>VZTG01000476.1:519206-976261 GCA_013397845.1 Melanocharis versteri
TCCCCAGCCCTGGCCCCAGCCCTGCCCGCCACCAGGCGCCTCCGTGCCTCGGTCCATCTGCACCTTCTGCCTCAGGGACCAGCGGCAGCGGGTAAGGGCCGGCTTCCGGACAGCTCTCTTGGAGCTCTCTGTTGGGGAGGGTGGTTGTCTGGGATTGAACCAGCCGAGGGTTCGGTGCTGTCCTTGGTGCCTCCTAACCGGTGTTTTTATCCCTCGAACAGCGCCGAGAAAGAGAGAAGCCATCACCTGGTCCAGCCGTAACCGGACCCTGAACTGGCAGAGGGTCTCGCACCACTCCTGCTCTGGCTGTACCACCGCTCTGGGTAACATCGCCTCACTCACGCTGCATGTTTACATTTAGATAGCAAAGTCCTAAAAGAGTTACTTTTTAAGCCTGTGCACCTTGTTTCATATTGTGAGAGGTTTTTTCAGGGTGTTTTGCAAATGAAATTCACTGCCTCCGTTGAGACGGCTGCACCTGGTGCGGCAGCTATTTTAGCGCGAGAAATGTTAAACCTCAGCAGCCAAGCCCTGATCCTGATGCCTCCTAAACCTGTGTCGCATGATGAAACTTGAACTTGCCGACACACAGTGTCCCCTGTCAGGGGAAGCTGTCATGAACACGCCGTGCCCTCCGCCTCCAGCCCAGCCCGGGCTGCACGCCGCGCTGCCGCCCACTCCTCCAGCTGCACGCCAGTCCGCGGGGACAGCGGCTGATGCCGACAGCTGACATGCTTGGGAGGTCTCAGCGATGCTGGAAGATTATTTTGAGGTGTTCACAGAAAGTCGGAAAACTTCCAGCGAAAGCAGCACGGCTGGCTGTGCACAGGCGCAGCAGCAGCACAGCGGCACGGGACGCGGCCAGCGCAGCAGAGGAAAGGGGAGAAGTGCAGTGTAAGCAATGCTCTTTTCTTATTAACGGTGCGAGTCGTGCCAGCCCTTTAAATAGCACGGGATACTCCTAAATCTGTCTGGCAAGAAGGGTTTCCCAAGGGCCTTTACCCATCACCCATCCCAAACTGTGCCTGTACATCACTGAGGTTGTTTATCTCCCCGCAGTTTACTAACCCGTATATATTTTTTCTGAAGTAACTCTAAAAGGCAAATAAGCATTTTCTATTTTCAGATTTGGACACTGGACATTAGTGAAGCAGCAGGCTAAAATCTTAAACCCCAGTAATGCTGGATTCTAAGAAACACAGAGATAGGTTAATTTTGCAATGTTTTTTATAGCTATTTATTATATAATTAACTAGGCTTTAATTAATCTCAACTTGTTACTTTGGGAGGCACTCTGCACTCTTTAAAAGCTTGGTAACTGAACCAGTCTGAGAAGTGCTGCAAGGAAAACTTGTCTCCTTTTTCCTCCATCTGTGCAATGCTCCTGCCCAGCCATGCTGCTCCAGCCAAACGTGAGGGCTGTGTTGTTCACTTTCTTTTCTGTACAGAGTTTTCTCTCCTTCCCTTACATATGTGCGAAGCAAATTCTGGCAGTCATCATGAAGGACTTGGGAAGGGCAAGGTTGTGGGGTACTCCTGTACAACTTCACATTTTTAGTTTCTCTTCTCCCCTGCCCAATGCACAGCGGCCACCTTTTCTGTAGCACAATGAGGAAAAAATCTGCTGTACCCACAGAAATGCAATAAACTCGTCCTTTGAATTCTAGCAGAGAAAAATAACCAAGCAAGGTCCCAGCGATTTCACATCACATCAGTCTCCTCAGTTATTAAAAGCTTACAAGCTGCATTTTCCTGGATTGAGAAGAGGTTTTTTTTCAGGTGGTTTCTATCATCAATCTTTTTTTTAATGGGGAACTTTAAATTGCTGCCAGATTATGGCCTTTCTGTGCTTTGGCACTGATTTGTGAAGCTGGAACTCTTTACAGTTTTGTACAAAGTGCTTTTTAACTTTTGTGTTGTGTCAGCCTGTGTGTGTGGGTATAGAGTTCTACAAACAAACCTTCCTGGATTTTTTTTTAATTAATTTGAAAAAAAACTTGTCTTTTAAAAAGTTATTTGCTCTACAGTTAAGGCTGATCTTACAGTTAGGCCCTACATTCTTATGAACACATTAAACCAAACAATATGACCTCTTTATAGGCAATTAACACTAATTTATTCATTTAGCTGTATCATTTCATATGATACCCTAAAATGGCAAAACATAATGCAGTTTCAAACAATTTTAGGAAAAATTTGCATTGAGTATGCTCTGAATTTTGAAATTTGTAAGAAAGACAATAAAATTATTTATTTCAGGTTTTCAAAATGCTGTGATTTTATTGCCGTTTTAAGAGCTTTTTGTGTAGCTTTTGGTAAATGAAGCGTATTTGGATTTAATAGGATATCTTTATACTTAGTTATTAAAGGAAATGAGTACAAAATGTGAGGTCCACATTTGTACCAAAGTATGAGCTGAAATCTCACGACTGGAAACTCTCATGAATTATTTCTACAATCCTACAGGAATTTGGTGCTCTCCCTTTAAATGGGATTTTATCTCCCTAGTTTTGTAAAGGGTTTATACAAAATGCTTTTTAATGACAAAAGCAGGAGTAGGCCCTAACAACTTGGCCTTCTCTCCTGTTTAATGTGGCTCAGTGTAACATGAAATTCTCTCTTTACTCAGGATAAACTGTTGAATTCAACTGGGCTTGAAGATTTTCTCAGGGTTTCAATTACTAAATAATACAGGAATTTCAGCAACACTGATTGATCGTGGCAGAAATTAGACCCCAGAGCACTGTGGCCCAAATATTTATGGTATAGAGAGATAATATCTATCCAAAGCAATTACAACCATGATTTCTCTGAGGAACGTTTATATATGTGTAACTCTATGTACTTAAATGAGGAAAATTAGGGACAAATCCTTCACTTCACTGAAATTTATTTGTAATGTAAAACTTCTCTAATCCCAGGAGCAAAAAAAAGAAAAAAAGATACAGGATTGAGCTGTTACTCTGTAATGGGTTTTCTATAAATCAAGGGAAAAAGAATTTAATTTCTGGAGACCCAGATGAATTGAGGGCTCAGATTGCACATATAAAGAGCTCATCATCATTAGGTGTTTTACTGAGCTTTTACTGTATGAGCTTGTGTGTCTTATCAGTCCTATTTTTTTTAATCATGGAGCAGCATTATTCATGGCATGCATAAACATACAAGTCAAAGTCTTGAGGGTGTCTGAGAGCAAGTACCTTACTTGATGGTGAGGCATTGGAATGATGTGAGTTTTTCCAGAGGTGCCAAACAGCCTCTTGTTCTGCAGATATTGGGGTTTTGACTTTTTTGTGAGTGCATTCTGTTCTGTATGTATGAACAGAGGCATGCCTGATGCCAATCCCAGCTTTGTTTTCCTGTAAACACTTGGCTATTCAATTTACATGATGCATGAGTAAAGCAGAAACAGTGAGATATACCCCATTTGGTCTCAGATCCTATTAAATTATTGTTAAAATAATCCAAGCATAGCACTTTGTATAAATCATTGTACTTAGGCTGCTACATCACTGTATAAAAACAGCACCAAGTGAAGTGAATAAATCATGTTGTTTGATTTTACTGGTTAAGTTTAAAGAAGCATTTGAACATAGTTCTCGGTTATTTATGAATTAATCATAATGTAAGTCAAAGTGGTTTCATATGTTAGCTTCTATTTTCACTTCTACAAAACAGAAGTTTCCTTTCATGGAAAATCTGCTTCTTTACAAAAATCTGTATTTGTTTGCAAAATGTGATTATATTTGCTAAAATAAACAGTATTTTTGTTACTAATTTAAACAATAAACTGCAAACACTAAGATGGTAGTTCTCTTCTATAGCCATCTCAAGATACAAGTATTTAATCTTTTTCTTTACCTTTTTCAAATCTATCTCTCCAAGATTTCAGCAGCATATTGACGTGTGTGTGAATGCACCACGTGTGTGCATTGGCAGGAGAGAAGGGAAGTGGGTGGAAAGCTTGGGAGAATGAAAAGTGAGTTTCTCTGCTCAGGGCCTGTACAATATCCGAAGTGCCAAATACAAGAGGAGCTGGAGGGAGGGAAAGGATGAGGCAAAACAGAGGGAGAAGAAGGAAAGAGGCTGATTTATCAATGGAAGTTCATCAGGGCAGACGAGCAAAAGAGCCCAGGGTGTGAGCAGTCCCTGCCACGTTTCTGTGCTTTGGCCTGCTGCACTGTGAGACTGTTGACACTACATTGAGAGAATATCACCAGAATTTATCTAAAACCTAAACTGACTGCCTAAATAACACCTTCGAAAAGAGAGAAGTGATGTCGTGATTAATAGTAAGAGCTACTGGATAATACAAAGTGAGGAGAAAGAATTTATACAAAATTAGCTAAAATAGAGAGCATGCTACAAGGGCAAGAGATCTGGGAGATCTCTTACATCAGGAATCCTTTGAGGGTTGAAGAAAAATGTTTTTAGAGAATCAACATGAGGATTGTGGGGGAAGAAAAGAAAATTATTACTGGGATAAAAAATACCATAGACTTTAATGAAAGCTTAGGGGGGAAAAAGCCATTTCTTAATAGTGAGAAGAACTAAACTGGCTGCTCTGGATGTATTTCTTCAAAAACCTTCTCAAAATTTGAATATACATTCATATCCAGGCAGCCCAAGTTTTTATTTCAAGTGCAATCCTTTAGCTGTTACAATATAATACAGAGTTTTAGACACCTTGAAGGTTCATCCCCCTTTTGACGTCGTACAGCAAGGAACACAGGCTTCCTCAGGACAGGAAGGACAAAGAGAAGGCATGGATGAATAAAGAGGAGTAACCAGTAGCCCACCACGGAGGATATTCCCTGTGATGCCAAGAAATCTCCCTCTTTGCAAGGATTTGACATCTTGATGCAATTAAACTATGGTGCGCCAAAGAAAGTGATCCCTGTTTGTGTGATAGATGAAATTTAACAAAATACTTAAGACAAAAGTTGCTTTAGAAAGGCCTTATCTACTCTCTTTCATTTACTACATTCACATCGCAGTAGTGCTGTGAGGTTTTAATTAAACATTTGGAAATTGCTATGTGTTCTTCCTAAGGAGAAGCCAATACAAGTAAGACAATTACACTGAAATGGCTGATGGAACAAGGAAGTGATAAAAGTAATTCTACTTGTTATGGCATCTTTCTCCAACATCTTATTGTGTTTCTTTCACATTATTAAAATAAGCCCTACTTTCTAAGCATATGTATGCAGATCATTTTTAAATGCAAAGATTGCAGAAACAGGTAATTTTTTCAATAAGACAGTGGAGCTTGGTGGGAAGGCTAGGCATCTGTCAGGCCCAGATAAGATCAGACAGCTGTGTGCTATCCTGAAAGGGTGCCATGAAGCTCAGTTTTCCTAGGGAAATAACATCTTCGGTATGAAAAGCTGCAAAATGAAGTGAAGTCTCCAAACAAATAAGTAGAGAAAACACGAACTCTCAGAGCTCATTTTAATCTAAAATACCAACTCTATATCAGGTGAAAAAAAAACCCACAAGATGAGAGGAGGATAACATCTTTACCAAACAGTAAAAAATAAAGGGCAGGAGGATCATTTCACTCTATAGTCTCAAATAAATCCTTTATATTAGAAACAAAGGTGACTTCAGCAACAATTATCACTGCAGAGAGCCACTGGGACAGTGAGAGGGCTGGAGCACAGGACACCCAGGACAGGCTGGGAAGAGGGGTACTTAAAATGGAGACAAGAAAGCCAAGCAGGTGGAAATCCAACAGCAGTCTCACAACAGCTACACAGGAAGGTGGAGCCAGGCTTTCCCAAGGGACACACAATGAAAAGACAAGCAGAAAAAATCACAAGTTGCAATAATTGAATCTTTATTTTCCTTTACTTAAGAAAACGTCGGTTTTTCTCTCACTTTATAAGCGTGGTAAAGCACTGGAACAGGTCATTCAGGGAGGCTGTGGAAGCCTCTTCCTTGGAGAGCCTCCGAACCTGACAGAGAGAGGACCCAGTTGGGCCTAACTTTGGAGTCACCCTTGCTTTGAAAATGGAAGAGGTATGGAATAACTCAAAAGGTCCTTTTCAATTTAATTTTTCCCACGATTTTATGAAATTACGAGCTTAGGGTTCTCTGGAAAGAAAGTTCGTAGAACAGAATAAAAAGAAAAATGCAAGGACTTCACAGGAAAAACCCACACTTTTGGTCAGTGCCAGGATCTATTGTTGCAGATGAGATGAGGGGCATCAGGTATGCATATCAAGAGGAGAGCAAAAAAGATTCCTGGAGAAAGTAGGAACTCAACAGGCCTATAAAGGGGATTTCCAAAAATAGAACAATCAGAGACACAGGTCTGTTTCTATCAGAAGGATCTCTCAGATCTGAATTAGTAAAGAGGTTTTAAATATTTGTTTGGAAGACTGTTAAATTTACAAGAGACAGCTTTGGAGGGCAGATTTGAATGAGGGATTAACTCATAGAAAAATAAAACAAGAAATGTTCTAAAAAAGATGCATTTCAATGGAGAAACGTAGGCAGTGCCACACCTGGCAGAAATAATGCACCACACAAACATATGATTGAAAATGACAAGCAGAAAATTATTTTTGAGGTGTTGCATATCACAGACATGACAAGCCTTTGCAAGAAAACCAAAACCCCCACTGGGTGCATATTTCACCAAGACCCCTTTTGGCAATATTTTCTATAATTATTAGAACTTCCCTGAGCTCTTTCTGAAATGTCTGGCTAGGTGAAAAAATCTGTTAAAAATTGTGACTCAGAAGAATACTACAAGTAGAGAAGTATATTAACTACTGTGTCTGTGCAAATGGAATGACGGAGAGGGACTTGAGATTGTGAATGCCAAACTAGGTAACAGTGAAAGAGCAGATCTCTATCTTATTAACTAATAAATGTCTCCCAACGACACCAGAAGCAGTATAAAAAGAAGTTATGAGACCCTGAAGTTTTCAAGAGTATTTAAATAACCTGTGGTGCTGCTAGTGATTGGAGCCTATGATAAATATATGCACGTACAACAATTAGAGTATCAGAAATTCACAACAGAAGTTTTAGCACTGTGGTAAGAGGTATAACAAAGTGATTCAGGATTTATCCCTGGGAAACAGGGGCCAGGCTGCAGGGAGCAAAGTCCTGCTGTGTGTTGTTTTGTTACCACTGCGACCGATTATTTTTATTTGCCACACTGCTCAAAGAAAACCTGAGTGGAAAAGACAGGCTTTAATAACAGGTGCTGTGAAAGATAACAGCATAAGTGAGAGTTTCTGGCTGATGTAAGAGGCAGCCTCTGGAACGCTCAGTATCTACAGCAGTGTTAGACACCAACCCTGGAGCAGCCAAGCACAGGTCAGGCCCTCTGAAGCACCAGCAGCGGCCAGCGAGAGAGACCCGAAGAGAAACACTCGACAGCAGCAACCCACAACATTCCTGCCCTGCACAAAGCAGAGCCGAACCCAGCCAGAGGCGGGAGAAAAAGCAAAGAGCACTTTTCTGCTGCACGAAACACGTCAGTGCTTATTTTAGCCTCTGCAATGAGATGCAGCAGAAACGAAACGTACGTTATGGGGAGCCTGTGCATCCCGGCAAACGCCGCAACACTGCCGTGTCCTCCGCCACCAGACAATCCACTGGCACGTGGCAGCTGGCACCAACCTACTGCAAATGAGCAAATCTTCTCCTCTGCAGGGATTGCTTCTCTCTGCCACCTTGGTGTGTTTGCCTGCTCTCAAGTGGCCCAGCTTTCCCCAGGATGGGAAATACATGGGAAAAATGAATGGAAAATCACTACCGTTAGGAAAACACCGCTGCTCTCGAAATGTTTTAATTAAGATGGTTAAACTGCTTAATTAAAACAATTTAAAAGGCCTATTCCATTATGGACTTTAAAGATCTTATGGCCTCAAAGAGTACAAAGGGGTCCAAAAGTCTCCATAATGTAAATAAGAATTAGCAAATTTATTTTCACTGGCATTATTTATAGTTAGTGATCTTCTTATATTGGCTTAATTATCATCTGATTCTAATAGGCTAATAATTTCACTCCATTACCCTCCAGATCTGCTTCTCTTTCACAAGTAGTTTAACAGATCCCAAAAATTAAAAAACAATAAAAAAAAAAAAGTAAAAAGAAAGGTTAAGAGTCAAAGTAATGCAGAAAATCAAAGCTGTTAAAAGACAAGGTTGGGCAATTGCTTAACCAGTGATTCAGAATTTGTTGCTCACCACCTCCATCTGCTGAAAGTTTCTGTCTGTACCAGCAGAAACAGATCAATTTGTGTAGGTACCACTGCTCCCGGACTGATAAAACAGCTTAAAATATATCAGTAACAGTTCCAAAGAATGCATTAGACAGCTGATTCTGTGGTTAAGGCTCTGGTTCCTTTTACCAGCTCTGCTAGTCCCTCACCCTGCCACAGGCAAAGATAATACCTTTTAAAACTGTACAGTCGGGAATTGCTGGAACTTACCTCTCAGTACCCAAATCCATTTGATTTTCAACAAGATTTGGGTCTTTGAAAATGAAATTAAGGCTTTTTTTGGGGAAAAAAAACCTGCTAGGATTCAAATGCTGAATAAAAATCACAGTGCATACAAACACCAACATCTACACACACACAGACCCCCTTCTGTGCCTGTACTTCCAGATCAACTATTACCTGAACCACACGAGAACTGACCAGTGTGGAAAGAAGCAGGAACAGAGGGAACCAGTGTGTATTCCAAATTGAGAAAATGATCAAACTAATGCAGAATAATTTATAGGGGTGAACATCAGCTAAGAAGCAATGAACAGAGAATATGTGTTTGCTACCAGCTTACTTCCATAAAGGCACTGACAGAGAATCCCCCACCATCCCTGCTGGACAGGACCAGCCACGCACAGGGAGGAGGAGCTGGGGAAGAAGATGCTCTGCTCAGTGTGCTTGTTCCTTTTTCCACTCCCGAGACATAGAATTGAAATGCACATTTCAGTAACTTGGGTGAAAACAGCACACTCTGCAATTTCCACTGAGCGGGTCCCCAAAGCACAACTGCTGTTCCACAACCAAATGTCAGCAGAGCAGCTGAGCCACGCACAGGCCTGGGAGGGAAAGGGAGAGCTCAGGAGCCTGGAAGGAAAAGGGAAATCTCAGTGCTGACCAGGGAAAATAACAAAAACCCCTTCTGTTTGGCATCAAACATTATGTCTGATGGCATATGGTGCATGGTTTGAGCTTCCTTGTGAATCCCTGTCAAGACAACTACCAAACAGAACTGGAATATTACGCCAGATCATGTCTCAACTCCAATATTTTTTCAGGATTGGTACTCCATTATGCTCCCATTTTAGGCAGAGATTAAGCCTACAGCCCACTTTGCCTCAATACATAAGGATAGGTTTCTAATAACTCTGTGTCACCTTGGAAAATTAAAATAGTACCTCTTGTTCTGATTGTATATGAAAGTATAGCTAAAACAAATTTCATGGCACTGATTAAGTGTCGTGTTCACTAAACTTTCCGATCCCATTATGGATCTTTCTATATTGGTGTTTGCAGAGGCTGCACAGTGAGTAAGAAAAATCAGATTTCAGGTGCTCACAAGCATGACAAATAGGCACTGAAGTGGCCTTGAACACTGTGATGTAGTAACAGAGAGGAAATTGAAGCATTCAATATTCTGAGGTGCCTGAGCCCTCTGTAGATGGCTCTTGGATAGTTGTTCGTAATCCAGCAAAAATAAATCATCTGGTTTTGTGAGGGCTTGTTTTGTTTGTTTTTCTTTGACACTGCCAAAATAAACAATTTTAATGCAGGCAGCATAATGTGAGTAATAATAATACACACACTCACTTGCAGCTCTTACTTTAGGCGCTCATCTCTAAATGAAATCAATGCAAGATTCAGCAAGTCCTTCGTACAGTAACAAATCTCCAGTTCCAGGAGGCTACTGCACATTTCTGTGTTAATTAGAAGCTTTGTGGAATTTAATTCAAGGTTGCTGACAGAAAGGCTTGTGATGAGGAGTATTTTAAACCCATGACTGACAGTAACAGCAGTGCTGCAGTCTATTGCCTTAGTTGGACTATGTGTTCTGCCCATCTTCAGACCCCACCATTTCATTAAACAACTTGATGCCTAATAGCTCATGAAAAAACATGTATTTGTGTATGCTAATCTTTGTATCATTCTGCATTTTATATTTGGATATATGATTAAAATGCAGAAATTGAATTATACGCTTTTATTTTGGGGCCTGTTTCTGTCTGGCAAATAGACCTGTGGAAAGAGATGGATTCACAGATGAACAGATCTGAAAATATTTATATATTATATAATCCATTTAGACATTTACTTTCAGTGAATGAAGACAACGTCAGCAGGTATTTGATAATTAGATGTCATTAGTACATGCATAAAAATAAATTTTAATCTGTTACAATGCAGTGAAATTATGGAGGTTTCATATTTTTAAATCAAGATCTTCACTGTTTTAGATTTTCATATATGTGGAGGTGCTACAATTCTGAAATAAATTTTAGTATTAAAAAAGTCACAAAATAATAGAATAGTGATATTTCCTCTTTAAATTGTCAGGCATAGCAACTGTGAGTCCCTGCAAAAATTTCTGATTTGTTAATACAAACCTCCCTGATCTTCCAGCAAAAATAATTGTGTATCTTCAAATCAAATTAACTCAGATTAGGTTGTAGGTTTAATCAAACATGTAGAACACAGATCAGAGCAACAAATTGGCTATTACTCAGTAATATGCACAGGTGTGACCCTGCAGAGGTCAACAGCCAGGCACTTTGTTCAAGTATGGAAAGTTAAAAATAGCCTGTGCAACCGTAGTTTATATAAATTGGTGATGTACAGTAGCCTTTGAAGGTGAGTAAGAGTGAAAAAGTGTATTTAATTACCTAAAATTTAACTGACCTGTACAGGAGAAAAATATGAAATATGAACAACCCAGCAGCTCTATGAAAGAAATGAAGTGGTACTTTATAAGGCTACTAGAATTTCTATTGATTTTGTGAATAATTGTGTCCTTGATTATTTTATCTCACTTTCCACACATTCAGCCATCCCCTGCAAATGAAATTTAATTATTGTTTAGACAGAATCTGAGCACATCCTCAAGCAAAATGGTCCAACCAGCAATGGCACAACAATTCGACAGCTCCCTGCAGCAGTACACAGAATCCATCCAAAATTGGAGAGTGTCCCAGTGTGCTGCAAAACTACACTTTGCTGGCTCTCCTTGTGTTATCAGACAAAGCCGAGTCAGCCAAAGGATGAAATCAGGTGGCTGTTGGTGGAATTCCTGTTTCTCCCTCAAAGCCAGCACTCCCATACTTACAGTGCCCCAGGACCAAGCCTGCAGACCGTGCAAGGGCAGTGATTCCCTGCTGGTGGCCTCTCCTTCACAGAGGGAGGAGAGGTCTGTGTCCCTCGTCACCAAGGAAGAACTGAATCAACCAGCAGAAGGAAAGCAGCATGTGGAGGATCTCTGGCTTGGTAGCAGCCAGGACACCCCAATACCACAGGGCTGGTGCAATGCAGGTCACAACACCGAGCTGGTGTTTCAGACTGGCTGAAGACTCAGGCCGGTATCACAGCACCAGCTGTGCCTAGATTCTGGTCCAAAGTGGGAAAATCCTCTTTATTTTGAGATATCCTCCATGTCTCCTTTCAGAAGAAGAAGAATTCTTTCAAATGCACCAAACACTGTGCCCAGCCATGACATTTCTGTAAAGGTTGCAGGAGCGCAAACAAGAGCTGGACTCAGCAGCTGCCTGTCATCTATGCCAGTTCTGGATGCCAGCATAGAAGACTGATTTAAAATTGCATGATGTGGTACATTTAAAATGTACATCAAAAACCTGAACCTACACAGGCTGGATTCATCCCTAATTTTATAAGTACATCTTGTCACATTTTCCAGGCAGCTTAACCTTTTGAAACTACTACCTATTACCGGGCCAAACCCATCTTTTAGGTTTAGAAGGGGTTTAAATTAAAAATATACTTGTCACTTCTGCTTCAAGTAAAGATTAAAAGCTGGTAAAAAAGAGTTTCACACTGAGCTAAACCCACCCCAGAACGGTGGTATAAATATGCAGAGGCTACAGGGAATAAAAACAAAAAAAGACCTTTCTTTCAGCAAAGAAAGCTGCTTCCTTCTCAGGATCAAATGTGATCCAAGAGAAAATGGTGAAAACTATAAAAATTTACACAGAATGAGAGTCTGCAGCAAAATTTAGGAATATTCTTCAGTAATATGTAAGAGAACAAGGAAATAAGCAGCAGTTTAGAGTTCTAGATTGAGACACCCAAGTTGATCTCTGCATACTCACCGAGATGACCTTACTCAAGGTCTGAGCAAAGGTATCGAGCTGCAATGAGACTGAGGAATGGATGTTACTGAACCCAAAGGGAGAGTAAAGCTCGACGTTCTCAAATTGAACATGTCCAGCAGTCACCATTAATAAAGTCTGAAAGCATGATTTCTCTAATAAATCTAATTCAGGCTTGAAAAGAGAAAATACACTGTGTGTGTTTTAAAAGGTTGAACGGAGTCACTTGGGAACTACAAATTCACGAGTCTGACCTCAGTAGTTTGTGAGTCTTTAGAACACACTTTGAAAGGTTTGATATAATGCAGATAAATGGAGACAAAAAGGATGGTCCTGTACAATGTCCAGAAGAGCTTTTCTTGTGCACTTTCTCAAGAGAGAAAATACAAAGGGGGGAAAAAAAAAAAGAAGAAAAAAAGAAAATCAGAACAAGACTCTACCCGTATTTGTAGGCAAATGAGCATATGCAAGTGGAACCCGGGGCGCTGGTGGTTTCTGTAATATTCCATGTGCAGCTGTGAGTGCTTGCACTAATGCCAGTTAATCTGCAGAGCTATGGAGTGAGGGAAGGCAGCGTTGGCCACAGCACTGGAGTCATCTACTACTCTTCAAACACTGAAACCGAATCCTTCACATCCTCCTGGACTCCACCAGAAGGGAGCAGATGGAGCCTCGCTAAGCTGCTCATTCAAACACAAATGCATAATAAAGCAGTAAAACATTAGGGGTTTGACACGATACCAAAGCACAGGAGCAGCAATAGTTTTGCTAAAAGTGCTTCTCACTGAAACCTTTCCCTGATGCTCCCAGCAGAGTGAAGGGCTCGTGGCTTAAACCAGGACTAGCAGTATACAATTAAATCTGAGGAAACCTGGTGTATATTAAAAAACAATTAAAACTAAAGAAAAGACCCTTTGCAATGGCACAGTCTGGCTCTGCTTTTACGTGGTGCACCAATTTCAAGCAGCTCTGCAATTTGTTGTTTGCACCTTTGCAATTAAGACAGAGCTCATCTCTGATGTTCTGCACTAAGAGGATGCCTTTCAGCTTGCTTTTGGTTTGTTTTTCTTTTGAAAGGCCTGACAATTTTCTCTTTCATCTTACTCCAGCTAAAATATGGATTTTTCTTTTCCCTTTCCAGCAGTCAAAGATCTAGAGAACAAATAAAATGAAGATGAAAAGTTCTTCTTGCTCAACTTTTTTAATTTAAATGTTTTTCTACTTTAGTTTTCTTTCTTTCTTTTTTTTTTTTTTAATTCACTGAAATCTTAGGGTCAGTAGTAAATGTGTCATTCAAGTATCTCTTTTTCCCGAAACCATGGCAGAAACCATCCATCCCTTTGGGATAAACAAGCTGAAAGAAGACTTTCTTTTGTTCTCTTTCCCATGACTGCAGTGAAATTGCTTGTACCAGTGGATTATAACTTCATTTTAAAGGGGTTTTCTTAATAAATGCAAAGAAGGATTCAGACTACGTAGAAAGATAGACAGAACAGAAAAGGATAAGGGATCCACAAGAAGAATAAACTTCAAAAGAGTTTTCTCCTACTTTGTGGGTATCTTACTCTAATTCTGACATCCTTCCACCTCACAGAGCAATTCTGACTGCAAACCTTTCCAAACCATCTCTTTTGAATTTAGGAACATTTTCACATCATTTGTGATCTGATGCATTCCAGCCACTCACATGGGGCCTTACTCTTTTGTCTGTATGCATTCCTATCTCACTTTATTGAATACCTTGAGGACAATATTTGTTGCAATACAGTTGGGCAAAGAAGAGAATGTGAAACAAAGTCTTGATTCTGAATTCCCTGACCAATCTTGTCATTCAAATAGCAGTAAAGAGTACGGAATAAATCCAAAGAGGAGAAGGAGAACACAGTTTCCTGCCCTTATTCAAAGGATAATGATATCCTAGGGGAGACAATAAAAGAAAACGAAATTGTACAAAGGGCACCTCTAGTACATCTAGTAAACCTGGTAGGAAAACAAAACAACAAAATCAATAATGAAAAACTATTTGTGAGGATGCTAAATAAAGCAAGCTAGGAAACAAGACTTTCAAAATGCATAAATTGCAAACTGAGTTCTAATACTTCAAAATAATTACTCATAATCCAGGCTGAGATTCAATCAGGATATTTACCCAGTGCCTACCTCTTCTTTTGTGCAACTTGACTTCCTATAAATGGTTGGGGAAGAGAAACATGGCAAAGCTCTTCACCATAGTGCACACCAGATACTGTTCTGCTCATAGCAATGCTTGCATTTGCCCAGAAGTTGTGTGAGTGTTTAAGGAAGATCATCCATGTGTTGTTTTGTTCTGCATGGATGGTTACTCCTGTTAAACCTTGTTGATTTTTATGTAAGAAGAACAGCAAAATGAAAGTACAGAACACCAAAGTCTTATACTGCACTGCTTCATAAATATACCAGCCTCACAAAGTCCAGCAGTATCCCAAAATCAACCTTTTGCAGCAGGTATAACAGTTTATTTTATGTATTCTATTCTTTATTATATTCATTTAAAAGAGATAATCAGATTTTCATCTGATTATTACAATATCTCTTTGTGCTGAAACGAAGCACAATAAAAATAGCCTACATGGGTTTTGGAAAGAGTGGGGTAAAGTCATTGAGTGAAATGGAGTAATGCTTAACAGAATGGCAGGAATGAATTTACAGGTGTGCTATAAAATATATGTATTAAAAAGAAAATAAACCAACAAACCAAGCAGAATGCACACATACTTCTAGCCCAATACTTCAGCATATAAAACAATTTATATTCATTAAGGATCACAGTGCACCCCTCTCAGTTTTAAGACTAAATACTTATGCAGTGCTTTGAACTCTGTAAGTCTTTTAATTGAAAGAGACCTGCACACTTCAGCAGTACTTAAATGTTTTCAGGTAATCCAAAATTCATCTGAAAGTTCAAAGAGATTCATATATAAAGTATTGGCATTTCAAGTGGCCGACTCTTAACCTGTCGAGTGATATTTCTTAAAACCTACAGCGAAAATCTCTTTTTAGAATACTTTGGTCTGGTCATGCATTGCAGTTTATCAATAGCAGTAAAGCTTGGCAAACACAGAGGCTGTGGTTGAAGTTCATGTCAATATAGCACAAGGTCCAGGAAAGACTTGCTGTCTCACTAAAAGCTTTTCTAAAGATTTAACTAGAGAAATGCTAATGCTGTTGTAAAATTTCTCTGCACTGCACCCACATTCACCCCGCAAGAGTTTCCCGCACATTGTCACAGATATTAAACATAAATGCAAGTAATGAACATAAAACAAAAAGTCCTTTTGCACTACTACAATAAGCACAGCCTTTACACTTCAGGAACTGCTGAATGATAACAACCATAACTCTGAAATTATTTACTGCAAAATTTGGGCCACTAAAATAACTCTATGCAATTCTCAAGTACAGGAAAAGTTCAAGGAGAAAAACCCTTCGTTCTTATTCTTGCATCATATATTATAAATTAAAAATTAGCTGTATCCAAGTCTTAGAAAATTTAATAATTACATTTCCACCTTCTATTTTTCCCTTGAGATGTGCTTCATTACGCAGGTGCACAACTTAGTAGGTATGCTCTGACTGACCTCTCCCTTCTCTTTAAAGTCCAAGATGACTTCCCACTTACTATAAATGATCAAAGTTTTATGGACTAATGACAGTTTAAAATACTTTTCCCCCCACTTTTACTGCAGTCCTGTCATTAAGACTAACAATCTAAAGTAGCTAAGAGAATGAGTAAGCAAGGTGATTTACACAGATGATAGTGCAATGGTAAGAAGTGGGGAAAGATCCTTTCAGATTTTTTTTGTAGCTGAAGCATTAAAAAGATTTACGCCAAGGTCTTTAAGTCTAAAGAGAGCATTGCCAAAGAGGTCTGGCAAGCTCTTCTATCAATAAAATACTCTGCCCCATAAATTTAACCAAACCCTCAGCTTAAAACCTGATTAGCAGCTAGAGGGAGCTTGCCTTGTTACCAGGGAAGCCCACCAGCCCAATATCCAAAGGGTCTGAAAAAGATCAGACAAGATAGCAACACTTCTACAAAATTTTCACCACCATGGCATCTCTTATACTTTTCTTTTTATTTTCCCATGATGCCACATACAAAAGCTGAGGAAATATTTAGCATGAGAAAGCACAGGCTCTAATACAGGACAAAGTCATGTTGAACTTATTTAGGGCTGGGCACAGCAGTAAAACCTTGTATGTTTCTGTACCTGGCTGATCTGTACCTTTACAGCAAGACTTACAAAAATCATGGCATAGGGTTTAACTTATTTCAGGATGTTCTTCAGTAAGAGGCCAATTTAGAACAAGTTTGTATCTTTTCCATAATCCAACTCTGACTATTTTTGTTCATCAGAAATAGCCTGCATCAGACCTGAGTTCAGGTGTAGGGCAGGTTCAGATCAAGGCTTAATTTTATAACTGTACCAGTACCTGCATTTGACATTTGAAAGCAGCAGTATTGATACAGCTCACAACAAAATTTCAAGACAAAATCACAGAAAGAAAACAGGAGGTTTGCTGTTGCTCAGTCTAAAAGAACATTATTTGTTTGGTGCTAAAAATGAGCCCAAGGTTGTAAGCCATGAGTGTTTTGACAGTCATTGCTTCCAGATCAGCTGTTCATGACATTTCCATCAACTATCAACTTGGATTGCAGCCCATCCAGATCTAGAAAACAGGTGCCATCCGATTTTGGACTTCACTCAAAAAGAGTAGGGAAGATACTCGTATGTCCTCACCCTCACCCTGAACATCTGAATAAAGTGATAAACTTTATATAGGGAACTCCAGCAGTCAGATTGTAACAGCAAGAAATGCAAGAGGCCAAAGGGGTGGACAAGCAAAAGAGTCTGTTGGTTGCTTGGTCTTTTTATGCCACAGCAGTGCAGGCATCTCTGCTGTCTGAGGGCAGCAGATTGCCCCCATTCCAACATATCTGAGCCAAACTCTTTAACCTCCAAACAGATACAAACAAACACATAGAAAGAAATCCACTCGGATGGCAGTCAGGTTTGCCTGCTGACCAGTCCACACATCCTGTGCAATTCTACTCTGAAACTGAATCAGGACACAGCCTTGGAATCCTGGTCCATCATAGCAGTGATGTGTTTCTATGGAAAAGTTTGATAAGCAGCTGGATATCACTCAGGAGTTGTTGTGCTCCTTTAGCCAAATGAGGGTGGAAGAGAAAGCCACCAAAAAGAGAGGAACCTTCCATAACCAACAGCTTTCCCAGATCACTGCTGCGATTTGGCAGTCTGTAGGCAGCCAGAAGTGTCAGGAGTTTAAAAAACTCTGGTTACAAAAAGGTTACAAACCTTGCTGGCAGCATTTACAAACACAGAAAGAGACAGCTCCCATTCCTCTTTCTGCTTAGCCTTTCCTCAACCAAACTTTGAGCACTTGCAGGTCAGTTTCCAATTCTCCAGCTTTTGCCCAGGTCTCAGGCTACACACTGGACACTACCAGCACCCAGTTGTAAAGTAGTGTCACAATATCCAGGTATTGGTATGGCAAAATAACACCAAAAAAATTAATAGGGAGCCAACATGCATCAAAGGAAAGTCAGCCTACAAGTCTTATTCCTAAGCTTTTATCTGCATTAAAGAATTTACTCCTCTATCCAGCCACAGATATTATCTACTGTTGTCTAAAATACGGTTAGTGTTTCTTATGGTATTCTGATTGAGATAAGCAAAAAAATACTGAAGGTTACTCATGAAAGTGCTTGCCAGTGTTCCTTGTTGGTCAGAATTATACATTTTAGCAAATAAATTCACTATTTCAAATTATAGGAGCACCTGTGCCAGCATTGCATGCATTCATTCAAAAACATACATTCACACATGCATAGGAAGCTCCAAAAATGGATATGTCTTAAACAAGAAACAGGACAGAATGTGACCTTCTTGACAGCAAATATTCAACTGAACACAGAGATTTTAAGCTGTTTTAGGGAAATGTTTGTTTCACATTCACCCATTTGGAGGGGGATTTCTCTTCTGCAAATGCAACTACATCAGGTCTCCAATGGCAGATGGCAGGAGTGAACATAAACAGAAGGATTTTACTTTCTGGTCAACATCCAGTTGTCAGGATTTTTATATAGGTCCCTTTTCCATTGAAATGAAGGAAGATTTGCATCTATTTCTTCATTCACATACAAAATAATTAGGAAAAATTAGCAGGAAACCGTCATAGAAACACAGCATCTCCCTCTCCCCCTCCCTGCATTAGCATCTTGTGCAGCAGCCTGGGAAACCAAAACAGGTCATGCGTCGAAAAACAGTTTTCAGAACAATTCACTAAAAGCACTGAAGAGTGCCTGTTGCTTTCATGTTCTCCCCAGATGATGTGTTGACTGTACATCATTTATGTAAGCCCTCATTCCTTACAGACCTGATCCCAGGAGAGAGTTAAAAGTGGGAAGACACATTACTCATCCAAGTATGAGAAGTTAAAAACGTTCAGAGGGGATTACAAATGTCATTTTTCCCACTGAATCTCTTTCACACTAAATCCTGTTTACTGCACTTGTTCTCACAACCGTCCTCTTTGGCTGCACAATTGTAGAATTATCTCAATCTCAAGTATCTTCATTGAGGGAAATGCAGAATATTTCTCTTGTTTTCAGTGCATTGGAAAAGACATGGAACTTATTATTAAAGAAATTGTTTCTTCTCTCCCATATTTTTACTCTCACACAAAATACAACTTTTACACCCAGTATATTGAGGAGCTGTGTAGAATTGCAATTTGCAGCACTTGTTTCACCCACTTTCATGGCAATTTTTTACACCGAAAAATTTTTTTGTTTTGTTCGACTTTGTATTTCAGTTACTGGGTTTTCTCCTACAGCATATGAATGTAAAGAAGTCATGGAATTCTCTGACACTATTTGTTGCAGAGGCCTGTTGTCAGTAGATGGCAGCATGTGGCTGCTTAGCGCACAGCCTCTGCCAAAATTCTTACAGGGGAAACAAACTTCCAGACAGAAACAGCTGGGTCTTCGTAAAACCCTGTCCCTGCATATCTTTCCTAGCAAAACACTGTAGTCATGTCTCTTACAAAATCCTTCAGGGGCTGAGTTAAACTGTGAAGTTTTCCTTGATTCTTGGTTTGGTGTTTGGTTGAGAATTTTTTTTTCCCAAAAGAATGTGTAGCAGATATGAAAAGATTTCTGTAAATCGGAGATAATCTGGACAAAGTCTCTTGGTACAGATACTCAGAAAGGTTTGTAAACTTGGAATTCCAGCCCTGTATCTGCAGGTCAGGACATCAGTTCTAGCAACAAAACCAATTCTTGAATCCCTGCCTTTTCACAGTTCTTGACTACACAAGGTACTTTCCTGCTATCAAACAACACACACATACAAAACATTTTCTCTCTTTCCACCTACATAAAAGGATGCAGCAGTGCTTCCAGAAGTATACACCTAACAAAATCTAAAATAATGAATTCCAAAATTTCACTAATCTCTCAAGTGGTTTTCATATGATAATTTAAATGGAAACAAATCCCAAGTAAGTACCATGTACAGATTTCAGTCATTCTAAATTCCTAATTCTTTACATTCCCAAAACCAAAATGGGCTTGAGAAAATGTACACAGCTATTTGCACTTGAAGTCTACAGTTTGCTTCTCTAAGTAATTATATTAAATGCCATGGGCAACATAACAAAAGTGTATTTCTGTATGCAAGGTTTATTTCAATTTATGTGATGTGGTTCTTTCAGGTGAGGAAGTTTAGGGTGTATTTATAACTGAGTTTTCACTGTGGATAGAAACCTCCTCTCTCTTACCTGGATATACCTGTTTCTCTTTCTGGCAATATAGAAACTTAACAGTGTATTCTTCCGAAAATTTTATAAAAGTGCAAAGAATCCACAAACAGCTCACGCATCCCCTGTGTCATATTGGTTCTACAGCCAGAATTACTTGGTCATTTTAAAATAAATGCTAAGAAACAAGAACCTCTTTGGGGTTGCTGGTGTGTTTTTCTTACCTTATGATTTCATTAGCTTTCTTCTGTCCCTTAGAAGCAGCTAAAATCCCACTTTTTCCACATTGCAAGTAGCAGCTGCTTCAGCACTGCGGGAAAAGAAAACCCTTCTGTCAAACAACACAGTGCTTTTAAATTACAACGTATCACACAATTGATCTTAATAAAACAAGGCCTCAGAAGGGCCTTCCGACACGTGAGAGCTCATAGATGTTTTTAAAGCAGCAAGTCCATTTGTTTTGAGCCTGTGAGGGTACTGGACACGGCTCCTGTGCCAGAGGCAGGATAGCTGGAGTGCACGGCACCGATGGAAGCACTCCTGTGAACCCTGTGCTCCTGGGTGGGCTCCTGTGCTTGAGCCACAGGGTCCTTCAAGCCTCTGAGCTCTGGGCACCTGCATCAGGGCCTCTCAATACCCAGTCCTGCTGCCCCAGGACTCCCAGTGTCTGTCAGGAGGAGCATGTGCTCCCCCAATCTTACCCTGGCAGCTCCTGGGATTATTTAATCTCCAAAAGTCCATCTGTCAAGGAACAGAAGTTGAGACCAGCTGCTCATCCATGGAGAGCATCACTAGGCAATTATTGCCACAGACTATCTCAAAAAGTCCAAATTTCAATATGCCTCTGAAATTCAGTGTGCTTTGAGTTGCAATATATGAACTACAAAGAAGGCTGCGAAAATCCTTGTATTGCGAAGCAGTATTAATGGAGTAAAATGATGATGGGATTTAAAGATCCCAAGGTAATGACAATTTAAATGGCAATAATTATAGTGAAGAATGGCAGTAAAAGGTCTGCATCAACCTAATACTGTAAACACAGGGAAACACAGGACATTTTCCCTTTCTCCAGGTTCTAATGCTGCCACAATATATCCTGCTTGCAACTATTGCTTTGCAGTTTCCGAGCACACCTTATACTCAACATGGCAACTGACAACACAATTATTTATGTCTTTGATAAATATTCTTCCCATCTTCTGATTTCTTTTTTATGACCTCTTTTTCCTTATTACCTTACCATTAATCTCTATTTCCTCCCTGACTTCTCTTTCCAGGTGTTTTCTCCCCTGTTTCTTCAGGCCTTAATAAATCTGATGTATCATAATGCTGAGGGGAGGAAAGAATCTTCTCTGAAGCAGCATTTAACAAAGATAAGGTTAAAAGAGGGGCAACAGGATCTAATGTCATTATATATTTAAATAGTGCTAATAGTGCACGAGCAGGCATGCCAGAATTCACCAGCTGTCCCTAAAGGTACAAGCCAGCTTTCTGCCTCCTCACATTATAGCCCAATTTAACCTCTGTTGGAACATAACTCAGCACAAATAGATTGTAAAACCTCCTTGCCTAGAACCCGTCTAATTTATAAGCCTTCAGAAATGTTCAGAGTTTTTCTGTAAAGTTAGAAATTCAAAGATTAAACTCAGTGTTACAGAAAACTAACACAAAGCAGAAGTAGAGTTAAAGCAGAGTGCATGAAGTTGCATAACAGAAGAAGATTCTTCAGAGATATCTATATGTATATGAAGGATATATCTGTATCGATATTTATATGTATATAGAGTCTAAATATTATAGATATTTATATAGATATATATATACGTATATACCTATATAACAAAACTGATATATAAATAATACTTTCTGTATGGACAAACTATGATACCATCAAAATAAACAGAATCTGGAATAAATTTGAACAGGAATTCATACATGGGAAATATTTCTGGACACAGAAACGTGCAGGAAATTAAGGCACAATTTAGCAGAGGCAATAAGATAATTGTGCTGTGTCCAGCTAAAAGAACAGCCGTTGAGTTGCAGGTAATGATATCTGATCTAGACAGTTTCAAATGTTTCGGTTAATTGGCACCTAAGTGCAGCTAGAAAACTACAGATCAAAATTTATGAGGAGTCACATTCTCATTCTCTCACCTCACTATTAAGAAGCAAATATAGGACCTACAAATTAGAAACAGAATAAATTTCTAGAGAAGTGTGTGAATAGGAAGAATCTGTACATTTAATTTTGGCAATGTTCACATGGATGTGCAACTTCTAGTGTTTGCAATCAGCTTTTTTCAGGCTACTACATGTAACATTTTTCTTGAGAGAGTCTGCGTCTGGAAAGGATTTAGTCTTGTCTTGGATAACCTTCTGGGACAAAATGCTCTCTGGCAGTCTGCTGTGCCTGTATCTCCCAGTTTTCCTTCAGAACTTCAGCAAAAGAGGTTTGATATCATAAAAAAGTTCTCTTAAATTCTACTCAGACAAGACAGTATTTACTTAGGGCTCTTTTCACCCAAGAGGCATTATATGACTGCTCACTTATAAGCATCCTCTAGCTCCAGAGCCCTTATAATTTGTTTGGGTGAATAACATAGAACATCCCATGCCTTCAGTGAGCTTCCACAGCTCTGCCAGATGCCATCAGTGCAAGATTTTGGCAGTGAAGTACCTCCAGTTCAGCAATCCAAACAGACCCCGTACTGAGTGCTGTCCTGATGAAGTCTCTGTTACAGACATAGAAACCACAGGCAAGATTCAACTTTGGAAGATTGTTGGAAACCTGGTTTGTGTGGCAGTGCTGGAGGTGGAAATGCACTTTACACTGCATACACTATATAGCCAACATTACCACAGCTAGAAGGTTAGAGGTTCTCCACATCCAGAACAAAATACTTCACTCTTCTGTTTAAGCTTTCATAATTTTACTGCTAAATAAAATGTCTCAGGTTTCATCCAGTCTTTCATAGTGTATTTTCTGACACTGCCCTCATTAGGCAGCCCTTGTCCTTGTGCAAGTTCTTGTACCGACAAAACTATTTCATTTAACTCTTTATAAATAAACTTCTCAGTTCTGACACTGCCAGAAAAGTTTCAAATACAGCGTCTGTCCCTCTTGTACTTTCCCTGCATTCACCAATGCTTTGTAAATGAAGCCACACCTCAAAAATCAGGCCTGGATTACGAAGAGATAGTGCAGCTGCAGAAGCCAGCAGTGATGCACTGAGCTTCAAAAGCACAAAAGGTCTGAAGATTATTTTTAATAACTTGTCTCATCCTGAAGGAGAAGTAGGAATTAAAAAGGACAAAAAAAAAAGATGAGGCATGAGATAATCATCTTAGATAAACCAAAGGCATGATTTGATTCAGTTTGCTCTGCAGTCAAATTATTGGGTACATAACACTCACACTCTGGGTCACTTCAGGAAACTTCTAATGGGCACAAAGAGATTGGGGAAGCAGGGCACACACATGTAAAAGTACAAACCAGTTCATTACTGTCCAATACACAAAAATGTTTGCTAGGATGAATGAGCTACCAATCCAGTGCTTGAGAAGCTCACTGCTCCAGAGATGACTCCAGATGACTGCTCCGAACAACATTTGCCAGCCAGGTAGATCACATGAGGAGGCTTCTCTCTATTTGTCCTTGGGACGGGTTGGACCTTGCTGCTGCAGAGCTGCCATCTTGGGTCTCCTTGTTTTCTTCTTAGAACTGTGTATTTTTCCATGGGTTTTTTTTTTTTCTTTTGAATCCTTGAGCTGCCAATTATGCCCTTCTCACCAACCTTATCTCTGCAGTTTCACCTTGTTTCTTTGCACAGCTCTGGTCTGCATAGTCTTTTCCAGCTCTTGCCATCAGGTCCACAGGTTTCTCAAAACTATGAGCTGGGACTGCACAAACATTCCTGGATCTTGGATCACAGACAGCTGGCCTGCTGGGAGGAGGGTTACAGGGACAACAGGATATTCTGGAAAACCATTGACATTCTCTTATGATGAACCATAGCTTTTATTGTTAAATCACGTTGCTGTGAGGGAGCAGAGAGCAGCAACACACACTTAATAAAATAAAAGAACCTCTTTGCATCTCATTCAACTCTGACACAGCAGTGAGAGCAGCAGAGGATTCACACAAAAGCGGGCAGAAGTACATAACAGACCTCTTCATTTGCACTAAGAAGTTAAGCAACAATAAGCCTACTTAGGCCTGCAGATGGTTCAGTGCCTATAATGCTTGGCTTGGGTTTTAATGCAGAAATATCAAAAGCTGTTAGTGGCAATGCTGAATGACCTCCTGCCTACAGTCAGTGATTTGCTTTTAATACTCAACACGATCTACAGAGTGACTGATCATATTTTGAGTCTCATTAGGCAGTCACAAATGGAAGGGAAGTGGCACTGACTAACTCTCTTTGCCCTGATGAGCAATAGCAGGATAAACCACTGCCAGCCCTCACGGATAAGAACCTGCACACTCTGGGAATGCAGCAGCAAGAAAAGTTTGGTGTGTGCAAACAGCCGAGGCAACATGTGCCAGATGTGACACTGCATGAAAAGCACAGGAAATAAAAAAGTCATCACGGATATAACAGCCTTATATGTGGCACTCTGTCTCTGTTGTGAGATGAAGAAATTTCCATATCCTACCACATAATCACATGTAACTGCATGACCCTACTGCTTTGTTCAGTTGAGCAGCTAAATAATTGTTTTCCATCTGACAAAAGATGGAAGGCTCTTAAAGTGTCCCAATATTCCAATACTGTAAAATGTAAGCCAACTTATAAATACTATGTTATCCAAGCTATTCTTCTGGACCCCTGAAAAGAAATCCATAAACTTCTGGACAACCGGTCAGACAAACAAGAGCAGACATAAGCCTCCTCACTATAATTATTTTTTCTCTTTTTGATGTCCCAGCACCCATCTACTCCTTACAGTGAGGGTTGTCTTGCAAAATCTATTGTGTTAAGCATTTGTATCAATTGATTTTATCCCGAATATTGGTTGTCGTAGAATATTAACTATGGTAAGCGTTTCTAGAAAACTGTCACAAATGTTGTCATCTTGTGGAAATTGCAATTACTAAATAAGGATCCCTGGTAACTTCAAAGCTTTCTGACATAGTTGAGAAGAAATCTGTGTGTATCAGATTCCACCTGTCTATATTTATGTCCACTATTGCTCTGAAGTGACTGGAGCATCACTGATGAGAAAGAACAGAGCACTACCTGTTTATACCAATGGGTTTGACTCCTATCATGAATTTTGAAAACACTACCAAAAATTTCTACTTGCTACACTTAAATATTTGCAATCTGGCTACAATGTGCCTTCTGTGATGTGAGAATAAGGAGGGAATTGTGCGATGGCACAAAATCCCAATCTTTTATAAATTATTTAATCCCACAAAGTTTATTTCCCTTAATTCATTACTTTATTGACGACATTGGCTGGCTGAAGAGTTACAGTACCACTTGCCTCCACTAATCATCAGATTAAAGAAGGATGTTGGAGTTTTAATTTTGGGAACACTTCTGAAGAATGTCTTCTGATTTGAGAAACTTAACTTTTCTCATCCACCTAGACATTTTCTTGTCTTCTTCCCTCCTGATTCCACTCTCAAAAGAAAAGAAAAATTGATCTGTCAAATCTTTCATTCTATAACTCTGAAACTTTTAAAATTGGCAGAGTCTTTCATGGGTCTTTTCAACTTAGTTTTACAACCATAAAAAATTGACAGATCTCTGCAAGAAAAATGAGAGCATGATAGATTTGTCAAAGACTCAGTGGATAAAAATGAATGCAACAAGACATATGTATGCCTCTTTCTGCTGTAAGTGAAAGAAAAGCTCTTCAGAGTCACCAGCAGGAACACTCTGCTCCTCATCCCCCAGTCACACCAAGTTTACAGCTTTGTGGCCCCGTGAGCAGAGGGAGGTTGTCTCCTGTTCAGTCCAGCAGCATCAGGCCTGGTGACATTGATGATACCTCATGATGCAATTTTGGACTCCTGCAACCTCGAGGCCAACCTAGGCTGATTTCTACCATGCTTTCCAGAACTGAGGAAACTTGCTGTGTTCCAGTTCTCTCAAAGATTATGCAACTTTCCCTGCTGTATTACAATTTTCATACAGGTATCTATGCCCTGAGCTGGATAGTAAAATCTGAGGTCAACGCAGAACAAACTGTGGTGTGACCTTATACAGGAATTCAATAGCTCCCTCAGAAATCACTGCTGCTCTCCTGAGATAACCCACCTGGTCTCACTGCACCGTTTTTAGGCATCTTGCCCTTAGTGAGATGAGATTCAGAGCAAAAGGCAAAGCTAAACAGCATTGACTGGAATATGTGGCAAACTTAATTCCAAATCTATGCCCCTGCCCTGAGTTTCTGGTCAAATAAAAAACCAAAACAATTTCTTCAAGCCAGGTTTCTTTAAACCCACTTTTTTTTTTTTTTTTAATTTCAAGCACCTGGTCTCCAGAGATCACAGACTTCTAAAAAATACCCCAGGAAATGAAAACCAAAAACCAACAACATAAACTACCTTGTTTCAGGGAAGACTCCTGAGGCCCTCTGATTTATTCCAATGCTGAACAAACAGAGCACCTTTGCAGCAGCTTTGCCAGTTCTCCAAAACCACTGTGTCAGAAACTAAAGTTTGCCTTTCTCACGCTTCATCCTTAGAGGGAAGCTGTTTCTCCAGAGGGTCAAAGCATTGCTTCATCCAAAGTGCCTCAGTGGTTCTGGTCTGGATTCGAAACAAAAAGAGGCTTGTGTTGGTTTCCTCATTCCTGAACAAACCTTCCAAAGGTAATTCCCTCCTCCCACAACAGCTCCAACCCCACCTGGGCCACAACTGAGAGGAAAGGTGAAAGGAATTGTGCTTACTCTCCACTTCAGCTGCCCAGCGACAAGATTACAGGCAGGATCTGGGAAACACAAATTCCTTCAAAGTGGCCTGACATGAGGAAAACTCCAAAAATTCCCTGTTTCTCTGCGATACAAAAACGTCTTGTGAATAATTTCTTTGGCTTTGTGGAAGA
Source organism: Melanocharis versteri (assembly GCA_013397845.1). Lineage (NCBI taxonomy): Eukaryota > Metazoa > Chordata > Aves > Passeriformes > Melanocharitidae > Melanocharis > Melanocharis versteri. The sequence continues at coordinate 546,417 of VZTG01000476.1, forward strand.
TGATAAAGAAAATAAAGAATTTGGGTCAATTGTCAAAAATAACCAATTATGTACTTAGCCAAAGAGCTTGTGCATTTGTCAACAGGCTCTAATTGTTCTGATAACAGAAGGCACGTTCTGGATGTTTTATGAACAATTTTATCTCTCGAGGCGCCAAAGGCCACTGGGACACGTGCTGTGCTCCAGCCTGGGTAGATTTAGAACAATAAAAAAAGAGTAACACAATCTGGCATCTGCTGATAAACAATGTGAAAAGAGATGCAGAGCACAATATCTCCATCGGTGATTCAAGTCACTTATGTTGGAAGTGATGTAAAGACATTCCTATTTTGGCCAATTTGGCCAGAAAAATGATGGGTTTAAAAACCACATGGGGCCTGTTTAAGGCATAATGTGATTTCTCTGTCTTTGAAAAAGTTCACTTGGGCATGCTATCATCCCTTTAAGCTATTTATATCCCTACCTTGCTGAAACTCTACTAAAAATATTATATTTGAGCTGTCTTTTAGAACTAGCCAGAGTTCACCTTGATATTAGTAATTGTACACGCTTTATACAGGTATTTTCTTATCACTCCTTATATGAAAGGTGACAATAAAAAAAAAAAAGGCATCTTTTTGTATAGAGATTATGACTTAGAAACGTAATAAAAATGAAAGAGAAGTGGATTTGGAAGCATCTACTGAGCAGTATTTTTTTCAGTACTAAATGAATGCGAATGCAAATTTAATCTCTCAAGTCTCAGACAAAATTTTAGCACAGCTCTGGGACTTTTTTTCCCCATATTATAAAGTTGGATTTTTTAAAATAGAATTACACGGCAAATATTTTTGTCATAATGCAGATTTGCATATTTTGTCTTTCAGGTTAAATATAAAGCACATGGTACAGGTTTATGGTTTCTAAATATTCTATGGGAAAAGAAACAGTTAAAAAATTAGATTCTCAAAAAAACCCTGAAAATAAAAGCAAAACTTCAAAACTAAAGCAATTTTAGAACTTAGAACCTTAGAGATAAATTAAACAGGGTAGCCACAGCATAACTGAATCTCACATGAGGGTTCATTATAATCGAGAAAATGTTCCTTTGCAAGAAATTAACTGATTAAATAATGTATCAATTTCTGATGAGCAAAACATATTAAAAATTTTGAAGGTAGGAAAAACCCCCGGGGGTGTTAATACAGTCACTCTGCCCTCAAATGCTGTGATTGCTTTCTGTGAATATTTAGTACTGCAATAACTCTAGCTAGTGTGACTTTTAAAAACAATTTTATTTAATAGCTCTCTTTAACCAGTTACAGACAACCCATTTTCCTTGAAAGCAGACTTTTCATCATTACTTCTTCTCTTTTATGCACCTTCCAAAATCTTTCCCATTTTCCTGTTCTGACATTTCTAGAATAGTTTATAAACTTTGGAAGTTTAACTTTGCTTCTTAATGTCTCACTGCCAAGTGTGCTGGGCCTGAAAAATAGCTTAGCATTTAAAGATAAGCACAGACAACCAAAATAAGGCAAAATATTGACAATCAAAGTTAATGGATTTATTTGAGGTTAGAAAGTGTAATAAACTGAGAGATAAAAAATCACATTAAAAAGTAGCCAGGACTCTTCAGCCTCCCCGAAAAGTACATGGAAAGGGAAAAACACAAGGCAGTGTTTGGAAGGAAAACAAACTCTGTCAAATTAATCTCCTACTTTAGTTTTCAGTGTGAGGGAATATCTTGAATCTTAGGGCAAATATTACTGATCAAAGGGCAAGAGAAAACGGAAGTGGAAGTTACAACACCCTGGGTAAAATGGAATTCCAAAGGCTGATGTGCTCAGACAAGCAGAGATGTGGAAGTGGACAATTCTCACCCCTGCAATCAGAAATAACCAATGTGGGAAACTGCAAGTCAGACAGAGGAGATCAGTAATAAAGCTGTGAAATCAGGAATGGTATAAATGTAGAACAGCAAATGCAAATCTAATCCCTAAGAATATGAAGCAAAACACAGTATCAGCAAATATGAGCTTTAGAAAATGCAAAGCTGTTGAAAGCAACCTGAAGGAGGAGAAAAAAGGCTTGGAAACATGGAAAAACAGAATATGGGAAAGATTCATCTGGGTTTTTGTTTGTTTTAAGGGTTTGTTTTTTATTTTTCAGAAAGGTAGATTATTCTAGGATGACAAATATTTCATTACCTGCCTTTGATTAGGTGACTAATTTTATAGACAAAAGAAATAGAGTCATTTATCAGCACTTCAATCAAGATATGATGGGATGTCATGAAGGGAAACAGGCTGGAGAGGGTGATGAGGAAAAAGTTGTGAAGAGGGTAAGGTATGGTTTAACAGGCTATGTTCAAGGTCTGGAAGGAAATAACTAATAGGGCTCTCTCTCTAAAGACTGATCTTTGGGACCACTACTGTTCAATAAATTAATTAGCTATTCAATAAATTCATTAGCAATTCCAGCATAAAAGGTAGGACCTTGCTATTGAAATCTGCTGCTCACACAGAAGCAGCAGGCACTCAGTAGTGCGAAGGATCCTGATAACACATCAGAACAACTGGAACAGTCCAGAGAAAATATAATGGGGATGCATTCTAGACAAGGAAAATACAGTCACGCCATGTATCAAAGACTCTCTTTCTAACACAGAAAAATTAGGCAATAATGATGCTTCACGAGACTCCAGCATCTAAATTTGGATGCTCACCCACATTAAAAAAAAATATATTCTAATGGGAAGAGAAAAAAGAAAAGTTTTACTCAACTAATACAGGAAAATGAGTGCTATTGCCTGAGAGAGACTGCCTGGTTCATGTGATTAATAAAATTCGAGCAGGAATCTGTACCCTATAAATTTTTGGGGCTGCACATTGTAGTCAGGAAGAAGAGCTCATTAACATAAAGCAGTTGACTGTAATAGGATCCAGATATCAAACACAGTAAATATGAAAATTAGAGGTTGGAAAGAGGTTTGCAAATGCCAGAGGTGTTTCAGGAATTTTTGAAGCATGAAACTCCCCAACTCCTAACTAACTAATTTAAAGGTAGATCTTGCAGAGTTTCCAAAAAACCCCACACTTCACTGTCTGCAGTTAAGAGAGATGGACTGAATAACACAGGCAGCTCTTTCCAGTCCACTGTTCCCAGTAGCTGGAAACAGAGTGAGGAGTCTTAGGACTAAGAGGAGTAAAGGTTGATGTCGATGCTTTAAATTAACTCAGAGAAATGAGATTTGAGACTTGAATTGAGGTGGAAAACGGATGGGTTTGATGCTAACTACAGGTTTAACTTGTTTGTGTGGATAAATTACTTGATAAAGGAATAAAAATTACTACTGACTTTTTGCACAAGCATTAGAGATCATGTGTTAATCAGATATTTTTCACTGTCTTGTAGCAGCCAAGATAGTTTAGCAGGATCCTGAGCTTTTAGTTTATTTTTTCCACAGCTGGCTCATCAATCCATTTCTAGAGAGATTAGGATTACTTCCTGCAGTATATAACCATTATTTCCTGAGATGAACCAACTATCAGTTATTGTGCCTTAAAATTAGACCAGAAAATTTGCCCATCCCTATTTAAATGACGTTTGAAGATCATGCTAACACGGCAAAGCACGGGAATGCAAAGCCCAGGCCTTCCACTCTCTTAGCCAGCACCACTGGCTTTTCTGGCAAGTAATGCAAATAACAATAACACTCAGCACTTGTTGTGCATGATGCTTCTCATCTTTAAAGCACTTTACAATTATTGACTGATTTACTGCTACTTAAATCTGGAAAAAGTATGATTTCAGGCCGGCTTCCAGTAGCTTGTGTGACAAAGTTAATGCCATTCGAATCGACTCCGTTCGTATTTCACAGGATAGAACCGCAGTACTTTAGTTTAAACACTGTTGTTCCATTAAAAGCCAATTACAGAAATTCAGCTTTCCCTGAATTTATAGACCGTTTTTTTTTTTTTGTTTTTTTTTTTTTTTTGTTTTTCCAAAGAGGAGATCTATCCAAATACTTCACCCGAATTTTGCCTTCACGGTTCTGACCGGAGCCTTCGCAGCCCCGCACAGAGCGGCAGAGGGCGCCCGAGACGTGTCCATTCGCCGCAGGGCCCCAGCGCAATTTCGGCGCCGCAGAAAGTGCCATTTCTCACTGTTAAACACACGCGTAGCAGCGTTTGACTGTTTTCCATCCATCCAGGCAACTGCTTGGATTTCAATTCTAGCACGGGTAAATCCTAACATATCTTCTTGCGGTCGTTTCATATTAGACAGGATATCAAATGGTGGCACGGCAGGTCGAAGACCACTAAAATAACCTCGGGGCAAATCCCAGCCACAAGAACAGGCTGGGCAGAGAAGGGATCTAAGGAGAAGGGCTTGAGGGTGTTGCTTGATACAAAGTGCAATAAGACCCAGCAATGTGCTCCGGCAGCCCAGAAATTCTCCCGTGTCCTGGGCTGCCTCAAGAGCAGCGTGGGCAGCAGGTCGAGAGAGAGGATCCTTCCCCCTTCCACTCTGGTGACACCTCACCCGCAGTATCACATCAGCTCTGTGGTCCCAAGGTGCAAAGGACATGGACCAGAGAAGGTCACAAGGATGCTCTGAGAACTGGAGCAGCTCTGCTCCGGAGCCAGGCGGGGAGAGCTGAGGGTGCGCGCTCTGCAGAAGAGAAGGCTCCGGGAGACCTCAGAGCCCCTCCCAGTGCCTAAAGGGGCTCCAAGAGAGCTGGAGAGAGACTTCAGACAAGGGGCTGGAGTGACAGGACAAGGGGGAATGGCTTCAAACTGACAGAGGGCAGAGTTACAGCAGAGATTAGGAAGAAGCTCTTCCCTGTGAAGGTGGTGAGGCCTTGGCACAGGCTGACCAGAGAAGCTGTGGCTGCCCCATCCCTGGAAGTGCTCAAGGCCAGGCAGGATGAGGCTTGGAGCAACCTTGTCTAGCGGAACATGTCCCTGCCCAAGGCAGGGGATGGGACAAGATGAACTTTAAGGTCCCCTCCAACCCAAATCATTCTGAGAGTCTACGATTCTATGAAAAAGAACTTTTGAATACTGCTACAAAAAGTAACTACATGAATTCCGTTATAATACTCCAACTTAGTGACCATCACTGTTTCAGTTTTCTCTGAATCTTTGAGTCTACTGCAAATGAACTCATTTTAAGTTGTTCCCTTTATAAGCAGATTCCTTTGCTATAGATCAAGCATCTTTTCTAAACCCGAATGAGTGACTGTGACTTGTGGCTCAATCACATGCACATGATACTTTTTACTAGACACCTTGCAGCAGAACTAGGAAGGGAATCAGTGGGATATAACCAAACAACCACGATGACTATCTGGTAAAATCATGGCTGCTCTCAAGTGCCGCAGGAGAGATTGCAAAGCTGTTTCTACTGACAAGGACTTCAGCAGTTGAAAATACAAGGGTTGTCAAAACGTAACCTAAACACAGACCTAGTAAGAAGATGAGGCTGAGAATTAAGAGGAAAGTAATCTGCAAGTGACAGGCAGGGTTTGGAAACTGAAACCACTACCTGCGCTTCAGAGAGCTCACATATCACATCACAGAACCACTGATGAGCAAACACGGGCACTGCCACACCTGACATAGGTGTACCTGCTGCGGTGGCACTGCTTCAGTCCCGGCTGTGTGTGTGGTACCTGTGCCAAACCCGGCTGGGGTCACCGCCCCACCCAGCCTCCTGCACCCAAAACTTTATTTTCCCTTCCAAGGCTGCCACCTTACAAGGTTGTCACTCCTGCAGCTCGAAAACACAGGGACAACTGCTTCAGCCTGCTCACAGCTATCTCAACAAGGGATGTGGCGAGTATCCATTAAATTATGTTATTACATGGATCTAACCCGGGTGACTCCTTTGGAGATGAGTCCTGCAGCCCTCGGGGCTCCCCGCAAGCTCGGACACCATCACCCAGACCCCGCGGCCCTGCACAAGGAGCCCACTCGAACACGACCCTGTGCCTGTGACCGCTCGGGTGTACACAGGCCCCAGGTGACAGGTGTGTGGTGTCCCCAGGGCGGCCTGAGTGTCCCCAGGACAGGTTCAGTGTCCCCGGGACAGGCTCAGTGTCCCCGGGACAGGCTCAGTGTCCTCAGGACAGGTTCAGCGTCCCCGGGACAGGTTCAGTGTCCCCGGGACAGGTTCAGTGTCCCCGGGACAGGCTCAGCGTCCCCGGGCCGCCCCGCAGTGTCTGCTCACAGCTGGGAAGCAGAAACACGTCGAGTTTCCCCCACAAGGACCGTGGCTGCCCAGCCGCCTGAGGGTGCCGGGGGGCAGAGCCCCCCAGGGAAAGGAGCAGCGACAGGAGTGCCCTATAAAGCCGGGNTGCCGGGGTCTGGCCGCTGCCTGGCAGCGCCCCGTGAGGGGGGACAGCGGGCGGCGTGTCCCTGCGCTCGGTCCTGCCCCCCCGTCCTCCTCCCGGAGCGGCGATGAGCGAGACCCGCGCCGGGGGAGTCGCCGCCTAGACCGGCAGCCAGGATGGTGCCCCTGCAGCCCCTGCCCCTCGTCGTGGTCCAGGGCGTCCTGCAGCTCGTAAGTCTCCATCCCCGCGGCCCCCGGACTCGCGGGGGACTTGGGGGACACCGGTGCCGTCCGCCGGGGAGCGCGGCGGGGGCTGTCCGCTCTGGAGCCCGGTTCTGAGCAGCCCCCCCCAAACCCGCCTCCCACGGCCCCTAACAAATCTTGGGTTTATCTTCCTTTTTTTTTTTCTTTTTTTCTTTTTTTTTCTTGTTTTATTTTAATTAAGCGGGTTTGGTTCTGTTCGCCCCGTTTGGGGATGCGGGACGCTCGCGTGCCCGAGCGCAGCGCAGCGCGGCCCCGGGGCCGGGATGCGCCGGGAGCCGCCGCGGAGCTGGAAAATACCGCGGGCAGGGATGCGAGGGATGTGTGTGTGTGTGTACCGAGCATCGCCGAGACTGCCCGCTCCCGAAAAGTTTTCTGCCGGCCTCAAGCGCCTTGTTTTTCGCGTGCAAGGCGTAGCTGGGTGTGCAGGTAGAGTCACCTGCGCTCGGGAAGCTCCCCCGTTAGTTTCGGCTGGCCGCAGCGCAGCCCGGGTGTTTCCTTAATTTTTATCGGAAACTGTGGGACTGTGCTGGATATTCCTCTGCATGCGGTGGGGGAATGCGGGGACTGACGTGGCGGCAGGGTGAGATGCAGACTGCGAAATTCGGAGCTCTAAAGGGAGCGAGGCAAAGCGAGGAGCGCGACTGGAGACGGGCGAGGAGCTCAACTTCTCCCGCGCCCGCCCGGTGCCTCGTTCGTGGGGCGCTGCTGGTAGGAAACAAATGGATTGATGCTCGTGTTCATGAGGCAGGAGAGGTCAAAAAGAGGAAAAAAAAGTATTTGCAAAAGAGTTTGGCCATCTTCGCTTTTACTTCGAAAAGATTTTAACTGCACTTGCTATTTTGGGGGGAGTTTTGGTGTTACTCTCGTAGATACCTCTGCTGCAAAAGTTCTGCCTCTCTTCCCCAGCTGCCTTGGACCCGAAAGTTTGTCACGAAGTAGTCAATAGGGAGTGTGTAATAAACCTTGAAGGGATTAAACACCCTCCTTAAGAACTGGAGTCCAGTATTACAGCGTGAGGTGATTGATTAGTTTTTGAGGAAGCTTATGTCAAATTCTAATCCGGTTTTGGATTGTGCTTGTCGTGTAATGTTTTTTGCTCCAGCACTTTATCATAGCAATGAAGTAGCGAGCTGCAGCCCTGCGATAAGGCACACATTTATTTCACACTCCCATCCTTTTGGACAATAAAAGGCTGTTTACATTCTTCACATTCTTGCAGCCCAGTTTCCAACTAAACAACGCGCAGGGGTGAAAGATGGGAAAGGAGAGCAGCAAGGAAATGGATTACAAAGTTGCTGAGCAGAAGGGAACTAAATAAAAAGTCCTTCCTCACACCTGCAACCTCTCTCACTTGCTCGTACCCTCCTTTTTTCTTTTTTCTTTGTTTTTTTTTTAGAGCTATTAAAAGGATCAATTGAAACTTGTACCATCCGGGATCTGGTTTGTTATGCAATGTTTTTTGGATGATGTTGGGAAGTTGCTTGCTGTGAGTGAAGGCTGACTGAAAGAAGCAAAGTTGCTGCCTTGAATCAAGCAAAAAATCATAGCTAGCCTCTGCAGGTTCTCAGGTGGATGTGGCACTCAGCTCACCCAGGAGGATTCATTTTTTCTGCATTCTTTAGATACAAACCAAAAAGGTTTTGGAGTCAATTAGTTTTATAGCTTATATAAGTTAGTTTAAATAATAAAGTAAAGCAAAATGAGAATGTGTGAGATTTTTGAGGCATTTTATAGGTGTACCTTTTAATGCTAACCTACTCCTAAAAAGATGTGTGAATGCATTTTAACATGCTTTTACCAGAACATCTGGTTAAAGTTACAGCTTATTATAAATTAAGAAATATTTTATGTTGGTGGTAGTGCACTGAATGCAAGTCTGTGCTGTTCTTTGTTCTCTGGCCAGAACTTGGAGGGACTGGTGGCTTCTGGAATCTGATTAGCAGGTTTAGAAGGGAGGCATTGGTGTTACTGATTCTTGACTTTTTCTTTCCTTTCTTAACCAAAAATCAATGTGGATAATATTAATCCTACAGTGAAGGCTCAGCATTTCAGCCAAGAAGAAAAAAAATCCTGGATTTCAGTGTTGCAATACAGCAGCATTTTAGTAAGCCAGAAATGCTACCATCAAACCCTTCCTGATGGGGGAATCTTAATTTTTTGTAAAATCAGAGATGTTAGCATGGGAAATATTTTGGCACTGCATTTCAGTGAAGGGAGAAGTGCTTTTTATTTTAATAGATTGAACTTCAAATGCTGTCTTGCCTTTCAAATACTAAAGTGTGCTGTCTACTTACCTACTTCTTAAAGATGCATAAATTAGGATGAAATCCATGTGAAACTTCACAGTTTTGAGGAGATTATGGCAGTGTGTCTCACTGAATTTCTGAAAGCAGTGTTAGGTGATTCTTTGTATGCTGTATCTAACATTGTTCAGTCAGAAGTTCATGTTTAGTACTTTTAATACAGCATTTTTGTAGCGTGTTTCTGGATTATTATTTGGATTAATAGATGGGGTACCAGTATGCATGCAGCAATTGCACATATATATTTCCTGAACTCTTTTGCATATTTGGATATATTAAGCAGTAAAGAAGGCTGCTGTTGAGTCAGGTTAAGGTGCTAACTGTCTCATGTATAAATAATGAGCCATTAATTTTTAAAGCCAGGTTTACCTTCTGTTGACAATATGGAGCAAAACAACAATTTGCAATGCACAGTCAGTGCATGTCTGGGCTGTTATTGATAAGAAGATGAAAAATCGCTGTGTTGTGTTATCATTAATAGGTGCTCTTGCTTTACTATTAATTTTCAGTAAGCTTTTCCAATTGTCACGTAATTGCTGAATGCCCTGTTAGTTATCTCTTCGGAAGTAATGGAGTTCTACATGTTGAGAATTGAAGTGAGTGAAGCATTAGGATAATGCAGTTTACAGAATGCCTGCTAGTGTTTTGTTAAGTCAGCTTTAAATACCTCTAAGGAGCGGAGACTGCTTCTGCTTCCCTGGGAATATGACTTGTAATTTTAAAAAATTCTTGTTGGAACAAAAAAAAAAAAGCTGTCACTATCCCTTTGTCTAGGCAAGGTGTAGTTACAGACACACACACTCCCAGGCAGGACTTGTGGTTCTGTAGGGTAATCAGGCACTGTAACTATTGGTTTATTCTTGCATCTTTGTGGTCTGAAATTCAGAAAGGATCACAGCAGCATTTTCCAGTGCCTATAGTCAAAGTTGCTTCAGCATTCTATCAATAAACTCTCTTCTACCATTAGCACTGGGCAGAGTTGTTGCTGCATTAGAAATCTAGGAATCAATCATTTTACAAACCCTTAAAAGCAGTTGATTTTTTTTCCCAGTAGTGTTTGTATGGATGAGAAATAATTAGGGAAAAAAAAAGGGCAGAGGTTGTTAATTTAAGATTTGTCTCCACCAAGTTTGAAGTATAGCATTTGACATCAGTGAAATTCAATGACAGATTGTTTGTCTTGGAATTTCAAGGGCTGAAATTAGCTATAACCAAAACATTTTTTGACAACAAAACAAAATTTTAAAGAGTTTGTTTGGTTTTGGTTTTTTTTAACAGAATTTAAGGTTCTGTTACAACTGGAGCTGAAAGAATATTTGCTATAGTACGAGATATTGCTTCATAAGAAGAAATATCTTAAAAGCTGAGCTAAAGCTGCCTTTCCATTTAAAATATGCATACTCTGTGAGGTGTAGAAACACAGAGATCTGTTCCTTCTGGCTACTTTAATTTTGTCTCCATAGCTTTGCAAATGTGGTCCAGCTAGCATGCCCTTGCAGTGAGAATCAGAAATAGGCACCATGCAACACTCTCAGCTCCATTTCAGAAAGGTAAATGCTTCCCTCTGGTCATCTTGAAGTGCGCAGATGAAATTCCTTTCCCCCTTAATTTCGGGGAGAACTTTGTCATAAAATATATTGGACCCAACCTTTCATCTGGCTTCCTTTGGTAATTTTTTTTGATGCTTTAGGCGTTATAAGCCTACGTCTCCTTCTTCTGTAATAAAGTAATGTAGGTAACCCAAGAATTGCAGGTAATTTGGAGCTGAAGACAGATCAACAAACGCTGGTTTCAGCAGATTGAGAATTTATTACCCTGAAAAAGGAGTTGTGTCCTAAGGTGGATGGGGCCAGGTTTAGTTTATATAGGAGGTTAGCAACTCAACCTGTCCTTACATCACATCTTTTGACCTAGTTCTGTGAAACTGGTAACTGATGTTTTTCAGTTTATTTGTAGGTTGACCGGGGCACAGAAAGATTTCAGATCCTGTTTAAAATCCGTACAGCAAGGCTTGTTTGACTGATGTGCAGTAGGCCACGAGATACCCCAGGCTTCCCCAGCACAGGGCTCATAAAATCCAAGTCTCAGTCTTTCCATCTGTAACATGCAAGGAAATTTTCTGCCATTGTAAAGCACTTGGAGAGATGTCAGAGCTGTGCTGTAAGTGTAACAGACAGGGAAGTGAAAAGGAAAGATTGGTGAAGCCCCAGTGCTAAATTAGGATACTCTCATCACTCCCACCTTTCTGGTTTTCCTCCTGCGCTTTGGATTCTGCAAGAAGGGAACTCAGGAACGGGAGTTGAGAGGGCACAGCAGAAACCACTCACTGACCTGGACATTAAGAGCATCAGAGAGGTGCAGCTCTGCCCTGGGTTCACCAAATTCCTCCAACACTGTTAAAATGTTTACCCTTAATCAGCACTTTACAAACAAAACTGTACGAGGAGAAGCAAGAGCTGCTTGGGAAATTTGCAATGGGTGCCAGCAAGTTGCTTGCGGTCCGTGGGCGAGGTGGTGACCTTTACTTGCTCCAAGTGTTGAATAAGACGTGGTAATTCTTGGGCGATTCTGGTAAAGAGCTGCAGTAAGGGAAGATCAGAGCTACTCTGTGCTGGGTGGTTTTAGGACAAAAGCTGTGATTCCATAGGTGGGGACTGCATCTTGTTTAGAAACAGTGAGCTGTTGTGGTGCTCAGGGAAGCCTGTAGCTTTGGGTCTTTCGCACCTACTTGTCCATGTATCAAAACCAGAGGCAGCTACGGAAAAAGGAAGGGAGTTTTTCGGGTTCGTGCTCCGCACTTCACAGGACAGTGCATTTGCTCTGCTAATCTGTCGTCTTGTCCTGATTTTTGCCCACTTTAACACACCACTTCGCTATACCCGTTATAAAGCACAAACACTGGCCGTAAAATCCTTTGCTAGATCAAATCGATGAGAACTGGATCAAATCTAGCAGAATTGGAAAACAGGAAGGTGGAAGTTCCCATTCACATGGCTGTTAAAAATTCATCCTGAACTTGACTTCCAAACACCCTATTTTGAGGCAGCTTTGGCCTTTCGTTCGAATCTTAAATATGTTTATTTCCCCAACCCCATTCGTCGTTCCCATTATGCTTCCATTCACTCAGTTTCCCACTGTGTTTGTAGCTATAGTTTGTGTAGTGTGTTTAGGTACTTAAAGAATCAATCAGAGTTAAAGAAAATAAGGGGTGGACCTACTAGGCAGTTTTTGCTTCCAGCAGAGCATCACTACTGTGAAGTAAGTCCAGTCTGCAGGTCAGGGCTTGGAAAACAATGCTAATTCCTTTCCTGTAGGGAATCTCCCTGTGGGCTGGTGTTCTGTGTCGGCTCTAAGCTCAGTTGCAGTTAACAAAGAGGTTCAAGGAAACAAGTTAGGAGTGGGGAGGAAATGAAGGGCTATGAAGTTGGGTCAGCAGTTAAGACTGAGTAGTTTTGTCTTTGCAGCAGGGATTTCAGTGCTGGTGTGATGCTCTGCTCTCCCTGGAATGGCAGTGCTTACTGTAAATATAGAATTGGAACGATTGACTATAATTTAAGGTAGATTTAAAAAGCTCTAAGAGCTGTAGTTCTTTAGATAGGTTTTCTCTTTGTTCCAAATGACTGGTAGTAATAGAAGCTATTATTAGCTAGGAAGTGAAAATGAAAGAATAGGGAGAAATAAAAAAATAAAGCAAAGAATCTAATGTCTCTAAAATCAGGTTTTATGTGCATTGGGGCCAATTATGGTTATTGTATCATTACAGTGCAGATTTGAGGCTACTCCAAAAGTCCTCATTCTGCTTCTCCAGATCCAGCATGTTTGGTTTATATTTACAATCAGTTGTGAATTTCTTGACATTATAGTACTTGTTTTAGGTGATGACCAGGTATTTCTAGTATCATCAATCACCAGTACAAATACAACCTTAATTTCATCTTACTTTACCCATTACCTAGGAAAATGAAACACTGTGCACAGAAGTGCTTCGACATTTGTTCTGCTATTAAGTAGATTTAAAGGGGTTGAATGGAGAAGGAAGGATCTGGCTGTGCTTGAGGCTGACCTGGAGGGAAAAAGCCCTGGGACTTTGCTGAGGGAATGAGAGGTGAATATGAGAGAGAGAAAGATGATGTAAAACAGCCCTGTGGGCAAGTGGAGTGAGCCTGAGAAGCTGCTACAGGAAGAGAAGGACAGACAGACAGACTGACAGTAACCAGGAATATTGCCACAATAACAGAGTTCTACCTGTGCGTGAAACCCAGGTGGGTGAAATACAAGATCTTAAAGTTTTTTGTCCTTTAATGCTGCCTATCTCTCTTTTCCTTGCAAGCACCTGCTGGTTGATACTGTTGTTTATAACATGTGTTTGGAAAGTTGGAATTCCTGTTCCTAGTGGGAATTTAAGGGTCTCATTGCCCGTGGTTTGTTCTCAATCCTTTGGCTGTAGCTGTTACCAGTGAGCGTGTTTTCTGCCATTGGGAGCCTAAACCCAGGCAAGGTGTTCCCCAGTTGAATTTTCTTCTTACTCCAGGCAGTTAGGTGGTTCCTAGAAGAAAACGTTGGAAATTATAGTACAGGAATAGGCAAAAAACTAGTTTTATAAAGCACTGGAATTGGAGTTCATGGCACTTTATAGTCAAGATGTGTTACACGTGTGTCATCATTATTTTGGGAAACTAAAGAAACAAAACAGAGCCTAGAGGCAAATTTCTTATCTTCACCCCAGTAGACCAGAAGAATATTCTGCATAACTGACTCTCTCCTTCCCTGGCCCATCTCCATACAAAAGCAGAGAGCTGCTGAATCTGATCTTAACTGGCTGACAACAGAGCCATTTTTAGAGTGATGTAATTTGGATCAAGGCAGGAGTGAAGCCCAGTCCTTCAGTTTCTCGAGCAAACAGTGTGGCAGGGAGAGGGCTAAAGCCTGTGTTGTTTTCCGCTCATTAAACTAACAAAATGCTAATCAGCTTTGTGGAAAGATTCACAGTAGATATTGTTACTGTGGCACCACTGACTTATCGGGTTTGTTAGCCTGGGCCACTTTAAATTAGGTGATTGAAACATCTGACTCTCGTTTGAAACCGATTCAATTTTGCCCATTGACTACTTTCAATTCTGTCACCATTCAAGGGAAGGAAAAGACCGATACTAAACGCCTTGTGGGGCTGGGACAAATCCTGTGGTACAGCCGCTGTTGTGTGCCAGCCTCTGCTGCCTTCCTTCCTCTGCTGAGCTGCTGTGTCAATTTCCAGGCATCGAATTAGTCTTCCAGTGCTGGAAACATCCATTTTTGAGTTAATTCTGAGTCAAACTGCACTGTCTCCTGTGCTGAATGACAAATCCATCAGTCTTCTTCGCATTCCCGTGACTTGGGTCTGCTCACTGCTGTGAAGAAGTTTCTGGCCCTCCAGGGAGCTTTTCTAAGCTGCATTCTGCTGTGAGCTGCCTGCTTGCTCCCTCTGTTTCTCTATCCCTCCGTGCTGAATATTCCCAAAGTTTTGTTTTTTTTTTTCCAAGCAGTTCTGGCTCAGTTCCTCTGGGAGGACCAGCAGCTTCCTTGCTTTCCTCTTCCTCCTGGAGATGCCTTCTGATCCAAACTACAGCAGCCCAGGAGCAGGTAGAAAGACTACCTTCCTTTCTACTACTCAGCTTCATTTTTTTAATTTAAATATTTTAAAAATTATTTTTAGAAACATTTTATTTAATTATTTTGCAGGCAACAAATAGTTAGAGCTACTTTTCCAGAATCTATTAGTTCACCCCTAGCTGACAGCTTCTGTTCAAGCTCTCTGGTAGCACATCAATCCAAAGGTTTATCAGCTTTGGGTCCTAGGTTGTATAATGTATTTCCAGAGTGTTTCCATTTCAAATTGTCCATTTTTTAACTCATTTGTCACGATTCCAAGTCTGAGTGGATATCCACTTCTAAAGCACATGACTGGAATATGAAGTGGGGATTGGTTTTTAAGGAGCGAGTTTTATAGAACTGTAGATGTTGTAGATTCTGCCCTAAAAAGCATTTATCTCTAAAAGGCGTATTTTTCCCCTTTGTGTAGGGACACGCTCTGCCTGTGAAGGTCTTGTTGTGGCAGCGAGCTGTGGTGTGTAAAACTTAGATCCAGACCAAGAGATGCAACAAACTGCATTCTACCACACTGCCATCCTGGGGACACAGAAGGTTTTTCATTTCTTTGCGCTTTTTCTCCTTCCCCCTAGAACCCAGAATCCCAGGTTGATTTTTTTCTTTTTTATGTCAGTTTTGGTGAAATCACAGTTAATGCTTTTCCTTAGAGTACTTAAGGAGTGGGAAAGCCATTCTCATCCATCTCACTCTTCAAGTCTCTTGTTATTTTTCTTCTCAGTAGAATTCAGTATCCAGTTCCTGGCACCGAGCTAAGCTAGCTTAAAATAATACTGCTGTGTTGAGTGTCTGACAGGAGAATAAATGCATTGTTGAGTTAGGACCTATTTGATTTAAATTAAATAAAATGTCTCTAAATGTAAGGATGAACAAATATGGCACACCTCATACTCAGATCCACTTTATGGTGTTCACCCCATAATCCTTTTATTCAGACACGTGTGACCCATGTGTTATCAGCAATGGGCAGCCTAATGCTGCAGTAACCAGGGAATTTAAACTCCATATTTTATTCAACAAAACCTTTTTGTGGGTATTGGATGGGATCTGTTACTCTGCTTGCTTAGACTGAGGGTTCAGCATTGCTGTTCTTAATACTTGATGTTGAACAATGGGGGAAGGAATTAATTTAAAATAGCAAACTTTATATTTATGATGACTAAGGACACCATTCTGCAGAAATTCTGGTGAGTTTGCAATATTCTTTCAATGAACAGCACAGTTATATTTTTGGTGGAATAATAAGATTAATATGGGGACAAATACAAATATAATGGCAATTGTATCTTTCCTGTGTTTTGATGGATTGGATTGTCTTGTCCATCCAGAGTCAATACTAGATTTATTTTTAATTTTTTCCAATAATGCTGGTAACTGTGAGGGAGGTGGAATTTTGTTCTGTTTAGATGTTCACACTGTAGTCCTGATAACACAACTCAGTAGTCATTGACTGACTTGTCCCACACCAGTGAAATCCTTCCATGCTTTCAGGGAGTATTGAGATAAACTCAGTCCATGATCAGTTGTTAATAAAGCCTGCTGAACATGTGCCCTGTGTCCCTATTCCCGTCTCATCCACTACAATTATTTAACAGAAATTTAATTATCCCTGGGATCACCAGCTCTGATCCAACCGAAGAGCACAGAATGATTGAACAGTTTTCAGTGATGGGCAACAGCATTACAGGAAGCTTGATTTTCTTAGGGAATGGGCTAAAATAATATTTGAAACAGAAACAAGTCTGAAAGCCATAACACACCTGCATCACAATCAGAAGCTCACCAAGACTTCCTGGGGTGGCCGCATTTTGGTGTTTTGGACAGACATGTAGAGGCTGCAGAAGAGCTTTTACTCTTTCCTTGGCTGTGATGGAATCATGGGCTGTTGTAGAATTCGTTTGGTTCCAGCTCCTCCTCAAAACACTCACCTGGAAAAGGAGTAGTGATCAATTTTAGTGGGGCGAGAAAACCTTGATAAATTCAGTTGGTTTGTTTGGGTTATTTTCCTTGTTTCTTCAACTTGAGAATAACATCTGGACTAAATGTGGTCAGTTTTCTACACACACTTGTGGAAAATTCAGTCATTAAAAGATAATACAGAGGTTATCGATATCGTGACTTTGAATTAAACACCTGCAGTTTGTGTATGGTACCTGAGAATGAGGTTCAGCCAGCTCCCCACGCAGAAGGAAAGGTCCAGAACAGGGATTGCAGGGATGCCAGCTTTCACTTGGACTAGCAGACTTTTTAAAGGTAGCTGAAACCCTCTTGAGACACCAGCTTTTCATGACTGATGAATAAACAGGTGGTATCTCCATTCTTTCTGTGCAAGTAAGTCGGAGCTTTTCCCATAATTAGGATGGCAGAAAGGAAAGTGAGCCTGCATCTCTCAAGACAGTATCAAATTTATCGGGAAGACACTATTCTACAGCACGGTGCTCAGTCCCTGCCCTTGCCAGGACTGAAACCTGCTTGGAGCTACCTTTTGAAGAGACAAAATAGGTACAAATTAATTCATTTATTTTGGTGGGAGGTGGAATACGTACAAATTCAGTGAGAGCAGGAAAGTGACGTTTCCTGCACCTACCTGAGGATGTTCTTGTTTCTGCAAAGAGATACTAGAAAATAAAATGTGGTGGAAGCATCACTGCAAGCATTTTTTGCCTCTTTTTGCAACCATAGACAAAGGTGTGTGAAAACCACATCTTGGATTGGATCCTTCAGCAGAAATCAAAGAAGGAATGCCTGAGCTTGTTTCCTGGGAGAGCCCATACATGGATTAGCAACTTGGGTGCTTGGTGAGGTGTGCTCCTAAACAAACCAAAGGGAATTTGCAGTCTTAAAATGTAAGGACTACTTGGGTCGTGTGTCTTACTGTGTGGTTTTAGAGATTATAGATTTAGGCACCAGTTACGAAATTGGGGAGGAACCGCATTTGCTGTCTGTCAAACTACCCAGTACCTTCCTGTGGTGTAGGATTGCTGATGCTGAACACTTCCTGATATTCTTCCTCAGTGGTTTTTAAGAAGGTCCCATGATAATCCCTAGGAAATCTCACAGCTGATGGTATCATATTGTTAGTTTTTCCTAATACTATGGACAAAGTTTTCTTAATTCCTTCCATTTATGCTTAGCTATCCTCTTTTCAAACCCTCTTGAGACACTTTGTTCAGGCTGCATTATTTGCCTGTTCCTGGGGACCTTTTCCTCAAAGAACTGCAACATTAGCACTGTGAGTCACAGCAAGTTTTGCCTCTTTATTGATATTTTTTTACTGATTCTGAGCGTTTGAAGTAATTTACTTTTTCTTTTTCTCCTTGCCTCTTTCCTGTTGGTTTTCACAGAACATCTTACTGGAAAGATATGTGCTGACCCAATTTGCTTCGACAGTGTCTTTTAACCCTAATGCAGAGGAGTCTTGGAGAATTTGGCAATTTCTCAGATTAAGAGAATGGGCTAGATTCAGGAGGAAGACATTATATTCTGAATAATTCTCTTGGAATGTTTTTTCTACTTCAAATTGTGATGCTTTCACTACCAAATTTTTTTATGGGCATGTGATGTAGACAGGTTGGGTTTTTCCTGGACATCTGCAGCCAGCCCATGAGGATGGGACACTGTGTGTGCTCTCTGGATATTCTGAAGATGTGCACTACGTGACTGTATTAGCACCATGCATGAGCTCACAAGCACAGCCACAAAAAGGAGGATGAATACAGCTGGGGGGTTTTGGTCAGCTCGGAGCTCAGGGAGAACATTCTTGTATCTACCAGAAACGGTACCAGTCTCTCCAATGAATTATTTCCATTGCAAGCACATGAGGGGTGTCAGTGCTCTGAGTAAAATTGATAGTGTCTGAAAAGAAAAATAACAGCAGGAAATACAGATAAACAGATTGTACACTTAAATGTTTTTTTTCAGTCTCTAATTTCCTATTAAAGAAATATCCCATGAGCTCCCAAGGGACACGTTTCTTTGCAAGCAGTGACAACCTTTGTAGCTGTCAGTGTGTAAGAAAAGCTTCTGTTGAAAGATGCTATTAAAGAATCACATGTTCTGTTGATATAAACCTGATATTGCTTCAAATTTCCTATTACTGAAAGAAATACATTTAGAGTAGTCTGTAAAATAGTCCTGTTGCCTGGAACCACCACCTTTTCTCATACAAGTCATCATCTTTAATAGATAAGCTTTCCATTAAGAGCTAGAGAAGGTGCTAGTTTTTCTTTCAGCAGTTAGAAATAAGAACAATAAATGTGTGGGGGAAATGCATCAATTTGGTTAGGAACATCAAAGTGTGTTCCTATCTGAAATATAGACAAATCAGTTCAGAGAAGGCTCCAAGTATAGAATTATTGACCCTGGAGGATAAGATAGATACAGAATAACCTTTCTAGGATGTACTTTGTCAATTTTAAGTAGTGTTTGCAAGGTGAGTAGTTTAACAGTCTCATCCCCCTTAGCAAAATATTAATAGTAGATTGCATCACAGCTTTCCCTAAAAGTTTTTTTCCCTTTATAAATTACACTGCTGTAAAAGTATATTAATGTTCTGTACATCTATTAATCTTTTGTAAGACAATATGAATAAATCTAAGTGATTGATGTAACTCATAAAAACCCATAATTGTCTCTCTCTTTTTGATCTGGCTGCTAATTCCATGATGTGGTCTCAATTCTGGGGCCAACTGATTGGGCCCTCTCTGTGGTGTGTCATAATCCTGGAAGCAGTGGGGTTTGCAGGTGCTACATCCAAGTGCAGGGTGAAAGTTTAACCCAGGAGATTGCAGTGGATCATTTTTTTTATCTTTATAGATATAAATACAATTCTCAAAGTTAACATCTGGGATAAATTCTTTTACATCGTACTCTGTGATATTTTGAAACTTACCAGGCAAAAAAAAAATACTCTCTTTTATTCAAAATGCTTTTGAGCCATCTATTCAAAAAGTGCGCTGTCCTCCTGACAGCTCGAATAGGGGGCAGTCCTGGCTGTATTGCCAAGCAAGGAACAACATCTCATCCTGTGACATACTCAGTATGTACATGCTAGACAACACCCTGGGAAGTTAGCAGGTGAATTCTGTCCTTTAAGTTTACCACACTATACAAATATGACTTGTTTCAAGGAATGTGTACATTAGAAACAAGGGAAAAAATTGCTAAATTCAATTATATGGTGCCAATCAGAGCCTATAGTTCATATAACCTTTGGTCCAACATCAACAACTGGCAACAATATATTTTGAAAATAACTTTTTAATGAAATCTGAAGCAAACAAGATTGTTTAAATCATCTTTGGGAAGATTAATTTCCAGGGGGAGTTATTCTGTTATATTGTGATTTCCAGTAACTACGTCAAATCTCTTCAGCAGTGATAGTGATTATGAACAGAGTGATTCAAAGTCCATCTGTGAATTCAGTTTGCAGTCTTACAGGAGAACAGGACCCCCCTTGCTCCTGATGTCTGCTTAGAGTGTGACTCATTAACCATTGCCTTCTGAGCCTCAGTCCAGCTGCTTTTCACTCAGTTGTCCCCTCATCAAGGCAGCAACATCCCAACTTGGAGGCAGAAGTGCTTGGGAGACTGTGTCAAAAACCTGGACAAAGTAGTTGACATTCCTCTGCTCTCTCCTCATCCACAGGTCTAGTTTTTTGATAAATATTTGGAAACCAGTTTAGTCAATCATGGTAAATTTAGTAAATCCGTGGTAAATCTATGCTGTCTATTCCTAGTCATCATCTTCCCCTTTCTCACCACACGGGACTTTAGGAAGGATGTGCTCCATGATTTCCCAGGGGGCTGGAGTGAGTCTGAGCAGCTGGTAATCTCCCAGATTGTTTTTAGCCTTTTGGAAAACGGTTGCTATATTTGGGGTCTTCGCTGATTGTCAGGGCCCTCTCCCAGTCTTCAAAACCTTTCAAACGTGATAGTGAACAGCCTTGCAATAACATCAGCCAGCTCTTTCAGCACCCTGGAATGACACCCACCCATCCCCCTGGGCCATGTTTGGGTTCAGATTGCTCAGGGGCTCCCAATTCCCTGCTCTCTCTCACTGATAGTGGGGATTGCATAGGGAGTGGAGTAAAACTTCAGAGGCCCTGAATTAGTTGTGCAAGAGCCAAATGGATTCCTTGGAGTTTGATATGATATCACTGAGACAGGCACCGCTGGTTTTGTTTAGTGATGGATGCTAAATGATCATCAAGCCAAAATTTAAATAATCGTCTGCAAAGGAATAGTTTTCATTCACAATTTTGTCTCTAATTTAGCTAGAAGGACATGATGGTTCCCTTCAGGTCTCTTTAGGGGATCTGAGCTTTACTTAGAGAGTAGCTCTTGAGTTTGGTCTTCCAATTTCAACAGAGAATTGCCCCATAGAGGCAGAAGGAAATGTTCCTTGTGGACGAGGATGTGGGGCAGAAGTGTGCACTTGTTTGGTGACTCTGGGGCAGTCCTGTGAGAGCTGCTTCATTCCCCTCCTTTCTCTACAGTTTGATTGTGGGATACATTAGCAGTGTATAAGATTCAGCAAACATTTGGAGAACAGCATTAGTGTGGGTTTCTTTTTCTGAGTAAAAACTCAAGAACAGTTTTCTTAAAATACCAATTATAAAATTCTTTGCTGGGTTACATTTTAGCAATGCCCACAGATACAGAAATAATATATGCTTAAGGCAGGCACAGGAGGAAGATTTGTAATTCTTTGTAAGTCTCATCCTTCTGAATTCAGGCAGAGTTTTATGGAGAGCAAGCACAGAGGTAAAACTCCAGCCTGTTCTTCAACTCGGACTAACAACTTTTGCTCCTGCAAAAATGATTCACATTTTTAATCTGTTTGTTTGTGTCCTACACATTGAGGACTTGTAGAAAAATAATTTGAGAAATTCTAGATAGGCAAATGAACCTCAAAGCAGTTATAGCACCTGAAAATTTATCACATGTAGGGATATTTTTCAGCTATGGAAATAAATTATCATTAACCACAGTCGAGCACTTGCAGTTTTCTGCCATACAGGAACTTCGTTCTCCCCTCAGTCTGTGAGCTGATGTAGTGACAAGCTGCAGAGAGATGACAGATTTCGCTAAGGATTTGGAGTCTGAACACCTGTGCAGTGTCATGCATTTAAAAATAGAATGTGACAGCAAAACACATCAACCTTCTAATGTCCAAATGGAAACCACAGGCGTTTTTTCTTCAGCTTTTATCCAGAGAAATCACTTTCAATCATCACTGGCCAAGTGAAAATACAGAGCAAGGGTGTTTTGTTGTTGTCCAGAATAAACAGGAATAAATCCGAATGGTAAGCATAGGTGCACAGAAAATATTCAGTAATCCCCATTTCTTTCTCCTCGGTGCTATTGTGCATCTCTGAGGGTGCAGGTTATCGATGGTCCAGAGCAATTTCTTCAGGAAACCTTTGGAGGCTGCCGACCAAAGCTGCTTTGCATACCTTGACTTCTATGTGACTCACTCAACTCTCCCATGAATGCATCAGAAAAAACAACCAACACATTATTTTTTTTTTTGTTTCCTATAATCTTCTCTCTGGGAGAAAAAGAAGCATTAACCAAGGGCAAAAAGATAAAAAGAGGCTTGCTTGATTGCCGGGTTAGATGTGTGCATTCTGCTCTCCTCTGGAGGAGCCTGCGTCACTGGCAGTGTTGGAAGGGAACATTTCTGCTGCCCATCTCCCTTAACAGTATCCTTGAAACGTTAATCAAATCGAAAGCACATAATCTTTTTTTTTTTTTTTTAAGCAGGGAACTAGGCTTCCCAGTCTGCCAGGCTGCTCTGCTCTGCTCTGCTCTAAGGTTGAACGTAAGGTTGAACCATGGGCTGCCCAGGAACCCAATCCATCCCGTTTTTCCCATTACACAGTGCTAGCCTTTCAGCAAGTGCTTTTTCTTCAGCAAAACCTTTGTTTTCAGAGATCAGATGTTTTTTCATCTTGGGTACAGTAATTTTGAGAAGTGGTTTTGGCCTCTTGTCCATTGCAATCCTATTAACTGTGTTTAAAAGGACATTTATTCAGTGTTTTGGGACAAGATTTTTATGTGATTGTATGACAGGGAATTAAAGAGTGTCCATATTTAGCTCTTCTGTGCTCTCATTTATGGATGAGAAAGACAGAAATCTACTTTAAACTCAGACAAGAATTAGCATTTTGGATGACAAAAGCTATCACACATGAATGGGTTGCTTCTTAAAATCAACGAAATAAATTAGACTCCCTGTTTAGGAGCATCTGGCACCCTTAGAACCTAGTTCATATAATGATGTCTCTGTTTGTTAAAAAGAATTATGTAACAATATGGTTGATTTATTTCAAGATGATTGGCTTAGCAACTTAATTGGACTATGCAGTATACCAGAGCACAAAAAAAAAATAAATTTAATTAGCCCATTTGTTTGTGGATGACTGCAAGCACTGCGCGTCAGGGTCGGCTCCTTTAGAGGTGAGCAGCCATTTGATCCTGTGAGGAACCAAACCTTGTCAGCTTCCAGGGAAACCGTGCTCCCACCCAGGGAACAACAGCACCACGCTGCTGTTCAGGTGTTGTCAAAGCCCACAGAAACCTTCCCTTGAATCCGAGGAGTGCTCCGTGACTCCTGGCAGGCACAGGAGCCTTCCTGGAGAAACAGCAAGGCAAAAATGTGCCTTGAAGAATAAAACTCGTTTTCTCCCTCTGTGGCCTCTCTTTTCCCTTGAGCTGACATTCCACCTTCCAGCTCCCAAATACTATTAACATCCCATAAAATTAGCATGCTGGATCTGGGCTTTATATTCATCCTGGTGCTAAGTTTTATGTCCTCTGTTTCCAGGATGGCTACTCATACATGAGAAACATGCATTTGCAACACAATTTGACTCCTTCGTGAGGTCATCACCTCTTGGCTGAGACAGAACAGTACTATTACTATTTTTATTGTTGTTGTTATTATTATTATTATTATTGTAATTATGTTTATTATTTCTGTTATTATAATAATAAGAAGAATAAACCTCTCAATACCATAAGAGTAACATTTATTGTAATGTGTTCAAATTACTTAATATCCAAGTAGTATTTTCAGAATAGCACTTGGCAGTGGTTCAAATAACTTTTTCAAGATCTCTCCATTTTATTTCAGTTCCAGATGCAGCTTGCATCAGTCAAGAGACTGCTGACTTGTGGGCAAATTCCACTTAAGTGTTTATTAAGTTGTTTCTTTACTCTAATTTTACACCCATTTAAATAAAATTAGAGGGGTGGATGTTGATTTCTCTTGTGTTGTTAAGTTAAAATACTCTGTGTCCCACATGAGTTCTTTTTCCGTTTCTATAATTGAGCAGCAGACTCCCCACTTCTCTCCCACACCACAAAGCACACAAAAAAAGAGAAAAAAACCTAAATTAAAATCAGAATAAGGATTTGACTTAAAACATAAAAGAAGAAATAGGGCTGAAACTCCATGCTTATCGCACCCTGTAGTTCCTAGATACAGCTGCACATCTGGTGTGTGAGATAATGTGCTGTTTAGAGACCATGGTAGAACACAGAAAATTGGAAACGAGTTTCAAGTCTTAACACTACATTCCTTCACTACTGGGAGCAAGTAAGGCCCTGCTTTTCACTCTTTTCGTAGGTTGTGTGATTTGATTCCCTCTGGTTTTTTGCTCTGTAAATAATACAGGCTCGAAGGAAAGCGGGAAGGGAATGGCTCTGTAAGAAGTATTTTGCGCAGAACAGCTGAGAAGGTTTTTTATCAATTCTCAGACCATATACCAAAGTTTAATTGTAATATTAGCCACAGGATAAAAAAATAAGAGATGCTCAGTTGAGGCCACGGATGGAGTAATAAAAACAGCATGTATCTTGTTCATTCACTTATCACATGATATAAACCATTAAAGCCAAAGGCAGTGGCTTGCCATCCTCTGCAGCAGAGGATATTCTCTCAGGACTAGCTGGTGCTACAATTCACTTCTGCCACAATCACACCTCTCAGTTCTTTGCATGTTCCTAGCCTGTAGCTGTCAGACAGGAGAAGTTAAACCTGCAGCCATTGTGCTTCCCTGTTACTTCCTACTGAAACTCGTGGGTGTCTGCATGGGTCTGACTTCTGGTAGAGAATACTTTCCTTGTACAGTCATGCAAAATGCAAGGCTTTTTTTACAAAACAATGACCCAGGTGTCGTGCATTTAGCTTTGGACTTACAGGGAATCAAGTACACCTCTAAATGTAGAACATCAGACCTGATCTGACCTTTTAGTACTTCCATACAGTGGTGGGAGCATCACAGCCTGGCTGCGAGGCCAGGGAGGTGGCATCCCACACCAGAGAGAGGAGCAAACCAGTAGCACAGTGACCCTTCCTCCCCCTCCAGTCTGTTTATCCCGTGTAGTGGCTGTGGAGATGGAGAAGGGCAGCCAAGTGGAGCATGTTGTTGGCACTCCAGAGAAGACATCTCTGAGTATTGAGCAGCAATGAGCTGCACATCAAAAGTTTTTGGACATTTTGATCCATATTCAGCTGTCAGAATTTTTGCAGAATTTCGAGCAAAGTCGAACCAGAGCTTATCTTGTAAGACATACAACTTATCTGCACTAATAAGGTGTTGCACTTTGCTGGCTGGAAGGAGATCTGCTGAGATCCTTCTTTTCTGGAGCACGATTTGGAAATACTCACTCTGTTCAGTGAGGTAACATAATCAAGCTCCTTGTTCCCTGAAGGTAGGTGATAGCAATCCTTGTTTCTCACCGTGTGCAGCCATCCCGCTGTCCTCCACGCATGGCTTGTGGACAGGAGGAGCTGCTATGCCTCAAACAGAAACATTCCCAGCCTCAAACCCAGCTAAGAGGAAAAGGGAAACCAGATTTATTTACCGGTTTCTGAGCCAAAATCTATAGCAGACTACCTTGCATATACTCTGGTGAATTTGATGGTCATGGCTGGTCCAGATTAGGTTTGCACCAGTGGGTGATCCAGGCACACAGGGAAGTGGCACAGGGCTGTGCTCCCTTTGTTCTTGTCCCTGCAGCATCACAGGCAGGTAGGACAGGCAAACAAGCCCTTCCTGAAATAGTTCATCACAAGAACTGGCACTTCTGTAGGTATCAGAAGCTGCGATGTAATTTGATGTAACAAGTTTATTGGCCTGATCATGGAAACTCAGAGACTTATAAAATCACATTTTTATTACTGATTCAGTCACGCACATACATATTTATAGCTTTGTAATTGATCACATAGGGCAACACATTAAATTTTAATACAGGGAATTACTTCCTGTCCCTGTAGAACCACCTTTTGTATCCACAGGAGACAGTTTAAAACATTTACAGCGGAGTTGCTTTTATGTCTGTCACACACTTATTACCAGCTTTGGTCTGGGCAGTTACATTTAGATTTGTTTCCTTCTTTGATCTCCACAATCTGTGGGAAAACACGCATTAGGAACAAGAAGGATTGCGTGACTTTTGAAGCCTGGCATCACTTACACATCACCAGTTCCTGTAGCTTCTCTTTATCAGCTCGCATCTCACATCTCTTGTTCTAAAACCCTGCTCTTCCTAACCCCTGAATGTCTGGGGTTTGAGATTACTCAGGGCACTTGTTAACACTCATTCCCAAACCTGTTCATGACCAGTGCTTAGGTTTCTTACACAGACTCAGAATTTGACAATTTAATGAAAAACACCTCACTTTGTCCTGTTCAGTCAGTGTGTGAATTAAGCAGTGACTATAAGTCTTATTAGCAATTTTGGAGCTTTCTGAACTGGCTTATTCAGCTTTTTAAATAGTAGTGACAACTGGCTACTGCAAATTGGTAATTTTCAGACTAAATCTTAAATTAGCAAAGTCTGTTTTGGAAGCAAATTCATTATTTGCCACGGAGGTCAAGACCGCAAAAAAGAATAGCCCCCAGAGAAATCTGAAAACCAAGGTGTGTAAGGAACACTTTGGTTTTGTTACCCTGTGTGGTCAAGTCCTGGAGCAGGGAAAAGCCAAAGGGGTTGTTAGGGGAATGTGGATAGGAGTATCCATGGAACCTTCCTGGCTGAAGGTGTCCCTGCCCATGGCAGAGGGTTGCAACAAGATGATCTTTAAGGTCCCTTCCAACCCAAACCATTCTGTGATTCTATGATTATCTAAACTTTTTTGGGGAAAAAAAAGTCTGTTGTAACTGAAGACAAGCCAACAGAGCTGAGATTTCTCACTGAGGGCTTATCTAAACTGACCTCAGGTTCAGGCCTTTGGGGGTTTTGCAGGTTTGGGATCCAGTTGGCTGGATCCACTGATACTTGCATTCCAGCTTGCATTATTTGTGCTAACACAGGGAAGACTTTTTCAGGTTATGCTTTTTTACAGCCTTTCCTGTAAAACACCCTTAGCGTGCCTCCAAAGAGAACACTTCCCCCTGCCCAGTTTCTAGGACTGTACATTTTCTGGGGTTTATGTTTCAGATACGTGTGCCTTAAAAGCAACATGCTAAAGTGCCATTCCCCTCACCCGCAGCCCCCATGGGTGATTTATCTGCTGTCAGGGCTTGTTTCACCAACTGCAAGCACCCTGCTAGTACTGTTCTTTTACACATCCTGGAAATGTTATTCTTTATATGCCAATTGGAATATATCAAATGCGTAGTGAAATGAGACCAAATTAACACTTGGGGTTATGTGCACTGTAATTCACAGTAAAAGAAAGATTGGAGGATGTAAAGATGTGTTGAATGTGCTCCCTTCTTGTTTGATACAGATGTGGAGCAAATAGGTTTGAAATTATATTTTTGCATGCAAATGACAGCAATTTGTATTAACTCCTATTGTGGTAGAATGTAACATTTTCATCTGATCTAAGCCTTTCTGTCTTCAGATCCTCTTCCTGATCTTACAGTGCATTTACGAAGATCTTAGATATTAATTATCTTGGTAAATTCCTGCAAGGGAACAAACCAGGCACATGTTGTGACATTCTTCCAGGCGATCGAGGTGTCAGACTCATCTCCCTTTGTTAAACACAAGTCATGGATTTATTATAGCAGGGCTCTCTGATACCAACTTCTAATTAAGCCCTGTTAAAACTTACGTGGTGGCTGGATTTCAAATTTGAACCTTGTCATTTTCAAAGTGTCTTAAGCCTGTCATTTTGTTTTTTCCGAAAAGGAATTCTGATTTTCCTATTCTTGGGGACATAAAAAATGGATGAATAAATTAAAAAGGATTAAAATTGGGCTTCAATAGGACCTTACAGTATGAAGTCACTGTTAGTACACCATTATGAAGAACACAAAGGTTGCAGGCGTGGCTGGCTCCTACCAGGCAAAAGCTAATATTGTTTCACCTTAAAACTTAATAATCAGGCAGCCTCAGTCAATGATTTTCTCTTCTTTTAGAGAGTAATTCATTTAGGAAAGCAGCATGCACGCATGTGTGTAGGCAGCAGTGAAATACCTCCAAGTGCCCCTGTGTGCTACCTCATGCTAAGTGGTTTGAAAAGGAAAAAGAATTTTAATTTAATTTAGAAAACTGCTGTGGCCTTCCACGCATTCAGCGGGGAGGACACAAGCTGTGAGCAGGCGTGGGGACAGGCAGCTCCAGCACAGCCCCAGCTTCCACACTGGCTGCATGGTGGGGAGGAGGACAACTCTCAGCCTGGCCTTCATCCCAAACCTGTGCTGTGGTCTGGAGCAGGGAGGGGAAGGCAGTGAGAAAGGGCTTGCCCAGCAAGGGACAGGTTTTGGTGCAGTCCTGGTGCAGTGCTCACCCCCAGGCTTTTCCTGGGCCTCCATCTTATTGAACAGATGCCAGTGGAGCAGTGTGTGACCCTCACATCCCTGGGCTGCATTTCCAGAGCAGCCCTGGCCCCGTGGCTCGCCCTGCTGCAGCCTGATCCGCAACACACGGCGCTGCTTGAGCAGCAGTGGGTCCCCCTGTGCCTCTGTGTCAGTGCCAGTGCACCCTGCTCCTGCACTTCCCACGTGTTCCTGTCACAAAGCTGTTAAGCAGAAATATTTTTCTTAGGGAGATGCCACGAGTGCACCAAGCAGCTCCCAGAGCTCGGCTCTGACCACGCTGCTCAGGGTGCATTAGTGACAGCGCACGTGGGCAGCAGGATTTCCAGGAAGAAACATCATCCCCTAAGAAAACAACAAAAGTGTTCTCTGGAAGAGAGCTTTTAACCTGAGAGTATCAGTCAATCTCCCCTGTCCCTGCCCGGCTGATGGACTCTTTGATACATGCACACACTTCCTTCAAACAGCAGGAGGATTCAGGAGGAATTCACGAGTCACTGGATAGCCCCAGTTAACCGGTTCTTTAGCAGGAGCTGGCCCAGGAACTTGGGGTGACCACAGCTTTCCTGAGACGTCAGTGCCGAAAGCATTCAGGGCAGCTCTTTTCCACTGGGAGCTTTCCACCCTGAGCTCTGTGGTGACCCTGCCTGAGCCGAGAGTGGTGCCAGAAAAACACCTTTTAATGCTTTAAACAGAGCATTTCCTCCCTAACCCAGCTGAGGGTTAGGGAGGAAATGCACCCTCTGACAAGATGCACTAAACTGTGAAAGTTAAGGCAAAGTCCAGAAACCTGGGATTTGTTTCTGGTCACTCTCCCTGGCTACAGTTGTCTCCCATTAAAGGCAGTGGAATTTGGAAGCACACACACTGTTCTCCAGGAGTGGGGTCTTTATCTCCATCACGTCACTGGCAGGTTGTTAGAAAATGCAGCCTGCAGTGAAGCAACACAAAAATCTTATGCTTGATTTAAATAATGGCGCTCGTTGCCTATTAAAATGTAAGTTCTTGCTTCAAAAAAAGATTAATTAAAATGTACAAGAATGCAATTCAGTTACATTTAATGCTTCAGCCCAGTGCTCACTTTTCATCACTCATTCCCAGAAGTAGTATTCAGGGAAGCACGGCATTCTCAGTTCTGCCATTAAAAGCACAAATGACTATCAAACCTGTTCTTTTCAAAAGCCTGGCTCAAGTATCACCATTGTTAGATTTTTCATAACATATTACTTTGGTCATTACTGTTTTGCAAGATAATTGTATCAGTGATCTAACTTTTGACAGGATCCAAAGTGGCTGAAAATAGTTCACTGCAGCACCTTTGTCTTTTAAAGGCCATTTGGGGCTTGTTATTTTAATCCTTGTGCAGCCTGATTTATCACTTCAAACATCTGTCAGCTGTGCTTTGTCTTGAAATTGATAGTGATAGTGTTACTGATTTTTCAAGAGCAGCTGGTAGAGGTTCATTAGTTAAGCTCTCAAAGGGAGTAGATAACTGTAATATTTTTCTTTGTTAATCATCTCTTACGTGTTGTAATAATACAGAGCTTGAAATCTGCTAGAAATGCACAGCTTCTCTCTGTTTCTAACTCGTCAGAAGCATCCTTTCATTCTTTTAATCTGGCTCGATTATTAAAACTCTCCTCTTCATAATGCAGTAAAAAATTGAATAATTGCATGAGTGGGAAGAGAGAAAAAACAGCCTTTGCTGTGTCGCATTTAGCACTGAGGGAGGTCATCGGGGTCTCAGAGTTCGCATCCAAACATGAAACAACTCCAGAGAGAAGATTAAGGGCTCTTCCATAATTGATTTTTAATTTAAACTTTACAAGGCATACAAAACCTCATGACAACTTCAGTAAAGTCAGGTTCATTTCTAACAGATACAGCAGTTTTCTGCCCGCGCACTTTCCCTGCCGCACAAAACAGCTTTCATGGCTAACTACCATTCTTAAAACATTTCCCCCCGCAGAAATCCTTGCCAGCCAGCCTGGAGCTGAGCACGGCGGTGACTCCTGCCCGGAGCTCCCGGGGACCTGAGCATCTGCGAAGGCTCCTGCAGCTGAGAGCGTACCGGCGCTAGCGCCAGATCCACCGGCAGCGCTCGCGCACAGATAATTACCGCTCGAAATTAGGGTTTTAATGAACTGATCCCGGCAAACGTAAAGCGAAATCTCCCAGGCATTAGGGAAATAAGCAGGAGGGGAAATTATTAACTGTAAAGTTCAGCGGGCGGCTGGCCGGCAGGTGCCGGCTTGGCAGAGGGGCTGAGTGTTCCTGCTTCCCTTTGCGGGAAGAGGAGGCTGGGCTGGGGTTTGGTCCTGCAAGCTGCCGTGGTTTTTAGGGACAGGGTTTAGTGGGACTTGGCAGTGCTGGACAACGGTTGGACTCGATGGTCTTTACAGTCTTTTCCAACCTAAATGACTCCATGAGCTGCACCTGCAAGCAGCACAAGTTCAGTGTAGATTGAAAACACCTGGCGCATCTCACAGGCTTTCCAGGTGAATTGGCTCATCTTCTAAATGTCTGCTAAAAATAACTCAATGCCAGATCTCCACCTTAAAAGCACATCTCAGTCTCATAAGACAATACATGTGTCCATACTACCACTGAAGCTCAGTGCAAAACAGATTGTGAGAATCGGCCTGAATTTCAAGAAAATGCACAGTGACTGAAAAAAACACCTGAGAATCAGTGGGGGTTATTTGGTGCTAATATAATAATAATCATCATCTATGTTTCCTGTATCTACTGTATCTCAATTTGGTATTTTTATACAAGACTTTTTCAGACCCTTCACAGAAAGGTTTACATTTCTGTTACTTCCCCACCCTTCCAGAATGAATGTCTCAAATATAGTGAAGAACTAAAACTACTCAGTGATATCTAAGAAAAAATTTTTGAGTTGTTCCCCAGCACACATACAAATAACAGACCTAATTTTTACCTCAAAGATCTCTAATTTAGATTTAATGTGGGGGGAAAAAACCTCAAAGAGTTGAAGTCTTCAAGAAGAGAATTGGTGCACATTTTTTGGCAAGACACATTTCTCAGAACAAATTTTCTGTTCTCTCAGCAAAAAGGTAGATCAATTCAATGCATGGATATAATTTAAAAGCAATCTATGCTCTAAGCAATTTATCCAATTGCGGCTGGAGGGAACACTTCAGATAACCTAGAACTACTTGCCAGGGTTGTGAAAAAGGCACATTTTTGAAATAGGAAATCTTTGCAGGGTTTATTTTTAATTTTCACTCTTTTCTTCTGCTGCTTCTTCCTCCCAGTTTTGTTTCTTTACTGAAGTGCTGTTTTAGTAAAATACTATTTTGCTTGCTTGCACAAATTGGAGAATTTTAAAGTGGTTGTTTTTTTTTTTCCTGTAAAATATGATACTGAGTTTGAAGTATCAATTTTGTTTAAAAAATATGCAACGAAATCATGTCTGGAATTGAAAACTTCTCCCAGCATATCCCTTTTAAATTTGTATTTTTGTCTGTGGGTTATTTGGATGTTATCATCTCATATTCTCATTAAACTAAAGATTCCTACCTGTGCCTTCCCTGGCCTTTAGGTGGATGCAGGTGTAGGCAGAGGTCTTTCACTCTCGGGTGCTTTGAGGAGGAATGGCAAAGCCCCTTTCAGTGGTCCTGTCTGGCTGAACACAAGCCCAGGTGCGGCCAGGTGGCCAAGAAGGCCAGTGGCACGTGGCCCGTGCCAGGGATGGTGTGGCCAGCAGGACCAGGGCAGTGACTGTCCCCCTGGACTGGGCACAGCTGATGCCACACCTCCAGCGCTGTGTCCAGTTCTGGGCCTCTCAGTGCAGGGAGGACAGTGAGGGGCTGGAGCGTGTCCAGGGAAGGGAACGGAGCTGGGGAAGAGTCTGGAGCACCAGGAGCAGCTCAGGGGGCTCAGCCTGGAGAGAAGGAGGCTCTGGGGGTCGGGCTCTGCTCCCAGGGAACCGGCAACAGAATGAGAGGACACGGTCTTAAGCCGCGCCACGGGAGGTTTAGGTTGGACATTAGGAGGAATTTCTTCACAGAAATGGTGATTGGACACTGGACTGGGCTGCCCAGGGAGGTGGTGGAGTTACCATGGAGGTGGTGGAGTTACCATCCTTGGAAGTGTTTAAAGAAACCTCAGTGCCGTGGTCTGGTTGAAATGGTGGTGTTCAGTCATAGGTTGTACTCAATGATCCCAGAGGTCTTTTCCAATCTTAATGATTCAATGATTCTGTTTACAAGCTTAAAATGTAATGGGCTGCAAGGTTCAGTCATGAAGGCTTTCTTTTCTGCTGAAGCATCTTCTCATTGTAGTTTTAACTACACGAGGCAGGGTAAAATTGTTAAAATAATCCAGTTCTGTTAGTTATTAAACAGGGGATTTCTGACCACCTTAACTGAGTGAAAGAAAGTTGCAACAGCCTCTAAAACTTTCCAAATTGTAATCTCCCTAACTTGTCTGGGGGACTTTGAGAAGCCTGAATACTCTGCCACTGTCCAGGTAGAGGTCAGCATCCCTGACTCCCAGCTCTGCAGTTTCCCCTCATAATGGAGATGTTTGCTGGATTTGGCACACTGAACCCCAGAGTCCCTCTTTATCATCCGGTTCAAAATGAGACAGAAATCAAGCAAGTGAACTCCGAATTTGTGGCTTAATTTCATCTTTGCACCAGAGTGTTTTAAAGAGTCAGTCATTGCCCCAGGAGAGAGAAAACCAGGCACAAGAACCTGGTAGTGTTTTTTTATTTACAGTTTAGCAAGGAGGAGGCTGTAGAACGTAGAAAGGCTTTTTGGGTGCCTGAGGAGTGAGGGCACCCTCAGCTACAAGGTTCAGCCTCTCTTCTGGATATTCACATCCCACCACCAGCTCAGTGCTCGGTGGATTATAGAATCACAGAAGGGTTTGGGTTGGAAGGGATCCTAAAGCTCATCTCATTCCAGCCCCCTGCCATGGATGGGCAGGGACACCTTCCACCCGACCAGATTGCTCCAACCACATCCAACTCAGCCTTTTTGCTTCATTGCAAAGCAACTCCACAACGTCCTGAAAAATAAGATTGTGACTGGATGGAACAAACATGGCACTCTTACACAGTCCTGCTGAAAGATGTTGCTTAACTCCCAAATTCCTCACAGCATTCCTGACAGCAATCACATATGCTGCCATAAAACCCTCCGCAGCCTCTCTCTTTGAAAAAAAAATTAATAATCAGTAAAGTTCAAGCTCAGCTTGTTGTGATGAATTATTAGAGCCCGTCATCATTTTCTTGGGGGAAAAAAAAAGACTAAAAGACTATAATGGAACACAATTTTATGTTTTTTTCCATTTAATTGATGATGGGCTGAGTTTTTATTAATATTTCTAGGCTCCAGTGTAAGATGCTGAAAAAGCTAATATGAGATCATTGTATCTGGTTAATGTGTGTGCTTTGCAAAATTGATAAGCCCTGTCAAGACATAAATTATTTAAAATTTGATAAATGTGTTGAAATCACTGAATTTTCAAACAGATAAAGCAGAGTTATTTCTCTTCCCCGCCACACACCCCCCTTCAAACTGGGGCTTTTGTGCAGCCACCCGATGGGGCCGCGTTATCTCACAGCCTGTGAGGCTCCAAAATCAGCACGGGGAGCCCAGAGAGGGATCCTGTGCTGCTGCAGAGGAGACACGAGTGTAAACCCGTGGGACACTTGGGCATGGAGGCAGCAGAGAGTGAGGAGACCTCTGGAATCCTCCGCCAGTATGAGTTTTTCACTGGTAAAACTGGGGGCTAGAGAAGCGCTGGTACCCCTCCTCTCCAGCAGTGGGATAAAAAGCTCCCAGTGAGCAGCAGAATGGTGCTTCAGAGCTGTTTATTCCAACAGACCAATTCATTTCAGCTAATTGCCGAGAGTTTTTAAATGATTCCTGGCAGGGGTGAAGCTAAAGGAATGATTGCTGATGATTGATGAATAACCTGGATAAAATTCCCGAAGCACCAGAACTATTAACTCTTGCATGGGGACACCTGCTTTTATTTAGTGCCTTGCCCACAGAGAAAGGCACTGGAGTGAGTTCCAAATGAACCCAAATCTGGGCAAATAGGGAAAATAGAGCATTTACTGATACCAGTGCCTCATCAGTGTCAGCTCATTTCTCAAAAATAGCTCACAGGGAATGTTATTTAACCCTGTGCTGCTCTGCCATGGTCAGGATCGTGCATGGAAGGAGGAGATTTTGAAGAGCAATCACCATCTTTCAGAGGAGGGCACAGGAGGAACCAAAGGTTTGAAGTTTAAAACTCCATTGGTATAAACCACACCACACTGATTTGAGTTGTTGTCGTGGTTTACGCAGCGAAAGAAAACAGCGAGACACGCTGTGGATGGGCCAGGATTGTGTTTCTTACTGGAAAATATCTGCAGGCTAATGGAAATTTTAGGGTAACTGGGTGCCATTTTACAGCCTCTGTAATAGGGAAAAAGATTAGGTGATTTCTGTCTGGAAATTGATGGTTTGGAGGGAATGGGAAAACACTGGTGCAGCAGAGGAGAACTCCAGCAGTAGCCATCTGTTTAAATGGATACACTAACTTCCCTAAGCTGGTATTTTTCAAACACCCAACCAGCAATATTTATCACTATAGAGATGCATTATAGTGAAACGGAAAGATGCTGAGGAAGTCGTTTTTTCTAGCATGTGCTGCATTCTTTTAATACAGATTTTTTTATTGCCCGGAAATTGCTAACCAATGTGAATAAACAGCTGAACAAAGCCATCGGCCCTTCCTCACTAACAGCAAAACACGGCCAGCAAGGGAAAGGCCTTGGGAAAACTGAGTGTTAGAGTTGGATTCTCTTATATTGCAGAAAGCTTTATTCAAAACAGGAAAAAAAATCTGCACGCCACAAAGGTTTTACATTACAAAAGCACAAATATTATTCACATTTCTGAACAATGCCCCCTCGTTCCTGCTGCTGGGCGGGCACTGAGCAGAACCAGACAGTTCTTTGTTAAACACCTTTTTACTGAATATTTGCAAAACACAACCAATTTACCACCCTGAGCCAGGAGGTCCCTTCCCCGCAGCCCTCTGAGCTGACAGCTCTGTCAGCTCCTGAATCTCACCCCTGTCATGAAATCAGTGAAAAAAAGGCAGCACTAGGATGGAGCAGAGTCAAGAATTAAGGCTGTGCAAGACTGGAGAATCCCACAGCCTTGCAAAATACTTCAAAAGAGAGGAGGGAAAAAAATACTCAAACAAAGTGTAAGGTACAGCTTTCTGCAGTGCCTAGGGATTGCTGTCTGGGCTTTAAACAGGAGTATTACATCCTTATAATTCAATTTATCAATGATTTCACATTCCCATGTTATGAAAGCTGTTTTGTTGCCACATGAAATAGCCCAGGTCACCGTAGCTGCAGGGGTGTGTTTCGTTATCCCATGAGTAAACCTCATTTGGTGTAACACATACATAAATAAAAGTAGCAGTAGTCCAGCAAGGTGCAATCCTGCGATTTCACCATCATGATCTTGAAATACTTGTGCCCCAATACGTTATTGATGTGGCAAACCCGCCTGGCTTTAGCATGTGTTAATGTTTCCCACCCTTCAGCCATCCCCAACCCTATACCCACATATTTCTTCTCCTGTCAGAGCCTTCAGCAGGGCGCCACTGGGACAGCAGCGCTCTGCCATCTCATCTGGTGTGAGAGCCCCCAGAAGAGACATACACTGAGCACGTGGCTCAGTGTCCTCTGGATCTCCTCATTAAAGGCCAGGGGAGAAAAGCCAAAG
The DNA here is from genome assembly GCA_013397845.1 of Melanocharis versteri. Classification (NCBI taxonomy): domain Eukaryota; kingdom Metazoa; phylum Chordata; class Aves; order Passeriformes; family Melanocharitidae; genus Melanocharis; species Melanocharis versteri. Next base: position 582,500 of record VZTG01000476.1, read on the forward strand.
AGCCATTGCACGCATTTCAGTAAACATTGCAGAAGACAAGCAGCCCACAAGGACAAGTGAGGGTGTTCCTGTGCCCTTGCCAGAGGACAGTCAGAGCTGGGTGCAGACACCAGCAAAGCCAGAACCTCCTGTGAACCAAACAGCTTCCTTTCCATATATTTCACCTTAAAATATCCAACCACTTTTCCCTCCGACTCAGTTACTAACAGCAATACCAGCTGTAGGTGCCCATGGTTTGAGCGGTCATTAGCATTTTAAATAGCACTTCATTTAGCCATGAAAATGAGGAAAGTTTCTGGAATTCCTGCACTGCCAGGCCCCTGGGCCCAGCTGTAATCTAGAAACACAGCAGAAAAGCCTCTTTTTTGTGCTTCTCAAGGCCTCAGGTCAGATTTGGGATGGGTGAACGTGTGCAGCACTTGCTTCATGTGAGCAGAGTCGCTTCTCTGCAGCCAGAGAGTGATTTCCCTGGCAGTGGGGATGGCCAGCATTCTCATCATCACACAGCTGATCCTGGGCTGGTGACAGGCTTAAGAGTGGCTGAAGAACCACACATAAACATGACAGAGCTTCACCAGGAGCTTTCCATCACAGCAGAAGTGATGATTCCCCCAGCATCATTATGACAGCGCTATTTGGGCTGGTACAGATCAGCATCTGTCACTGTTTCCATTAGAATCTCCTATTTCCCCAGGTTCGTAGCTCAGCCATAAAAAAAATATAAGATAGAGGCAGAAAGTTGACATACAAGGTCTCGGGCTGAGAGTGATCACTGTTGTCTTTTCTTCCCGGCTTTTAATCTGAAGAAGGAAATAAGGTATTTCTGCGGAGGCACACCTGGCCACTGCATTTCCACACAGCCATGGATTTATTTATAGTGAAAGATAAGTGATAGGACAAGTGGAATGGCCTTAAGCTGAAGGAGGGCAGGTTTAGATTAGTTATTAGGAAGAAGTTCTTTACCGTGAGGGCAATGAGGCACTGGAACAGGTTCCTGGAAGCGTTTCCAAGGCCTGGTTGGCAGGTGTCCCTGCCCATGGCAGGGGATTTGGAACTGGAGGATCTTTACAATCCCTTCCAACCCAAACCATTCTGTGATTTTATGATTTAGCAATAGTGATGGTCACCTTTCAACATTCCAGCTGAATGTTGCTGCTGTTCCACATTTCACCTTGATTACTGCATTAGGGGTGATCAGGAAGGGCACGTGGCAGTGGGTTGGGTCTCTGGTTTGGAGCCTATTGCTGCAGAACAGGCCCCAGTGAAGATTAAGGGCTTTGGAGTTTCTAATCTTTGCCAGATGATGAAATGAAAAATTGCAATTTATAGAAATAACAGCTGGATATTGTAAAAACAGAACCCTGTGAGGAACCAGAGGCGTAGGAGACCCTTTGGGATCAGGAGCAGAGGGAAAAGCAAGCCCAGCATTGCGGTTTCCCTCATGAGACAGGAAGCACAAAATCCCACCCCACACATTCCATGTCTGCGCTCCGTGTTTTGGCTGCTTTAGGCAAACTTCCACTCCGTAATCTTGCTGCTGGAGAGTGAAAACCCCATCCCTGCATTAGTTATGCTGGGATCCACCACCTGGATCCCGGCACTGTCGCATCAGTGATGAAGCGAGAGCAGCGTTTTGCCGAGAGGAAGGGCCAGCAGCAGCACTGGGGACATGGGCAGGACAACAGTGCACTTTCTTCTTTCTGTTTCAAACATCTCTTTGTTCTGTCCATACATTTTGTAGAAATATTTGCAGTTGAAAAAGTTTTTCTTTTGTACATTAGGACGATGGTGTAAGGCAGTTCTAAACAGAACAAAACCCTGAAAATGCGTTTTCCAAAGCTTCTACTCAAGATTTAAAGGACTTTAAAAGTCACATGATCATTTCTAGCCTGCTGAAACACAGATCTTGCTTCTGACCTCTGGATCATACACTCGAGTTCTGCATTTCCAACAGGACTTCTCTGCCAGAGTGAACAGGAAGAACACACCAGGGAAACATGCCTCTGCATTGAGTTGGGAATTTTATTGAGACCTGTGTGTTTGACTCTGAAATCTTAAGGCCATTCTGTCACTACCCAAAGGAGGTTTTGCTTGCTGATTGCAGACTCAGCTTGGTCTTGTCATGGATCTTAAAACTGAGCTTTGCTGTGTGGCTGGGAGTACTCAGTGCTTCTGGAAGGCTGGGCCTTGCTAAGCACAGGCAGCTGAGCAGCTGAAACCAGCACACCAAAAATAGGGCCGTGTTCATTGTGTCAAACTAAGGGCACAAACGTGCAGACTAACTTTGGATCAGATGGAAAAAGCAACACCAGAAAAGACAAATGTACAATAAGCAGTTTAGGACACAATTACACCAACAGAAGATTTTAACCCTAAACCAGCTGGAAGGTTAAGTGAGGAGAAAAAGAAAGGAACTGGAAAAACGTGCTGTTCTGTTTCACTCCATCTTTTAGCAGAGGGGCTACTTTGGTCTTCAGGGTTCCCACTTCCCTCAGTCATGTTTTCATCTACCAAATCTGTGAGCATGGGGCACCTGCCTGCTCTTCACATCACAGCCATCAACCTGTCCAGAGGTTTATCCATTTGTCCCCATGGATGGCTCCTATTGAGATTTTTGCATCTTCCATAAGCTATTTTGAGTAAAATCCTTGAGCTTTCATAGAGCAGTAGAGAGTAGAGTAGAGTAGAGTGGTCCAGGTGGCTGATTCAGACCCTATTGGTATAAAAATCAATATTAACGGCTCCTTCTGTGTCTTGGCAGTTTCATTTCCACCCTTCACACAGCTCTCCCTTTCTGTTTCGGAGCAGGTGTTCTGTGAGGCCAGTCGGGTCGTACAAGCCGCGGACGTGCTGGACTGGGAAGACAAGGATGCTGCAGAGACACTGGTTGACAACGTGGTCCATTCCAGGATCATCAACCCTTTACGCCTCTTTGTTAAGCCATCTCCAGTGCTGAAACACGGCCAGGTGTCCTACTCGGACAGCATAGAAAACTTTTGGGATTGGTTGTCCAACATCACGGAGGTTCAGGAATCCCTGGCACGAACTAAACGCAGACCTATAGTAAAAACTGGGAAATTCAAGAAAATGTTTGGATGGGGCGACTTCCACTCCAACATCAAAACTGTAAAGCTGAACCTCCTGATCACGGGGAAAATCGTGGATCACGGCAATGGGACCTTCAGCGTTTATTTCCGACACAACTCCACGGGTCTGGGGAATGTTTCTGTCAGCCTGGTGCCACCTTCCAAAGTGGTCGAGTTCGAACCATCTCCACAGTCCACACTGGAGACCAAGGAGTCCAAGTCCTTCAACTGCCGCATCGAGTACGAGAAAACAGACCGCGCTAAAAAAACTGCCTTGTGCAACTTTGACCCTTCCAAGATCTGCTACCAAGAGCAGACCCAAAGCCATGTCTCCTGGTTGTGTTCCAAACCCTTCAAAGTCATCTGCATTTACATCGCTTTCTACAGCGTAGATTACAAACTGGTGCAGAAGGTCTGTCCCGACTACAACTACCACAGCGAGACGCCGTACCTGTCCTCCGGCTGACCCGGCCTGGGGCTGGGGGATCAGTCATAAAAATGAGCATTCCCATTTTGGAGAAGAATTTGTTTTCCTATCAGGTTAAAAAGTCTCTAAAAACTGTAGCTGTGTTCGTGCTGTATCGTAACTAATCCAGCTGTTTATGTAACAGTCGTTTTCATTTGAGGCCGTTGCATTTTAGCTCTCTCATCATTCGTAAGGGAACTGCCAGGCAGGCACGTGACAAATCAAAAAAAATTATGTCTGTAATGAATATTGATCTTGAAAATCACTTTTTTAAACGACTCCATCGCAGAGAGATTGTCTTTTACTTGAATTGGACAGCACTTAGCAGGTCCTATTTCTCTTTGGGAACTTTAGGTGACAATAGAAAGAACAAATGATGAAGCAGCCTCAAAGCTGCTCATCCTCAAACTCCAAATAAACAGCTCTCCCACTGATTTCATAAAGAATGTTACACAGAGGGCTCAAGTAGTCAAGTCCAAATACTAAGAAGTGCTAATTCTGTGAAAAAAAAAGGAAAGAAATCTGCATTTTTATGAGTTGTAGTAGCTGTAGGTGTTCATTGAAGTGAAGAGTGAGTAGTTCTTCCTTCAGACTTCCTACCCATGGATATGCAATGATGTAATTAGACCTCGACAAGCTTTAGTTTATTAGACCCCACAGGTGTGCACATGTGGTGTACATTCCTTCCTCCCGTGCCCACCACTGGGTTTGATTCCTCTCACACATTCACACACACACCCTCCAGTATTAGTCACAGCAGCAGAGAATATATAAATACCTGGGAAAAAGATAATCTCTGTTTAAGTCGACCTGGTCTATGGAAGGTGTCCCTGCCCATGGCAGGGTGGTTGGAACTGGATGATATTTAAGGTTCCTTCCAACCCAAACCATTCTGTGATTCTCTGAACTGTAACAGAAGCTGGCTTCCAGGCAAAGGAAGCAATTATTTTACTATCCAGCCTCTGAGCATTGAAGTGCAGCAAGGAAAACACATCACAGCGCAAGGATGATACCTGAAGAGGCAGCTTTCTCCTTCCTGGCACCAGCTGTTCCCTTAGCACTGCACTGCACACCTTAAGTCAAAGTATCAGCCATGACACAGAGAGAGAACAACAAAAATCTATGCACCTTCACCTCATAAAGCAGGTTTGAAACTGTTAGCATGAATACTCGGCCAGGCTTTCCCCCAGTGCAGAACCAGCTCCCTGTGCTGCAGTTACAGCACGGGAGGGTCCAGCCGTGCTTGTGCTTCACCAGGTGTTGTCCCACCACAGCCAGGGGTGGTTGGCTCTGGCCACGCAGCTTCCAGCATCGTCCCCAGTGCTTTCACTGGGCATTGATCTGCTGCTGCTGCTGCCAGTTTGCTCTCCCGGTCCTTCGTGACAGTTCGATGTCACAGGTGCTGTGGAAGGAGCTGGCGGAGGAAGCGCTGATTGACTCGCATGCAGGGTTCAAGGAGTTACACACAGCTTAAATAAAGCACTCTTGAAATAATGTTGGGTGACGTGCACACAGACAAGTGACTATGGCAGCTCGGAAGGACTCACTCATGAGATTAATTCTGATTTCCTTGGTAAAGACTCACACGAAAAAATTGTTAAAAATATACAAGTAACTGGGTGATTTGTTTTTCTCTTTAGGTGACAAATTTAAATGTGTGGTTTAGTTTGATCAATAATCTAAATGTTTTCCTTCATCTTATTTCATACAGAGTCGCTCCTGGTCTATAATGATGTTTTTTAGTTTGCCTATTCCTGTCAATTCCTACAAGTTGGTCTACTTTGTATTCTGTATAGCGTGTCCTCGCCCCAGCTGTACATGAGCTTGGATTTATTGCTACGAGTTCAGTGGTTGGTGCTTTTGTAACTTAGCTGTAAGCCATGATTTTATTGCCATGTATTTTTACTCAGCACTGTAGGCAATTAAAAGAAAACCCTACATGCTATTTATTGTAGAGTATGTGGAAACCATGTATGTATATACACTTAAATATGTGTACATATACAGAACATATGTGTACATGTATTTGTATGTAAATAAAGAGAGTTTATTAAATCTGGCACTTGCTTGTGGTCTAGTTGCTTTTTGGTTTTAAATGTTGCATGTATGAAGACACAAAGTAAAATTAAGGCTCAGCCACGTCTCACTGGACGTTTCTGCCCAGCTGGAATTTGTTTTTCTAGGAGACATTTAAGTGTTGGCTATAGTGAGCTGTGTACAAGCCTCGGCAGAGTAGGTTCAGCAGCATTCCATGATATTTGAGAAACAAAGCGCATGTTTTGACGAAGACAGCCATTAGCTCTTTAATAATTGCACCAGGTACGTTAAAAGTGAGGGGGAAAGTTTAAACTGGACAACATTCCCAAGCAGGAACACGCTGGGAGAGAGGGCAGCTCGCTGCTGATTCAGCCCTTGCTCAGTTCCTCATCAAAAGGGGAGCTGGATTCTCCTCCCCCCTGGCTGTGGCACCTCCCAGGCTGAGGTTTCCAGGCCTCAGGAAGAGAAACCATGGGAAAAACTCGCCCCAGGCTCCTGCTGTCCAGCCCTGGCACAAGGAGGCAGGAGGAGGAGGGAGCCGATACCAAACTCCATCACACCCTAGAAGCCCCTACCACTCTTCTTCCAAGCACAGTACGTCACGAATCATCTTAAAAGCAGGTGGTTGGTTTTTCTTTCAGATCCATTTTGAAAACATCACGGCAAAACAAAAAAAAGTGCTTACATTCTTACTGCAGTCAAAATCTGATTAAGAAGAAATTATTTACACCCAGCAGGGTAAGCAAAATACAATGCAATGATGACAGGCTTGACTAGGTCATATGTCACGCTGCCCATGTAAACAGAACTAAATATGATTTCATTTCACACAGAACAGGCCGTATTTTTAAAAACACTTTCCTGTGTAATAGGTGACCGTTTCAGACAAGTTTCAAATTGTTACCATTATGTCTCTTATTCAAAGGATTTTAAAACAAAAACTTGAATGATCAAATACCATTTTTAAAAAGTGTTTTGAGTGGGCAGTGACGACTTAGGACTGCAGCAACTTAATCTAGAAGTTTTTAATACATGGCCTTTAATTAATCCCAACCTCCACAGGACAGTTTTGCACATATAGCAATGCAAATGCCATAGAATCATGGGATATCCTGAGGTGGAAGGGTCCCACAGGGATCATCAAGTCCAGCTCCTGGCCCTGCAGAGGACAGCCCCAAGAATCCCACCCTGTGCCTGAAGCACTTCCTGAGCTCTGGCAGGCTTGGGGCCGTGACCACTTCCCTGGGGAGCTCATATTAAATATGTAAACTTCCTGCTAAATATATTTCCTTTTGTTCTCCCCTTCCAATGGATATACATTAAAAAATTTCCAATAAAAAGCTCATTCATGACAAATGTATAAAGCCTCAGCTTTTTTCTTTAGCCAGCACTCTGTGCAGAGCTGCAGGAACCATGCACGTCCACGGTTTTTTAACCATTCCAACTTGAAGAAGGAAGTAACAGTTTGGGGTTTTTTTTCTTTTTCCCCTGAAGAATTTTGTCCTGTGGATCTCCAGGTTTCTAATCTCCCTGTAGCCCTCACCAGTGGCCACATCCTGCTGCGAGTTCTTCGGCCTCGTCTGCAGCTCCCCAGCGTGGGGGCTCTCCGGCATGGGGAGCACGTGGCAGTGGCCAATCCCTCACAAGGAGCAGCTGTGCCACAGGGGCCAGCAGGGCAGAGAACAGCAGAGAGCCGAGCACGGTGTGCCACGAGGTCCCTGGGGTTGCACGTTTGCTTTTTAGGGTGAATTTACCAGGCAGTGGCGAATGAGCAAACCCCTGGATGATCCTGATGCAACTGGAAGAACTCTCACAGCAACCAAGCAAGGGTGTTCCTTGCAGATCAGCATCCTGTGCTGCTTTTCTTTTTAAATTGTAATTCAAGGACATTAGAATTTGCTATTTGTTTTATGCTCTGTTGACCAGCATAATCTGGATAATGTTTTATTTATAGTATAATAATGATTCGTCATTAGCACTGTCTCTATTCAAATTTGCACAGTTGAAAAGACAATAACAAGCTGCACTACACTAAGTAGCTCAATGAAACACACATCAATCAAGCAGATTTTTAGCTGTAGGGTGTCTAGTTTGAAAACCAGACTTTGCCATTCCCATCTCTCCCTCGTGAGCACCTCTTGCGTGTGTCCGTCAGGAGCAGCGTCCTTCTTTGTTAAAGAACTGGCAAATGAAGTGGGTTTGCAGAAGAGGAGCTGAATTATCATGAAACATCCTGCTTGTGTCAAACCATGCCTCCCCTGGGGGGTTGTTGAGCTTGGGGCTGCAAAACCTGTTCAGATCTGCAGCCAGCAGTGAAGGGAACTGAACAGAGTCCACTGGACACGGCAGAGGCTGCTGCCACCAACTCCATGGCACAGCTCTCCAGCCCCAAATGCCTGGGGGTTGCCAGTCAGAAGCAAGGCCAGAGCTGTTGGTACTCTCAAGCAAGAACCCCAGCCATCCTGACTGAATTTTGAAAGGGAAAAAAATATATAATCACAAAAAAAACGCTTTTCCCAAAGATGTAATTCAGTCTCCAACTCAGCACAAATCCAGCACCAGCTGCAGCCCAATTAAAAAGCAATCACAGTCAGGGGAAAACAGTTTAGTTGGAGAAGAAAATATCCTACCTGCATAAACAGTGGTGGAATTCTAAAATAGATTCCAAAAGGAATATCGGCTACCTTCCTATTCAACAGTAATGGAACAGTCAACCAGGTCAGAGTTTCTTGCACTGCTCTCTGTTTTTGTCCTCAGGCCAGAACAGAGGGAAAAAAACTCCACTGCTTCAGGGACCTTTTAATGTATTTTCTTCATTTTATGGAAAATGCAGACTGAGATCAGCTCAGCTGGTCAGAGCACGGTGCTGATGAACACCAAGGTCGTGGGTTAGACCCCGTATGGGCCATTCACTCCAGAGCTGGACTCAGCGATCCTCCTGGCTCCTTTCCAGCTCGGAATGTTCTGTGGCTCCTCACCCAGCCACGATCCTCCTGGCTCCCTTCCAGCTCGGAATGTTCTGTGGCTCCTCACCCAGCCACGATCCTCCTGGCTCCCTTCCAGCTCGGAATGTTCTGTGGCTCCTCACCCAGCCTCGAGAAGCTGAGCTGTACCGAGGGTTCAGAGGTGATGAGCATTCCCCTGTGCAAGCCAAAAGCTCAGCCACCTTTCCCAGCTATCAGGAAAGGAGCGATGTAGGAAGCAGGGCTGGCACATGGGGAGACCACGGTCCCTTCTGGCTTGTCAGGAGGCCAGGCTTGGAACTCGCACCCAGAGCTGGCCATGGGAGCAGGGCAGGGCCACCACAGGGCACGGCCTGATGGCAGGAGTGGAGCACGGCCACGATGGAGGAGCCACTGTGCAACAGCTGCCCCTGGAGCAGCTCCTCAGACACCCCAGTGCTCCCCTTGCCTCTCACGTTAACCATCCTTGGAAAACAAGGCAGCTTTCCTGCCAGCCTGATCACAGACCAGCGCCTCACATTCAGTCCTCATCCTGCTCGCCTGCCCTTGGCAGCCCTGCATTTCAGCCCCCTCGGATGCAAATCCCATTTCGTGTTTCTCTTGCCTCATTCCCAGACAGTGAGTGGCTCTTTCATCATTATGAGCCAATTAAGCCTCGGCTACCTTATCTGAACAGCTCCAAAGAAGCTGGTGATCTTCCTGAAAGGTGATACATTACAATTGGTTCCAAATTTGCAGGAAAGAGAATAGTGAAACATGAGACTTGGAGGTTATTTGAATTAGCCCTGAAGTTAAAAATGGCCAGAAGAACCACCCCCACCTAAAGCTATCAAGGTGTTTGCTTTGAACTTCTGGTCAGTGCTGCTTCCCAGGAGATAAGGCTAGGCATCTTTTATGCTAGAGATCCTGCTTGGATCAACCTGGTCTAGGGAAGGTGTCCCTGCCCATGGCAGAGGGTGGAACGAGAGGGTCTTGAAGGTCCCTTCCAACCCAAACCATTCTGGGATTGAAATGGTAAACGCCTAAACAGCCATGAGAGAAATATCCCAATTATGAGGTTTTAGATGGATGCACAGCACTTACACTCCGGCCCACATCTCAAATGCCCCTGATGAAATGCAACTCACCCCGAGCTGTTCTGGAGAATGACAAAGCTATCTCTTGAAAAAAATCAGTTCAGGTTTTCAAAACACATCAAGTTCACTTAACTCGGACAGGAGAACACGTTCTGGCTTAGCAGAACTGCTCTGAGAGGAGCTGTCAGTCTCTTCTAAGCCAGCAGTACTCCTCAAAAGAAGAGGTGGTGGAAGAGTGTTTCTGAAGCAGGTGATGCTGAGCACTGCTAACCTGGGAGCACAGCATATTTAACACAGATTTCTGAGCAGGTAAACTAAAGGATTAAAAACTATTTCGAGTTGCCATACTGAAGATGATAAGCAAGCCTATTTATTATATAGGACTTAGAGCTACTTAATTCCAATCCACTTCTCATGTCAGATATATTTAACTGAGGCGTTTCTGACTTCAGTCGTGGAAGATTTGGATTAGCCAAAGTACCCGGGGAAAACAAGATGCCTGCTCACCCCAGCTTCTTGAAGGCAATGCCACACAGGGAGATTGATCTGCCCCGAGGGAATAACCTCTCTCTTCCACTTCCATCACTTGGTTTTAAAGTAAAAATACTACAAATACCAGGCCTACAGTCTTTTGTCACAGCCAAGCAGAACCTGACTGCTCCAAGCAAGAACAGCAGCACAGATGAATGGTGTGCAAGGGTGCCCAGATCCTCGAGGTCAGCCAGGCTCATCAGGTCCAGACATTACGGGATACTTATATTGGGCAAAAAGAGGGGAGAGAGAAATCTAATTTGATTTGCCACCCCAGTTATCTTTAAAACAAGCACAGCTCCTTATTAAAAATACGAGTATTGAATTGTGTTGCCAGAAGCAGATTAATTGCAGCTTCCAGGAAAAAACTCTGAGCTTATTTCACACTGACTTTATTCCCACTTGAATTAAGTTCCTTATGCTACACCAACTCATTTGAATTTTTTGAATTGGTTTTGCATAGTATCATTTACTGATGTACTATCTTTAATTACATAACACACATACACTCTCCAACTGCATTATTAATGAAAGTGTTTTTAATTAAATGGCTCTCAGCATAATATTCAGTCATTAATTTCACATGCTCAGGATGTGGAGAGATTCTATTCTGATGGTCTGGGGAAGCTCTGTACTTTAGATGAGGGATACTTGCAAAGCAATAGTTTTTGAGAGAAGTTGGAATCATTATGAGCACAGAATTACCTCCTCAGCAGCTGCTGCTGCAGTTCTGCTCTGCTGGGCATTATCTGTTCTTCAGCTCAAGTGCTCCTTTTGCTCTGCCACACTTCACCGCTGGTAATTTGAAAATGCCTCTCCCTGGATTCACGGAGATTCCAGGGTGAACAATCTCAGAGTTATCTTTTAGGAACAATTTACACTTAGACAATGGCACTAAGGCTGCACCTATAAAAAGCTTTACACCCTCCTCCCTAATTATGGTCGCCCACCTGTCTCCACTCTTAACCTTTCAGTGCCCCCAGAAGTGACAAAGAACATTCACACTCCTGGGACTGGGATTTTTGGCATCCTTCACACTCACCTGCTGCAAAAGTTGCCAATTATGGCCAAGAGGCACAAAACCTGCATTATTTTATTTTTTTTTCTGCAAACTAGCACAAATTTACCATTGCTTCACGCAGAGATGGCAGGAAGAGCTCTTTCCCAGTCCAGCTTGGAAAAGAAGGCCCACCAAGGCACTCCTGTACAAGATTTTCCCTTCCTCAAAGTCTGCAGGAAGGACTGATTTTCACCTCAGTCTATGCCTTCTATTTATTGATGAAAAAGAAATTCCATTTAAAACAAAAAGAATTTCTAAGACAGCATTTGGAATTAATTTTTTTCTTTTTCTAGAAGAGCTCAAAGGGACTTTAGAGGAACAAGGCACACTCTAGTACCTGTTTGATCTGTGAATTTTGTGGCAAGATTGTCCATCTTCCCCAAAGGCAACTGCACATAAAACTGGGTCTGAGTAGGATTCTTCCTGGGACTAGTCTGGATAGTCCAGATAGTCCTGGACTATTAAAGATCTAGTCTGTCAAAAAGATACTAAACATGGACCTCCAGCACGTTTACAGTGGATTTTTGAGAAATTACTAATATTTTTATATGACAAGATTAATGATAATATATGCCCACATTCCCAGCACTTCATGTCTACATAAAACATTGTGCCATAATGAAGATAATTGAAAGTATGACTTCCATCAATATTTAATTAGCATTTGGTGCTAACTCATTATTTCGGTGCAATTAATTTGACATCTTGCTGCATGGCCTGCACAGATTTCCTCCTAGAGGGCTGTTTTATTGGTGGGATGAAGTAACATAAGACATGTGCACCTTCCCCAGGGATTCGAGGGGACTGTGAAATATGGAGAATATGACTGACATTTTAATCTACTGCAGGATACAAAAGCACACCGAAGCTCACAATATGCACGTGTACTTGGCTAAGGCATTTCTGCAATAAGGGCAATATTCTGCTAAACCAACAGGCACCCACTCAGAACTGTACCATCATCACACCAGGCTCTTCCGTGTGTCTTTGTTCAAATCCCTGTGCCAGGCTGCAGAAGGACACACGTGATGTCAGCACACAGCTCTGGAGGCAAGGACCAAAGAAAGATTCTGTTCCCCTCCAAATTATTTCCGCAGTTCTTCCCAAGAGCAGTGAGAGTAGCTCTGCCAGGCACCCACTCAGGAACAGGTTACTGAGCCCAGCACTCACAGCACGGCCAGAATCTCCCTTACTGTCATTTCCCTTCACCTACTCCCAGCAGCTGATACCCAGGAGAGGGGACAGAATAAATTCTGCGAGGTGAGAATGGGAAGGAACACTTGGCCTGCCATGTGAAGGGGACACCAAGTCCTTCCAGCCCGAATTCACTGGAAATAAAAGCACTCATCGCCCTCTGCTTATCGATTATTTAATGAATCTTCTGTTCCGAATATTTGACAAAGACATAAAAGAAAGAAATCACAACATAAGCAAACTGCAACTGCCCCACTGTTCCTCTGGCTGCTCAAGTGCTCGCTCCTACTGCCCTGCAGGAGGGCACTGCTGTGGGCAACACAAGCGTCCTCCTCCACTTCACCCCCAGCTCTGCTATTGAAGCCAGACTTGCTGGATAAAGAGCTTTTGACAAGCAGACACACAAATACCAGCCGTGGGCAGGTGGGCAGGGGTGCCTCAGCTGCACCCAGCCAGCCACACCCTCTGCCTCTCTCCCAGGCAGCATTTCCCCCCCAGCTGTTTAAACCCTGAGCAGCTGCAGGAATAGAAGCCAATTCTCACCAAGTTCAGCCCTACAAGAAGCAAGTAAAGATTACAAAACCATGCCAGCACTATTGATGGTTCTGTGACAGGAATCTCTACATAGAGCTAAATAAGCTTGTTTTTATTACTGATGCTGTCCCAGTGGCACTGAACATTGCTGAGCCAGCCCCAGGTTTCATTCTTGCTTCTAAGGAATGAAGAAAAATATTCATGCTAGGAAAAACTTCTTTCCATCTTTGTAATTCATGCAAAAACACAAACCAGGTTTATTGTTAAAGACAATCTCAGTGCAGTAGCACCTTTCCCTACATATTTTTATCCAGAGGAATCAGGAACAAGTGTTTAATTTGCTATCTGCAAACAAGCAACAAGGAAAGATTATGGATTCTTTTGACAGCACTGACAAAGTAAATACAAGTGATCATAGTATAACTATGACCAAGAGGGTAGATATGATTATTTATTACACAAAACGGGCCCAATTTCAAAATGCTTAGTTTTGTACCATGTGGAGCACCCTCAACAGCTGATTATTAAAAAAAAAACCTGGTCCTTTAAACCTTTCTCCTTTAAAGTCATTAAATACCTGCATTTTTTACCTCTGCTTCTTTTTCTAACTGCCCAGAATATTGCAATACCTTATTGGAAAACTGCAGCCTCCTGCTAAGTGTGTACCTTGGTTACCAAATCAACACAATCTGAACACCCATACTATTTTTTTTTCAGGATAATTTTTCCATAAAGCCAGTTTTTATATTTTGCTTAAGTACTTCAATTACAATTTGTACAGAATATTCAGAGGTGAATTTAACTGGGGCACACTGCCCCAGTAAACACCACATATTTAACTGGGTGGCAAAACAACTAGAATGAAGTATTTATTGATTTAAAAAGTAGCTGAAACTGCCAACACTCCATTTTTTGGTGCAGTGTATCTAAAGGAAAAGGATTTCTAGAGCTACCCAAAGAGATGCTAATTTCAGAGACACAGACCCTGCCACTTCTGCAGGCTCCCAGAGCTGGGGCAGGTTTTGAGGTTTTTTTAATGAGTCAAATGTTGGATACCTGCAGAGCAGCACTGGGAAGCTTGAGCTCCTGTGCAGAGAGAAAAAACAGTGACTTTCAAAATCTCATGCTACTGATTTTAAACATAAAATTCATACAATTATATATATTCGGATAAATGTGCACATCAGGGGTAGAACGAAACCTAAAGACAACATAAAGGAGGCATATAGAGACTCTAAAAATAAAATAAACAAACCAAACCAAAACCAATTTGTGAAGAGCAGATGCCCTTTAGGATTTACCCAGTTCTGCCAAATTGCAGATGTAAATATTTCCCAAAGGTGATGCAGACTCAAGGATGAGTTGAGCTCCTGAGAGTAACTTTGTACCCCTACATTCCCTACCTATCCACTAAAGAGAAAACATCTTTACTGGAAAGACTGAAGACCTGGGTTATGCCCAAATTATTTATGTGGAAAGAGCATAATAAACTCCCTAATGCTGAAAATCTTATTCTCCCTGTTCAACTGGAAATACAAAGCTGAAAATCTGAAAAACCCCAGCACCCCAAAGAAATAACAGACAAACCAGCCTCACCCACATACACAAATCTGTATTTTTTTTAGAAACACTGGAGATTGAATATGCAAATTATAAGAATGTATTAATTATCATTAATCATTCCTTCACAAAGACTAGAACTAATTGGAGAAATAATTTGAGAAAATTGAAGTACATGACAGAAAGCATTAAGATTCATTAAGTTTCAATTCTCTGGTCTGTCAGCCTGTCAGAAGTAGATGTCTGCTATTCTGGCACTACTGGTAAAATACTGAGCATTTTCCTAATCTAGTACACAATTTAACCCCTTTTATAGTTTGTTCCGAGATTAACTACATCTGACACCACACATTTTTTGCTAAAAGGCACTGTCACAAGGAAATTTGCATCTCCATTTCTTTAAATCAGCAAAATTGAACTCGCTGAAATTTCACTATAAAGCATTTGCACATTCACTGGGTATTTTGTATTTATTTACATTATTTGAGAGGTGCCAGCACACATTCAAAAAAAAAACCCACTACAAGAGATGAACAGCAAGGCATTTGAAGAAAAAGCTGCATTCAAAAAATATCCACCCTGCTCCATACCCACGCCTCAAATCCATCTTGACCAGAACAGCCAATAAATACACCAATATTTTATATCCCTCTATTTGTGGTCCTGGAATAATCTTCCCCACTTGAGTTGAGCTGGTACAAAGCACAACAACCCTCAGTCCTGCTGGGAGGGAGGAATGAGGGCTTGGTAGGGTAAGAACTCCCTCGTGTGTGTGTCTGACAAGAGCAGCCCTGCAAGAGGTGACAGGGACAAGATGCACCATTTAATTGACATTTTTTTCCTCATTTAAAAGCATATGGTGTGGGCTTTACAAAGACCACCACAGCTCTTAATCTGGGGCAGAGGCAAGATTAAGTCTTTGCTGGCCACAGAAGGTAAACATTTTAGTTGTACACTTCAGTAGCAAGTAGGTGGTTTGTTTCAAGGTTTCAAGACTCAACAAACACAGCTGGGTTAGAAAATTGTGTACATAATACATAAAATTAATTTCAAAGCTTACAGAGAAGTCACCAACTTAAAAATGGAAAATATAAATAGTTTACATGGCAATTAAGGTTAAAATAGGTCAGCCTGGAGTTAGAGCTTCTATGCTTTAAGATTTCACCATATTAGAATGTTTTTGCATACGCTTCCAAATTTACCTTTTTTAACTGAAATGGCTCAGTCAGCTGTGCAGGGAGGAACGTGGGAAGTCAAAAACTGTAACTGCTTAAAATGCAGCACCAGTTGCCTCCATTCTGATCAGCAGCACCAAGTCTGACATGGTGTAATTTATTTTCTGCATGACTATCACTGCCAACGCATGAAACATGCATAAGTTGGGCAAAGCAGAGATTTCCACTCATTATACACCTACCCCTGATTGAAACACAGCACCTGCACGGAAATATTGTCATGCTCCAAACTCTGCTAAGAATGCAAGACAAAAATGTTGGTGTCAGGTAACATTTTCAAAGACGGCCTTGCTCCCTGCCTGACAGGATGATGATCACCAGGTATTGCTGCAGATCTGAGGCTCTTTCAGAACACTTTAACCAAGAGCTCAAAACACTCCTGGTACTTTCTCTGTAAGCCAAGGCCAAGCAAACTCTGCAAAGTTGTTTTTCCTTCCTGCGTCTCAAAAACACAAGCTCATCTCTGTTCTTTATACTTGACTCATGAGAGGCCCAATTTTACACTTAGAGCACCAACTTCACATACTGTTAAAACATAACTTATTGACATCCCCTGGAATGCCATCCCAAAGCACTCAAGAATTCTCACAGCTGAGCCTGGGTTGGGGTTTTTCTCCCTTGGTGCAGTGCTTGTAATGGAAGAAGCAAATCCTTTGCATCACACATCTGAAATGCTTCTCTCGACTCCTTGTATTTTTTCCAACTTCCTCTGAGAGTACAAAGAAGGAATCTTCAAAATTGACAACAAAAAACATGTTCTTCTACTGGAAAATTGCCAAGAAGTTTGCAGAAAAATGAACTGTTCAAGACTAATTTTAAGTGGCAATTAATAGCATTTCCTCTGTTAGCACACTATCACCATGTTAAGTGCAAAGTTATTTGTGTGTAATGGAAGCAGCTGCATCTTTAATCTCATTTACTTAATAAACGTGGCAAGTAAAATTTGTAGTGGAATGGGTAATATTTTACCTTGAATAGTAATTGCAACTGAAACCATCTAAAACATAGAAAACCATTAATACTATGAAGTTTGGAGTAGTGGCACAAAGACTCACTTCAAACAACTTTAATTTCTCACCTGACTGCTCAGGCTGCACTCAAATACTTCAACATCAAACCATCCCTTCAGCACAGGGCAGGACAGGCAATTCTGCACAGCAAGAGATGGTTTTTATCCAATCAGCCTCTATCACCCATTGAGATTCAATATTTGAGCTTTCCCCTTTCAAAGAAAGAGAAGGCCACAGACATGACTGGACCAACACTTTAAAATACTTTCAACAATAGTCAACTAAAAGGAGAAAATGCTTTGTTTATGTGCTCAGTTTCCTCACAGAACATTGGAATTCATTATAGAAAAAAAACAAGTGGGTTTTTTAATCATTTCTCATTGAATCAATTTTGCTGAATAACAAAAAACTGTTGTATGATGCAAGATAAACAACACTGAAGAAAATCATCTTCAAAAAGGATAAAAATTTAGCCTTCTAAAAAAAGAAACAATGAAGCTTAATGTTCTTTTTTTTACCTGGAATTTGAAGCTCAGATCAAACATTTGGATTGCACAAATAACTGTGATACCACTCACAGTGGTGACCAGTCCTGTTCCCCTCAGAGGTCACTGAACTGTCTGTGGGGTGTGAATGATGCCATTATTGATACAAACCCCACGAGGAACCTTAGACTGGAACATTGTGGAGTCAATTAAGGGATGCATGTTTCAAGCACACCTGGAGAGTTTTGCATGCACCTGCCCAGACACACACTTTTTATAGAATAACTTACCTTGACATCATTGTTTTCAGGAGCTCAGTGTGTCCCAAGTCCCATACACAGAGCAGCCTATCAACAGCCCCACATATCACTGCCAAGTATTTATAACCCTATCGAACCCCTGAGCTCTCCATACAGACTCCTCTTACATACCACATCTCCCGTAACAAATGCCAGCAGCATTCCTGCTGGATGTGCTCATTAGCAGCCTGTACTCTTGGGCAGGACAAAGGATGACCGATTTTGATGGTGGGGGGAAGAAGAAAGCAGATTTCAAACCCACCAAGCCCACCTTCATTATCACAGCATCGACTCTTCTTCCCACCAGTCCTGACAGAGTCTGTGTAAAGAGAAACACTCCTCAGGTAGGCAAGTTGAGCTGTTCAGAGCTTTAAAGTGTCAAAACAGAAAAATAACCAAGTTAATGCAGATCAGAGCAAGGCTGCAAGACGATCCTCCCCAAAAGAGGTTTCCAAAAGCACAGCAGCACATTTTACACTAGACTGACTGTGCTGGTAAAATACCTTTCTCAAAGCAAAGGTAGCCATTGGGAACAAACGCAGATACACACAACAAATAAAGACAGACACACTCTGTATAAGTAACAACTTTATTGTAACTTGATGTGCTGAAACGCAAAAATATTTTCAGCAACAAGGTACAAAAAGTATTTCACCATTAACATCAGCTGATAAAAAAAGGCTGGATGGTTTGATACGACTGTTTACATATCTGAATTCTCTTTATCATTTCCACCCCAAAACAGATCCAAGTCATTTCACTGGTTTAACTTCTAAAATAGGACTCATTGATCTTAAGCCTTCAAAAACCAGGTTACAAATACAGTGAAGTTCCTTGCAAAACACTTGAAATAGTGAATTCCCTTTACAAACATAGTCCATTTACTGTAAGCAGAAGCCAAGATATGAGACTAAGTGTCTTGGCTAGCTAAGGAGCAAAGCTCTGCACTAAATACGCTATCGACACCAGACAAAGAGGACAGGTAACATTCCATTTGTCAATTACCAAAAAAAAAAAAAAAATCAATTAAGCTTAGGAATTTTAACCAACTGTAAAATTCAACAAAATTCGACAACATTTCAGGTAGCAGTACCTCACATTTGCAATTCACTGCCTTCTATGAAACACAGTTTCAAATACTGCACATGGCTTTTATTCTCCCAAGGGAGAAGCCTTGCTGTGAGGGTTTAAAAGGAACACGATCTCCGTGTAGGTCTTCTACTGATCTCCTGTGCAAAGGTGAATTTTACACTAAATACTCAATGTTTAGAAAAACATCAGAACTAGAGTAACTTTGTGTCCATGATTATCACGTTTTGACATACACTTACCTTGTAACAGCAAATATTATCACAATTTCACAAAAATATACCATTACTCAACTTGTATCTGTAATACTTATTCCACTTGTTTGTGTGGTTTGTACCTCGGTGAAATTGAATTTAGGAAGCAAGAATCAACATGCAACAGAGGTCAAATGCAACTTGTAACTTTTCCATCTCAATCATGTACCAAAGAGCATTCTTCTTCACCTTTAAAAATACGTTTTACGAAGACCTTGCACCCTGTTAAATCTTCCCTTCATTACAACAGTTTCCTAAAAAGGCACAATGTGTTCCTACTTCTGCATGCAGTAAATGGACTAGGAAATAAGGATTATTCATTGAAGCAACTTCCACCTAAAGCATCTCCTTAGGAGAGGTTTGGATGGAGGAAAAAGAAATATATATATAATACATAATAGCATTTTAACAGCAAATTGAGTCCTTATTTTTAGAAAGTCACCCTTGACAAAAAACACCACAGTCACACACACGCACGCACGCACACACAGGACACATGCAGGGTTCTCCCCAGAAAAGCATGGAAGTGGTGGTTCACATCTATCTGAGAGAGTAGTGTTGGCAAGCCAAAACATGGCACCTTCATACGGCATATTCCTAACCTGGAGGGAGAACGAGGAAAAACCCCCAAGACTTCAGCCTGCAAAAACCTGACCATCGATTATTGGATCCTTCCTGATCTGCTGCACTTCCAACTGAGGCTTTAAGGGCAAGTTCTTGAGATGTGGGGAATGAAACCGAGCTACTGAATCCAGAGGAGGTGGTTGTAATTACCAATGTCCCGTTCCAGTGAGAACACTGCATGTAGGTAATTAAAGAGGTGAATAATTAGTGCACTCACTTAAGAATACAGCAACTGCTTTACCTTTTTCTCAAGATCTGACAGAACTTGAAAACATAAATAAATTAAGTCCAATCTAAACAGATGGATCAGCAGAGGGCTCTTTCCTGCTAGTGTAACACATAGTTCACACTGCCTGGCTCGAGGAGGGCACACTCGATGATGCAGATGATATCACAGCACAGTGTCTGACATTGTTTTGGTACAAAGTGTGCTATTAGGCTTTAAAAAAAATTTTTTTTCTACAAATCCTTAAGCTTTTCATCTGATTACTGTAAGTTGTTACTCTAGAACAGGCTGACCTGGGCAATCATTACAGCATTAAATATTCAAGTCACTTTGCACGTGAGCGCTGTGAGCTGTACAGTGATGAGGATGAGGAGCTGTAGTCCCAACGCTTTACACAGTGCAGCAAAAACATCGTGATTTTGGAACAAACACCTTCACCTCCTGTTGCGGAGAATGCTTATGAGACCTTATCTTTGATAAATATTTAAAAATTGATAAATCTCTGTAAATATATAATTTGATGCCTTGTGTATTACTAACATTTCTGATTTTACACTTTAGCCATCATAAAGATTTGTTTAGAGGGTAAGAAGAAAATTCATGTTTAGAGGTTTTAGTCTTCAAAATTGGACTGGGCATTTTTTCCAATTTACCTTTGTAAGTGGTTTACTAGATGCCAAAGTATAAAATTGTATCTTCTTTCCTCTACAAATTTCATTCAGAGCAAGTCAGATGGATCTCAATGAAATGAGGATGAAGAAACAATCTGAAATTCTTCCTATCTCCTTCCTGCATAACTTTTTTTAATAGGCAAACTCAAACCCTTACACAAAGAGGTTTATAACTTAGGTGAGATCTCCTCCCATTCCCCACTGCAAAACCCAAGTCTTCCCCCCCAAAAAAAGAAATACAGCATATTATCACTATTACAGTAAACTCAATGCAATAACTCAGGGAACATTTAGAGTGTGCACTACTGCAGACTTTTCCTCCCAATTGTAAACAAAGCTATCAAACACTGAGGATGTTGATATTAAAGCTAAGGTTCATATAATAAAGAACTGGCCCGTGACAAGCAGTTTACAAATGTTTCATCCTTTTCACATTATGCAGAATTTCAATACCATCCACAATGCTAGTACAATAACTGAAATGCAAGACTGAGCAAGTCTCTGCTTGCAGATACCATCAGACATTTCAGGGAAATACTCCTCGATGTGTGCACAGCCTCCCCAGGTGTCCGTGGGAGCTGTGCACCTACATCAAGATGGGAAAAATCCCCTCAAAGTTTTTACCATTCACATGCCTTTTTCAAATAAGCGAAAATATTCTGTTACTTAAATATGAAAGCTCGCAATAGCCACCTTCAATTGAGTCTTAAAAAGACATGCCTTTCTTTTCTAACAAAACTAAATCCCATGTGGCTGTGGGCATCTTAAAATGTATCTAAAAAGTTAAGCCACAATTACCTGTACCTCATTAATTCATCAAAAGCAAAATATATATGTACCACACAACATACAAAAGTTACACATTAAAAGTGCATATTCAGAATCCATTTGGCCCATTTCCTCAATTTACATTTGGTCATTCTATGCATCCTTGACTTTTCTATGCAACCATACACTGGGATGTATTTATTCCATATACAGCACTATTCCTTTTCACATGGAGCTCTTTCACCTCTCGTTCAGTTCTGCATTAAATGTAAACTAATGATGGACCGTAAAGAAACACAAGCAAGAGGTTTATTCTGTGTTTCTTTTCACCGCTTGGACAGCTTTGACACACACACAATAAGCATTACAAACTGTAATGAAAATACATTTTTGGGCCAAACCATTGCATATTTGCCCCCACAATGAAAAATAAATTATGTTCAAAGCAGTATATTGCCATAAATAGCCTGTAGGCATTCGCTGAAGGTAAACAGGCTCTCCCTATATTTAGCACTTGCCTAGGGTACATGATGTGCCTCTGGTTCAAGTGCTTTTAATGAGAGGCCAGTCAAAACCTTCCAGTTAGAACAGGACCAAACTATAATCTTTCTTTTTTTTTTTCTTCTGAAAATAATGGAAGATCCCTTTCAAAAATTAATCTTCAGTTATCAACTTTACTGCATTATGGAGCTAGTGCAATCCTGCAGAGCCTAGTCAAAAAGACAAGGCACATTAAAAAATAATAATAAAAAAATCAAGATACATTAGACTATATGGACTAGAGAGTCATTGAAGATAATTTAAGGCCTTTCAGTGAATTAGAGTAATCAGTCTAATTTAAAGCTGAGGATTAAACCATAAATTATCCATCTGAAAAGCAAACAATAGGCTTTTTCAGCTTCTGTTCTGTGGACAAGGATAACAAAAACTCTTGTTATGGTTTGTGAAAACACCTCTGGACAAGGAGGAGTGGAGTCAGTCCAATTTCTCTAGAGTTCATGGAAGATTTCAGGACTGTTTTAGCCGTTTGCGTGGAATGCCAAACTGTGGACACTGTGCAGACGCCAGAGCGCGAAAGGCCTCGGCTACTAAGTGAGGGTGGGAGTGGATCATGGACTTCCAGCCTGCAGTTTCCATTATGTCTGTTGCTTGGCTGAAAACAGAAGCATTAACAACAGTCACACAATTTCACAAACCAAATGCACGGCGGAGAAGAGCAGGCAAGGCAGAAGTGCTGCACAAGGGCAGTCAAACACTGCGGAACGGACCGTGGGTGCCAGTGAGGGTGCAACAGAGAGAAGCAGCAATTTGCAATTTGGGTACAGAAACATCATCAGATGTGGGACAAAAGGTACTTGTTCTGCTCTACTCAGTACCAGCCAGACCTCAGCTGTGTGAGAATAACCACCTGAAACTGCTAAGGAAAAACAATAAAGAGGAAAACTGGAAGAAAATGAGGTCTAGCGCAGAGGCAAAAAGCAAGGGAAGACATGATAATCTCATTACATAAAAAGGGCATGCTCAATTTGGGGAGAGAGAAGGGTGACAATATGAATCAGCTGAAACTGCAGCAAAAATGATGTAGTTCATCCCCTAGAAAGAGCCATGAAGGCAGATTAGCTGGCTGGCTCCAGACCCCTTCACTGGGAGCCTGCAGTCTCAGTACCAGTGGAGCATACTGAGAATATTCACTCTTTTTTCAGTGCAGATGATGGGCCACATTCAAAATGGCTTTCAATGGCCACTGTTGATGTTTAACTAACACAAAAGCAACAATAAATTTCAGCAAGTATCACACTGACACCCAGGAGATTAAAAACTATGTATTTACTCAATGTATGTATTTACTTTTTGGTGAAATAATGTAGAAAAAAGGCAAAAAATTCACTTTGCACATGAAGAATATTACATTGGTTGGGATGTATGACACACTGTAATTTGTAATTTGGAACTAATATGCATCAAACCCAAGTTCCCATTGCTCTGCATTCTCAAAAGCCCTCCAAGAGCACCCTCACGCTGTCTCAGGAACATTATCAAGCATAAAGTTATCAGCTGACCTCCACACCACACGATCTCTAAAACACCTCTGGCAGATTTCTAATGCAAGCCTTTAATTAATCTGCTGCTGCAAGTCAGTGAAGGTAAGGGCCTTGAGAAACGATACCAAAGTTCAGACTCCCTGGTGCCCAGAGTCAGTAAATTAAGCCAGGCCCTCTCCTATTATTTCCCTGAACTACTGTAGATGTTTTAGCTGAAGCAAAGATGACCAGCATGTTAACCAGCAAACACTCAAGACAGAGGTCAGCTCAGGAACTCTCAAATCACTTGAGGAGGAATACATCAAGCAGTTACATAGTTATGATCCGGACTTATATCTGTTACTGGTATTTTACTATTTACCCTTCACCACCCACTTCTTTTCCACACCATGCTCAATCATCATGCCTGCGAAGCCTTTTTTATTTCAAGGAGAAACAATAATTTAAACTAAGTGGTACAACACAGTGTTTAAGTTCTCTGGAGATGCTGATGGTAAGAATTAAGTACTCCACTGCCCTTATAATGTTTGAGCCTACTACCAGCTATCCTGCAGCTGGCTGTCTTCCACCCTGTGATTCACCTGAGCTGCTGCAACCAGTGCCAGAGCCTGAGCCACACTCTCAGCCTATTTCCAGTGTAGGCAGGAGCCCTTAGAGTCAGAGGGACCTGACTGACAAGTTGTGTGGCCTCCAGAGCACTTGTGCTGGCATGTGGGAAGGTGCACAAGCACGTCCCCAAAGGCAAAGAGAGCAACTGCCCTCCTTTCTGTGGAAATACTGCAGGCTCAGACTGACCCAAGCAAGTCTCAAAACCACGCTGGGGTTATCACTCCTCCAGGCACAAACCTGGGTACTCAAGAGAATGGTTTTCTCTACAAAGGCTGCTTCCATCATCCCACAGCACTATGCCCCTGGGAGAGGGAATGAAAACCAGCTATCGTTAGGATCTCACACTGGAGGGCAGTTAACATTCCCTATCGTTTAAAGGGGGAGTCACAATCGTAACTGGGGTAGCATCTGCTGAATCCTACTTTACTTACAGTCAGTGACAGGCCTCAGTAGTGTGGAAATGAAGCAACAGTTCTTAAGATCTGCAGTCTACTTAGCAGTGTTTGTACAGAACATCGTGGGGCAGGGAAACTTACTTGCTATTCCAGTTTTTCCCATCTTTACACCCAAGTTGTCTAAGAACACTGCACCTGCAAGAGAGAATTGTGCTAATATTGAAAATGTACGCCAAGCATAAACACAAATATGTTTAGAGTCTCAGAAGTATTACTTGCCTGTTAATAAAGTCTATTGCTTGTGCTTTTAGCTGTTCAGCGCTGTGCAAATCTGCGAGGATAAGAATGTCAGCAACGTTTTCTACCGAGAGGTTACTACAGAGTGCTTCCTCACACATCACCTTCAGCCGTTCCAGTGCATACTGCAGAGAGAGAAAAACTGCACTAATCATTCCTCAAACTCGTTCCTCCTGTCCTCATCTCTACAGCTCTTAAGACACTTCCAGCCAGGCTTGGCGCCTGCCGAGCCTAACATCAAACTGCTTCCCCACACAGGTACTGCAAAGCACAGTGTGCTGCACTGAACAGCTCTCAAACGTATCACAGGCATTGGGCTTGACACAAACTAAAGACCTTGCTGCCAGGGTTTTTATTAAAACAACAAAAATAACTCATTCAAAAGTTTTCATTTCCCTCCCACTTGGTAAGGGAGGAGGAGCAAGGAACCAAATCAGCATTGAGCAGGTTCACACCTCTAAGTGAGGGACAAGAAATGATACAATGGAGTTTCATCAAACTACATTTTTTAAAACAAATTTAAGTTTAACCCCAACCCATCTCTGAATTTCTTAATTTCCCTCATACCTTTGATATGGCCTACAATAAATTTGATGTAAAATAACTGCATTCCCATATTATATTTTGCATGAATAAACTGTGCTTCTTTTTTGAAGGATGTCACAGTCTGAACAGGTTTCATTTTTATTTTCTAGTATTGCAGAAAATCACATAAGTCTGCCTTATAATAGTCTCTATATTTATCAATTATGCCCTAAATCAAGGCCAGCATTCAAAAAATAACCTTAATTGCTGAGCTGCTGTAAATCCCTTCATCTCAAAAATCACAGTAGAAAAAGTATTTCAAAGAGCAACAATTTTAAGAGTAGATCCCAACACAGAAGAGATGGAAGATTAGAACTATTACATTTGTAGGGAAGACAAAAAGATGAAAGTTCTAAAGTAGCAGTACTTTAGGGAAGCACAGTTAATTCAAGAACTTATACAGATCTTCTTGAAGAATACAAAGATCTAATATACATTTTATTCAAAACTCAGTTTTCCAAATCATATTAATGGTCTCCAATTTCTAAAAAGATTTGATACTAAATAAATATCTGACACACCTCTCTTTAAAAAAAAGATTAATCAGCCTTCTACTGCTAAAAAAAGGTCTATTCTTTCCTACCTTCCTTCATTTCTGATGAGAACTGCTTCTCATGTTTTAAAAAGCAAAATATAATATCAAACAATCTGAAAATAAGACTTTTTCTTTTTTTTAAATCAACATTCCTCAAGCAAACACCAGGTTTAGGAACTTTGGAGTCAATTACTTACTTTGTCTGCAGCTGCCAACAAATTGTCAGCCATTTTTTCAAGGTTTGGTGCTTTTCCTGTGTAAATGAATCTCATCATTTCTTTAAAAACTTCAGGGTCTACATCATTTATTTCTACACGATTCTGGTAAAGAAGAAGAATCAATAAAAGTCTTTGGAATTTAGCTACAATTTCAAAGTGAGTATCAAATATCATCTGCATGCGTGCTACAAGTTTTCATTCACCATCCATCATATAAAATCCTTACAAATTTAAGCTAATATTCAACAATGTTAAGCAGAAAGCAATCAAAAAAGCTCTTGAAAGTTAGGTAGAAATCAGTTGGAAAAGCTTCAGCAATAAAAAGTAATTGCAATTGTTTTCCTAGAAATGCATAACTCTGGAGTCTATCACACAGACTGTACATAAAGATCAAGACACAGTTTAAGGAATATTTAAAAACACTTCTGAGTTTCCAACCCAACAACAATGTGTTTGGAATATCAGAAGTCAGAGCAGCAGACAGAACAAACTGAGCCATTCTTGGCTTGACTTAAACTGAGTCAACACAGCCCAGGTTTTGTTCTGAGAATCCAAAAAGCAAACAAAGCAGCACATTGAACTGACACCCCACAGCTGAAGATTGCCCTAATACAACAGTGGCATTGCTTGACCAGTCCTGTAACAGTATCCCCTAGAAGCAGCTAATGAAGCAGGAAATTATGTCAAAGATGTAGAAGCAAGCACCAGACTTTGGAATGGAGTATAAAAATCCCAGGCACAGGAGATGCACACGGTCTGGTTTCCTGTCAGTATTTAGGAGTAGGGCTGCGCTGGAGATCCACTGCTACCATGAAGGCAAAGGCCTGGCATGGCACATGACTCAAGCTGTGACATGTCTGGATTTCTTTCAGTCCAGGAACTTCAACAAAATGCTCCCAATACTCCAATTGCACCTGTGACAGTTTCCAAACCAGAGAGATGCTGGGATGGAGTGGCCCTCAGCTGTACCACAGCACCACATTCACCTCATGTATTTGTGCACACAAGTGGATCTCGCAGCTTTCAACACCAAATGATGATCATCTATCATAATCCTTATGTGAGGTGATCAATTCCTCGCCTTTTCATGGATTCTGCCTATAAACAACCCATTTTTGATAATTCTTCTTCAAGAAAGACACAAAGAGCTCCTCGCTGTAGGAGACATCAAGTGCATAAAAGCAGAAGCAGCGCTCTGCTGATTAAGTGACTCCCCATCCAAAACACTTACACAGGTCAAGTGCCTGCAGAAGCTGTGAATGAAAAGAAGTGCTCCACTGCCTCAGGGCTTAACTCCAGTCATAATTCACCTCTTGTTTCTTGGTTACCATAAAAAACACTTTCATACTCTACAGTAAAACCTTAGTCAAGTCAATCAGCAGATATGAAGATACAAACGGAGGCAAAAAGGGGGCAGAGATTACCAGGTCAATTACACCAGCAGCCAATGTTTACAAACATTATCTAGGGCAGATACAAGTACCTGAAAAAATCCAAATCCTCCAGCACCTCTCCACTCTTTCTACACAAACTCCCTCGGAACTCACCAGGAGAGGCTCAGGAGTTGTCCCTCCTGCCCCCACACACCAGAAGAACCCTCATCCTCCTCAATCTGCACTACCTCAAGTTTTCTGCAATGCTTTACTTTTTCACAAAGTACAAATATTTACACGTAACATTCTCAGTAAAGCTTACCCTTTTGCTTTCCTCCATTTCATGTTCAAACATTGCATTAAAAACTGGAGATCGTGCTGTATCAAGAAAAGTAGATATTAAATATAATCAAATTTTAAACTTACAGCGATTTAAATTACAAAATAATAGCAATACAAAAGTAGAAAGTACCTGCAAGGACAGATTTATGAGCTTTGAATTCTTGTCCTCCTACATAAAAACTGCAATCTGTAAATCTTGTTGTTTCCCAGAGATTCCCTAAATCTTCTGCTAGTCGACATTCAGGTACCTTCAAAGTGTTTGTATTAGACTGTCCTGATATATTTACTGAGTCTTGGACCACGCTTACCTAACAGAAAATCACAGCAAGACAACTCCTTCATAACTGAATGCCAACAATAATTAAATCACAGTACCTATTGCCAGAATTCCAACAATTCCAAAGCAAAGCAAAAAACAGTGAAGCTTCTGGCATTAGGCCAGAACCATAAACCAGTGCTTTACAGTTTACTTCAAGTAACATAAAATAAATAGAGCTTTACTTAGAGACTCTAATATTGTGTACTTATCCAACCAAAACAAAAAGAAAGAGCACAATACCACGTACCACCTGACAGAAATGCCAAAGTAAATAAGGACAGATACGGTTCTTGGAAAACCAGTGGGAACAAAAAAAAGTTAATGCTATTTCAGAGTTAAATTAACAGCTCAACATTTCACACATCTGAGTAAAATGTACACAATACAAAATTCTATACATATCATCAGGATCACATGGTCACAGGAAAGTTTCATAGGAACAACCAACAGAATTTTTTAGTAAGATATCCCTTATTGTACTGACAGTTAACTTTATACATAACCTGCAGTGTGATAATGCAAACTAAGTGCACATAACACCTTCATTATTTCATTTTACTTAGTTCAGAGGAGGCAGGAATCACAAGTAATTGTTTTCCAAACAAGATTAAAAGCCATTACTTTTAAAATACAAAATGTAGTAGGTAACTTCAATAATGAAATGCATGCTCACAGGATGTAACTTCAGTACAGAACCAGTTAAGAAAACTGAAATATGTGCATTTGAAGTGAATATTCTGCCATTATTCCCCATGTTTAAGTCTTTCATATTGGAAGTAAACAGGACAGCAGCACTCCTTGCTGCTCTTTCTGTTATCTTCACATACTAAGTCCTTTTAATCAGTGTGATGGGAAAACAGAGGAGCTAAGCAGGTTTTGCTTCTCTTGTCCAAGAGCACAGACCTGAGAATAAAACCTTTGTAATGAGCCATACTAGAAGATCTTGATCACTCCATCTCCCAAATACAGAAAATTAGGATTAGATCTTAAGAGAAAATGCTGATACTGTTAGGATCAGGGCTTTGTTTGATTTCCAAAGGCATCTGGAATAAATCTGGCAGAAAGCAAAACCAGCACAGCTCAGCTTTGCAGGAAGTTGGAGCACTGCAAACCAAATTCCAGACCGGAAGAGGAGCAGGATGACCCAACTATGACAGCAGCTTGGGGATTTGAATCATTGCCTAATTCCCTCTATCATCTCATACCCTCTTGTGAATACAAGGAATTCCTTTATATTTTCCCACCTTAAAAAAAAGAGAAGAAACCCAAAGCACAGCAAAATTTCCCTTTCACAGTAAGATTGTACATTTATAACATAGAAAAAAAATCCATAGAGCTATTTCCCAGTTTGCATGCACAGTGATTTCAGATACATACACACAAAGGAAGTTTTAGCTTAGCCAAGCTCATCTTCTGTTGCCAGAGGAGAGTTCTGCTCTTCCAGAGCCGTGGCTCAAAGTTCATGATCGCAGTTGTCCACACAGCATCATCTTGTTAGCTACAGACAGTGCCTAGGGAAAGTCATCTACACACTCTTCATGTGCATTTAAACTGATCTCTGACCTTCCAAACTTCTGGTTTAGAATGCTTTCTAATATGTATTGAGAGCTACACACAACAATTTGCTACAGGTCATCTTTTTAAGATATAACCCAAGCAAAGTTTCAATTCAAGTCTCCCCCACCTGAGCGACCTGGCATGTATTGTCCTTTAAAGATTCTAAATACAAAGGATTACAGGGGTCTGGTATTTCATATCTCACTTGTCCAGATGGCATGCTTTTATTATTTATAATTTATTTAAATAAAGCTGAAATCCAATCAAGTTAATCCCATGTAACTATTGAAAACTTGTCAACTTAAACAAGTTCTGTGTGATGACAGTTAACAAGGATAATGTCCGTGATTTTCTTGATTTTGAATCTGTGGTAATCCAATGGTAAGGATGATATAAATTATTCCTTGGACTACTAAGCCAGGTAAGAGATCTGTGAAAGCAGAGAATATTCTATTCCATTAGCAAATGGAACATCTGCAAGGCTTCAGTACTTTCAGATTATATGGAAAGGGAGAATTCAGTGAAACAGAGATCAGTGTGCCCAAAAAACTGAGGTTGTATTTAATCACTAGGTCACTTGTTGGTGGCAGCACCAGACTTTACAAAGTATTAAACTTAACAACCCTTCAGGTCCAATCCAAGGGCATATCCAGATGATCTTGAGAATCTTTGGCAACACAGAATGAATATCTTTGCTGTCAAAGACGACTGAATAATCTTCCTGAACCCCAAAAGGAAGAAGGGCCAACCAACACAGTCAGTAATCAGTGACCTTCACTAAATTCCTGCTACATCTGACAAGTTTTATCAAGCCAAGTGCAATTCAGGCTTAAGAAGTGGCAAGTCAGTTTTCCAAACAGGAAACAAGTAAAAAGGCAAACACGGAAATTAGAGCTTAACTGTAAAGTTTTAAAAGGACAAAAACTTCAGGCTTGTCTATAGAAACAGGTCCTTTAAACAACACCTGTCATTTTTAAGGACAGCTGAAGAGCTGGTATCACACAACCAAAGAGAAATTCTTAAAATATTTGGATTTCCAAGTTTTTCCTTTACCCTGAAACAAGCCAGAAGTTATTTTAACATGCTCACTGTGAAAAACTAAATGTTTTACTTCCTTCCACATTTACAACCGGGTAGGTCCAACACTTCACAAAAGCCACTCACATTAAAACATCAAGACATTTTGCAGGGAAACAGCTAAATTCAGTGATTAGCATCAGAATTTAAATAACAGTATTTCTCTGTGGAAAATTCAGTACTTGTTCTACTATATTTTTTAAACAAACTTAATCTCTAAAATTAGAGAATGATCTATTCCAAAACCAAATGCTACTTTTAAGAGCTGTTCATTTACATCAAAGTGTGCATTAAGAGGACAACTTAAGAAGAGAAAATACTCAAAAGTATCTTTACAGAACCATAAAACACTTGTTATATCTGCTTTTATCACCCAAATAATTGTATTCATAACAAATTTATCATGCAGCTAATTTAACTTGTCTAAGTGAAAATAAGATGCACTATATTTGCAATATCTAGTCTCAAGGGCCACATTTCAATTATTCTTCCTACCCAGCATAATGACATATAATTAAATTGTAATCTTGCCAAGACAATTTTACACATTTCCTGTAAATACACAGATCAAAGCAAACTTATTAGCAGTTAGAGCATCTATCATCCTCCTAAGTCACTAATCACTTTATGGCAGCCCAGATAACCAGCCAATGTATATTCAACATACACTCCACTTACACTGCTACTCTCTCTACTTTCCATTTTTGACACTGAGTAAGCCTTTTACTGAAATTTAATATGAAAATTTAGGTTATGAACATAAATGATATTATAGAAGAAGGGACCCACAATACACCGTGAAGTTAAATTTATACCACAGCTCTCAGTATTAATTTTCAGTATCAAGCACACTTTCTACAAGACACTTGCATTTGCTCAGAAAACAAAATGTAACAATTAGTCAAAAATTAAAGTGTGTAATTTACTGGAAAGACCTGTTCATTGGTTAAAGCCATCCATTAGGATATCAAAGGAATATAGATTCTGACAATTAGTTGGGTTTTCTTTTATAATGTGAACCAGTATGTGAACATTCCTTCTGCTTATCCAGTGAAAACCAACCCTCTAATTCCAAATACAACCTCTTTAAATAAAAGTGACCTCAGTGAAACAGCATTTCTGTAGACAGCACACACCAGCCACCTTTGGCATAAATAATTCTACAGTCAATTCTGATGTAACTGTGACAAAATCATGGAGAAGTCCAGCAGTTTACAAGTGATCAATTTAACATTTTACACCTCGTTGTACAAGCACCAAAAAACAGAACAAAATGTAATGCAGACAAAGCAATGTATGTTCTACCAAGCTTATAGATTTCAGAAGACAATTTTAGAGTATGTTACTGTTTAAATCAACATAAATCTCTATTTATTAGAGCAGAAAACATTTTATTTAAAAGTTTATTACTTAAAAATTAATACTCACCTCACAAAATAATGTGAGCTTGTCATCTGGTAGAAGACCATTAGCTTCATCTAGTAAAAAATCTCTTCGGATGAATTTCTTAAATCCCCAGTCCTTGCCTTGCACAAATCGATACGCTCTTTGGCTTTCTGATAAAAAATGGTGTACAAATACAGCCAGTTAAAGGAAAATATTAACAAATAACAACAAATTCCGCATCAAGGCTAAGTGTTAATAAAAAAAATGAATCAGTTTCACACATTTGGATCACATGTCACATTTCTAGAAAACACAGAACTGATTAAAACCTTTTTAATATTGTAATAAGTGTTATTTTATAAAACATTTGACAGAACTTAGTGGAGCACAATTTGCAATTCAAACCATATCATCTCCTCAGATCTCCCAGGCACCATCCAGCACAAGGAGTTTTTCAGCAAGTGTTTAAGAATGCCAATGTGTCAAAACAGGAATTGTTCAGAGGGAAGCACCATTACAATGAATTTGTCACCACAAACCCATCCTGACAACGCTCTGCAGTTGTCATAACAATCTGGTTTGACTTCTTCCTGAAATGGAAAATCTTGTTTCACAGGTTGAAATTAGTTTGAAATACAGTAAAAGCATTAAAATAGCAAAACAGAAATAAAAGCTTTCAACTAGTAAACTATTTTTTGGTCACTACAAGATACTATTTGTATTTACCTTTTAACCCTAGTAATGAGAATTATTTTTTTTAATCCATCAGATTTGCTGGGACCACACAACTTGTGTTTCCAGTTCTAACGTTCACAGCCAAAAAAAGAATTCCCACAGTCATCTCAGTGCAAACACACGTAAATTCAGTAAGATCACACATTTTACATGGCTGGTTCACTGCAAAGTGGCCACTTGTTCCCCAAATTAAACTACAGGAAAGAACATCATGTACTTTAACTAAAATATGGGAAAGAGGTTATTTGGGAATGGTTTTGAGAATCTACGTAGAATAAAGCACATTCTGAATTAAATTTAGAAAGACTGTTCAAAATTAAGACAGTAAGAACACTTCTGACATACGTCCAGAGGGGGACGTGAGGAGGGATCTCATGAAGAGTTTTTTAAGAAAGAATTTTTCTTTCATTCCAAAAAAGCTGGGCAAGAAACAAATCACCATCTTATTTGCTGTATGCAGAGATGCTTTAGCCTTCCAGAGAGTAATTTAGAAGTTTAAGTCAGAAGTTTGTAATAAAAGCAAAGTGGCTTTCATGACAGAATCTGTTAAAATATTCCTTCTACAACCTCCAAAATAAAGCCATCAGCAAAGCCAGACTTCCCTACAGTATTGCCCTTGGCAGCATCACTGGAACACACTTGACCACGTACCACAGAAAACACACACGTGTCACACACTGCCCTCACCACCAAGAGCTGGGAAAATGATATTCACAACAGTCCTTCACTAGGATGTGTTAAAGCAAAATATCCTGTAGAGATTTTCATTGTATTTTCAGAATACACTGAAGAACCACTCAGCAGCTGACACTGCAGGAGGTGTGAGGTCTCTGTCCCTGTCACCTCATCACACTCCTGTATCAACAACCCCCTGTCCCCGCAGAGCACAGAAGCAGAGAGAAATGCACTTATTGAAGTGCAGTGTGGGCTTTGAGGGTGACAGAACAATCACACAACACTGATCACATTTGAAAAATCTGTATACCAAAGAAGAACATCACATTTTCTTCTTTGAATGAAAAAGATTCAGAAAATCACGTTCCAAAAGGGTTCAAAAATTTCTTTTGTAGATTCAGCCCAATTCTTTATCCTTCACTTAGATTTTACTCTTATCAGCAACAGTGTTAACCCCCAAAATTAAGTATACAAAAGAACAAAAACAGAGCAGCATAAAAGTGCAAACATATTTTTCTCCTAATAAAGTTAAAATGTTAGTTTTCCATCTGTTTCATACACAACTTCATCCCCTGAAGCAGCAGCCTATGCATGAATTACCAATTTACAAGGGACATTGGAAGTGGAGCATCATTTTCCTGTCTCAGTAAATACACAGCATCTACAGAAGCAGGTGCCAAATGGGTGGAGAGTCCAAGAAATAAGACTTCTGCTGGAAATTCCCCAAAGTGAAAAGATATTTATAACTCCTGTGGTGCCAAACACAGCACAGCTACTATTGCAGAAGCTGAAGACACACCCACTCACAGGATTTTTAGCACTGCAGTGGACGATGAACCAGCAGAGAGCTGATGGGTCAGGATTTGGGTGTCTGCTACAGACCTACTGGTCAGGAACAAACAGGTCACTGGAGACTGGGGTCCTGGGGACAACAAATCAAGAACCCACAAGGAACCTCTAAGGCAGAAAAGGACCAGCAAGACCTGGCTAAAGACTACAACAGATTGCCCAGATAAGTTGTGGAGTCTCCACCCTTGGAGATCTCAAAGCACCTCAGGTCCCAAGCGAACGGCTCAGGCTGACCTTGCTTTCAGCAGGGTTTGGGAACAGCCAGCCTCCAGAGCTCCCGTGCAAACCCAGCAATCCTGTGCTTCTGGGATTATCTCCAATTAGTTTTTGATGCAGTTTCACATTTTATTACAAACACCAACCCACTCCTGGACTGTGTCAGATCCAGATGTATATATTTTCCAAATGATTCTCCAAATGTACACAAGTGCAGCTTTGCTCGTGTAAGCTCCAGAAGCAGGAAGCTTGCGGGGACTGAAGAAATCATCTCCATCAGTGTAAGAGGACGAGTTGAGTGAAAGATGCATGTGAAACATACATATTTACCTTCCTTCCAAAGAGTCCAATAATTTAACTTTTACATTTGAACTCAGTTCTGTGGATTTCATTTAGAGATTACAAGTGAGCCTAGTTACTTAAGGAGACATAGAGTGAACTTTGGGTATAAACACTGCAGAACTACAGATTTTTTGTAAGAAATGCAGAACTTGCAACAAAACAGGACCTGAAATATCTCTTAAGTCCTGGAGTAGAAGGGAAGAAAAATAAGGGATATTCTTCATATACAGAACTTGCAGCAGAACAAATTCAGTGCTGATCGGAATTAAATTATTCATTTTCACAAGAGCCCCAGCTTTCCCAAAAAGCATTTCCAATGAAGGTTGTGCTCACAAGTTTGAAACTAAGAGCCTTCCATACATTTTTCATATCAACACAACAATTAAATCAAATCACCAGGTATTCCAAAGTCTAATTCCTTGGTTACACAGCACATGTTTTTAAACTGATTACAGTGTAAATCAGCTGAAATAGACCAAAATATTGTAAAGGATGTCTAAAAAAACCAGCCATGTATGCTTATCCTAATTAACAATGGAAATCCGAAACTTCCACTGCAGCTCCAAATAAGCAAATACACCTCTACTAACAGGAAACAAGAATAATCTGCTGGAAAAACTAAGCGACAAGGACCTGGAGTGACAGCAGTTGGCAATGTGCTGTAATTTATACTCCTCAGGATAGAATTAACATAGCTCAGTGATCAGAAACGTGTGAAACATGAACAGGATTTCATAATTAAGTTTCTAAAAGGAAATTAAAAAAAGGTATTTTTAAAGTTTATCTCAATATTAAATTCTGCTCTCAACTGAAAAAAATTACATTGCTGACGTTCTTACAAAACCACATTAATATTCCCTTACCCATTGCTTTTGTTTCTTCTCTTTTAGCATTCAGCAGGGAAAATTTGAATTTTGCTCTGACTTCACTTTTTGGACAACTGACTAAAAGCAAATACAGTGACAAGTAGTCTTTGCTTTCATCATCTAATCCCTTTGGATTCACTCTCAGGCACCTGAAAAAAAAAAAGAAATTGTAATTTTTAAATGGTACCCAGAATAAATTCAGAAATATTTTTACAAGACACAACAATAAATCCTACTGAAATAAATGTTTCTCTTGTGATTGCTGACACTTTGAAATTAGAACCAATCCATACCTACAGTAAAACTCCAAGAAGTGTCCAAGTTTTAATATTTATTTGTAATTTAACTTTACAATTTTTGTGAGCAAAATAACCCCAAAACAAAACCAAAGCACTTGCTGAAATAAAGACCTTACCACTTCATTTTGTCATTTGGCCCTGATGAAAATGTAGAACTCTTTAAAACTTCACCCATTTCTTCGCGGCAAAAACTGAAGTTATTAATGGTCCACATGTATGAAAATTTTACTACTTTAACCTGAACAAAAGATCAGAAAATGTGAAGAAAATTTAACTTGCATATTAAGCATTAACTGTGAGAACTACTTAGACTGTCAGCTATAATTCTTCAATAGGTCCATAACTTTAGCTTAGTTGTTTTTACCAATTATTATGACAATAATAGAAAATAAAGCCACTGAAATTCATGCAGATTACCTGTGTGTAACACCAGCTTTCAGCCACAGGTCCACTGGACATCTCCCCAGGAGGAGGTGGGGTGGGAACCCTTGACATTGCCACTTATTGCAGGTTTATAGTATCAAGAGAGCAATCCCAGCTTCAGTAATTCTCCTAAAAAAAGTAATTCATACATTTTGTTCACCTTTTCTTAGGTGTGGGAAATACAAAAATTCGTATTACTGCATCTACTAAATGATGCATCTGAAAATTAAACCTGGAAAGAGGACAGTGGCTCTGCTGGGTGTCACACATTAACAACCACTGGCACCCAAAACCTGCAGGCTGAGCCCTCACACAGTAATTTACAAAAATAAGCACCTCTGCATCATACACCACCACTAATGACAATATTTCAACACTCCCTTTGCAAATTGCCACTCTGGCCGCTCCAGAGGTGTTATAACTTTCTTCAGGCTCTTCTTCTCTGACTTGCAGAGTACCCAGAGCACTCAGTTATTAGTACAATGCCTCAGTTTTTCACCCAGACTTAATTCGCAAGAACACTCAGCCACCTGGGAGTAGAATAGGTTCACACAACCCAGAGATTTCCGAATGGAGGGTAAGAAATTAAACCTGCATTTCAAGTAGTATTTTCTTTCACAGCTGCCTTTTATCTCCAACACCAACAGACACAGCTGAGGAACTGAAATCACCACGACCACGTGCTCATTCCCTCTTGAAGGACAAAGCTGGAGAACAGTTTCAGGAGACTCCCCAACTCTGCAGAACTTTCCACCAACAAATAAAGCAATTTTGTTTTGAACTACCACCACCTAACAGAGCACTACAACCCCTCCTGCCCGTCAGGAACTGAGTCACCTGCCCAGATCCCTCACACCAGGCTACAGAGCAGTAATTGGGTCTGGCTAATGAAAGAAGGTGGGCCCATGAGAGGGCAGCTCCGGGTTCCTGGCTAGCTCTCCTTCAAGGGAGGGTTTGCTGTCAGCTATGGACAGGTTCCTGTCACAAGCACAGCCTCTCACTTAAGCCACTCCATTACATTGCTAAGAAGTGAAATGAACCCTAATCAAACCAGAAGAAAGTCAGTTATTTCTGCCACAAAACATTTTCTCTTAGTACAGAAAGTTTCCTTAAACACATCCTGCTATCACTTAAAAGCAACCATCTTTCTGCAACATTTGGCTGCTTTGCTGTATAGCTCTTTTTAGCTGTGACAGAACAGCATTAATTGTCTTCCTCAAAAGATGTGATTGTACATCACTAATCATGATGGAACTCTCCGGGGATGGAGCAACACTCAGAAACAAGGTTTTATGCCAATACTGGTAAAAAGACACTGCAAGAGCATGTACAATTCAGTCATGATGTGAACAAGTTTATTATTCCTACAGAAAGAACTCTGTTCTGTGAATTGCTATGATCCTCACTGGATGCTTTCCCACCTGCCTTTCTGGTACCACTTCTCACTCATGCTATGAAGCAGCCCTTCCACATCAAAGCCTGCTGACAGGGGATTGCTCTGAATCACAGAAGTATAAGACCTCAGAAAGAAAGCTAATTCTCAGTTTTTACCAGATGAGGAAGCAGATGCTTTATAAACAAATCTCTACCACCAGATCTGCTATAACAGGGTGAAAACAAATTATTGAACAGGTCTCCTGCAAGGTATGGATCTCTGAGACACTGAAAACTAATCATAAATCAAATTCAGCTATCTTTAATAAATTAGTTTTCCCCAAATAAAACTTGTATTTGTGGCAACATTCAGTACTTCATTAGTACTTTCCATAAATGAAAAACAAACAGTATCCCTAAATTTAAGATAACCGAACTTGTTTGCCTCATATTTTTTTAAGCAGAAAACACAGATATTGTGCATGTTGTGTTTACACAGTTTTTGCTTACATGTTTACAATTGGTTTTGATTCTCTGAACAGAACCACACAGAGTAAAATTCCTGGGAAGGATACATATGAACTTTTGCTTTCATAAAGCAAATATTAGCACTCATATTACCATTATCTCTGGAAGCACATCCTACTCAGTGGTAACAACTGAAGCTGTTCCCCAAACACAATGGATTTGACACAGAACTGTATCCTGAAAGGGTTAGAACAGCTTACCTCAGCCTTACTGAACCTGCTTGCTGCTCCTCAATTCTCCAAAGCTAAAAGCAAGAAGGAATACAGCCTGTTCCTTATTCTGTCATTTGCATGAAATGCACAGGACTGCCTCATCTCTCATCTGCACCTCAATTCTTCAGTCCATTAGACCAGCCAGCTCCCAGTAGCCATGAAGGAGCAGCAGATCTGAGCCAAATTTGCTCTGAAGGGGTTTCTAAATTGGAAAAGCCTGAAAATGACTGCTGTACACCATCCCTTTCAAGAAAGTGTTCCTGGGCCAGCTACCAGTAGTTATCTGCCAACTCCTGTCTCACAGCTAAATCAGCTTGATTCACTGAGAATTTAACTCTAAGCAAAGGTGGTTATTTGCAATTATTTTCAAGTCCATCTGCTGCCTTGTCTCTGTACCTGTTCTACCCAGGGCATCTGTACTCCAGAGGCTGCTTCCACCTGCTGCATGGCCTTTGTTTAAGGAAGGCCTGATTTTACCTAAGTACATTTCCCAGGTCTTCTGAATAGCCTCAGCTTTTCGTAAAGCTTCCCTTTTACAGCACTAGGACCACACAACTGATTTTCACGACCTCCTGATACATCTCTGAGAAACAGATTTACACCTCACTTTTTTTGCATGGATTTACTAAGCCAATCACATTTCTAACTGAGAAAACTGGAAGAAAGCAACAACTTTAAATACTTAATACTGGGAGTCTGTGTTGTGGAGCTGTCTGTATTTTTTAGTATGCCTGGGCACACAACTTAAAAAAAACAAGGGACCAATCAAGACAAATTGAATCATGGAGAATGAATAAACAGAGCTTCTGATGCTCTGTTAACATGTACCAAAACACAGGGAAAAGGATGGAAATGGTTTAGCAGTACTGCAGATCTACCCCTCACTCTACTTAACCATTTAATTGGGATTTGGGTGGGGTCATAGGGATTTTTACCAGAACTACAAGGTGAGAGAGAACACAAGCTTTGAAGATGCTGTCCTGAAGTGTAGAGGTGTTTGAGGAAGGACTTTTGCAGTCCTCAGAATGACAGCCAGACCACGCTGAGTGGCCACTAATGGTCACCAGGACAAAGTGGACCCTGAAGGTGAGAACAGAGGTGCAACTACACACTCACCCTTTATTCTACTGTGCTCTGCATGGGGAGGAGACTAAACACTGCTCTGAAGAAATTGTTTTACGAATCATTGATTAGCCACTGTCATCAGCTCTGCCAAAATGGTTTTCCAAGTACCAACCTCTCATCACAGCCTATTAGACCAAATGGTTGGGAACAGAGAGCGGCAGTTCACAAAACCAGTCAGAGAACGACTGGGTGGAATTAAATCAGTGAAGCGCAGGAAGACAGGTCTGCTATCTGCAGGATGAAACAACTTAGAGGGACAACTTTCATGCTAGAACCTGCATTTGTTACTCTGCAGGCTATCACGAACAAAGCAGCAGAAATGATGGAACATTACCAGACAACAGCTCCAAGGGTTTCAGGCAATGCTGTGCCTGTCTGGACACAGCCCAACAAACCAGTCCGTGTGGCCATTCTGCCAGGCAGAAATGTCTGACCATCAGGGCAAACATGCACTGGGAACAGGAAAACAACCTTTAATGGATGGGGTAAATGAAGCTTCTGGCTTTCAAAAGGAAAATGAGATGTATTTTTAAAGGGTATCAAGTTCCTTTGTTTGGGTTTTTTTCTAATGAAGCAATATACTCATACCGAATGCTGTACAGCAGTCAGTGCCGATTTAATTCAGTCTGTGTTCATTGTCTAACTTAAAAAATAAAAAGAAGAAAAGGTCAAAGGTTCTCTGCTTGTACTTCCAGACCCCAAACATGATGGGCTTATCACTTCTTCTAGTGGTCTGTTAAGGAAGGTATTGGCTTCATCTGATAATCACCCTGCAAATAGACCAGATTTTGTTAAATCAGGATCTTCCAGGAGCTGATCCTTCTACAGTGAGCAAGTAGGCAGAAATAAAATGCAAAAAAGGAGATTTCTCAAAGCACATTTTATTTAGGAATTAACTGAAGTGCTCACCTAGTCACACAAATACTTGTGCCAAACTTAGAGCCATCTGAAAGTGGTTAATGTTTATTAATTACCTGCACACAGTGTAAAGAAAGCACAGGCTACCTTCCAAAAATGTATTTACACAGATTTTCATCAAAAGCTGTATCAGCTCTCTAATTTCCTAACTTTTAAAATGAGATCTTAATATTCAAAGTGACTTCTTACATCAATAACATGACTTTCAAAAAGATTATCTTGTTTCCCCTCTCTGAAATTGAGTATTTATCAACATTATTCTAAACAAAGTTACTTTTCAACCTCTCAGAGCTAGACAAGAGCACATTCCCAGTCTCTTACATCTTGTGCTGGAATTATCTCAACTTTTTCACTGACAAAGTGACTAGCTCGTTACGAAAGCACCACAGACACAGGAACACACAAAGAAGAATTTTCTACGCCCCCAATAATAAACCTACAAAGCACTTCATAAACCTACTTGAAGAGCTGCCCTGCTCAGAGGATGCTGGGCCAGCTCTCTCCTAAGGAGCAGCTCAGGGTAACAAGCAGATGCCAGGAGCTCTCTCAGGGCAGTCACAGCGGAGCAGAGGCACACGAGGTGTTGCACACTCACAGGGACCACAGCGATGGTTTACCTCAGTATTTCAGTGAGGGACTGCAGCCAGCAGATTGCTGCTGGGAATGGCTGAACAAACTGTCTGCAGGGTACCCAACACATCCCGAAAGCCAAACCCAGCCTGCCAGAACCCAACCCACAGACAGCTCTCCAAGCAAATCAGTGACCCTGTCCTGCTCCCTCAGGAGCAAGAAGAAAAGCACGCTGTGAACTGGGTGATCAGTTCCTGCTGAGCCTCTTCCTGCCAGCATCCCTTCTGCCCAGGGCTCGAGCCTCCAGGATCAAGGTGGCTCCTCCTGGGTCACACCAACCAATTCCACGTGTGTGTACTGCATATCCCATCTGCACGGTGACAGCCTTCTCCTGAGCAGGGCTCGACATCGCACGAAATGCAAAGCTGTTATCAATTAACTTTTTGTCCCCTCACTGGAAAGATTGATATTTCATCACTGGCTGAAATAAAGATCACCTTCTGAAGTTGAACTGGCAAATAGCGCCCCATTCCTCCAACTTTTTATTCCTAGTAAATACATAATTCAGAAACCAAATACAGTTTGTGAAATTTTGAGGGCTTGGTTTTTTTGGAAAAAAAAAAAATCTGAAGTCTTTCATTCAGTAAAATCAGCTCCCAAAAACGCATTCAAAATAAACACGGTGTAGTTACAGAGATACTTATTTCATTTCCTCTCACTAAATGACCACCAGTGAATAAAGTATTGCATAGTATTACGTAATTAATATATAAGTGTTATATATGAAATTATCAATATTTGTTCAAGGAATCAGTTTTGTTTTTCAAATTACAGAAAAGGCAAATTCTTGGGAAAAACATCATCTTATCACTTCTTGGCTGAGAAAGAATACATTTCTGAATATAAAAATGAAGGAAACAAACAAACCCAATCAAAATAGTTCTGACTGAAGTGAAAGACATTCTAAGGCCCAAGACAAAGTTATTTCTGCACTGCCCCACCTGGATCACATGGTTCTAGGCAGCATCAGCTTATGAAGGCCAAACTATTTACAAGCGAAAAAAGCCAAGTCCCTTTCTCACTGATCACAGAAGGATTTGTGTAACAGCCACCCACCACCTGGGTCACGCTTATTTGGTGGCATGAAACGTCCGTGGCTTGAATTTTTTTTTCTGTTTAAGAGTTTGTCTTATAAGCAAATCATGCTTACCTAAATTCCAAAGGTTTTTACTAGCAAGTAGAAAAAAAATTAACTTTGCAAAAAATAGGATTTTTTTTTAATTAGGAGGATTTTCATCCCTTTCACAATTGATCTTTCTGAAAGAATTGCTGTTTTATTTCCTAAACAGCTAACTGTTAAACTAAGTCTCCTGCTGGATGATCCACAACGCAATAACAGATGTCTGAAAGGTCTATTAAGCTCAGGCAGTTTTCCAGTTTGTTCAGTTATTATCTTCTCTGAGAACAGACTCAAGATATACCTACGAAAATTTAAATACAGTGTTTAGCATTTATTGATTTTAATCCCCATCTATCACTGCATCATTTGAGTGAACAGAACTACTCATACTTACAGAATTGCAAACACATATATCCATCCTCTAAGTTAGAAAACTTATTGTTTAAGGATGTACTACACTTAACATTATCTGTAGTACTTCTAACACGAAAAAAATCTCCTTTTTGGGGCAAAAGAAGGGAACAGCAGTTGGGCTACACACAGGAAAACCCTGTGACACTTACAGAAGAGGCAGCCTGTAACAGTTAAAAAGGTTTGAGGCTTTTTCAGAACATGCTATTAAAAAATGCTTATTTAAGTATACGTCTGCTCTGGAACCATGCAATAGCAACCAAGTTTACAGAAACCCAAGCTTTGGGGCTTAAATCAGAAGCTCTGGCTGCTCCTGTGTGCTTCATGCTTAACATCTCACCCTTGCCACCCCACAGCTGAGCTGGAAGCCTGTGCCCTGCCAGGAGACACAATCAGCAGCCACACCATGAGTCAATTCATGACTCTCTCCACGCTTCTCCAGTGAGAAAAAAATACTACCACGGACTGGGCCGTGACAGCTGAGAAACTCCATATACACCCTGTCACCCCTGCCCGGGGACAGTAAACTCCAGCAGAGAGAGGGCAGGCAGCTGGGGTCACAGACATCTCAAAATAGCTGCAACGGACACTCCAGAATCTAAAAGCACATCCTCATGGTGGTTCCAGCAGGAAAGCCCCAGCAAGGCAAAACCCAGCACGTGGGAAATGCCCAACTTTTCAGGAGCATGGTCATGTACCTATGACTGACAACACTGAAGTCAGCAGCTCAGAACTAGCAAGATAATACTATCAGGTGTAAAAACTGTGAAGTTGAGTACATGCTATTTTCAGGCTTTTCTCTAAATTTTCTTTCCTATCCTAAGCCTTCAAAAAATAAAGTTGAATTTTACCTCAGCTGAGAGAAAGCCCAAGTGTTCAGCAGAGCTGGAGCTGTACCTGTCTGGTTTACATCAGCCAAGTTTACTGATAAAAATCCCTTAGCATTAGCCTTGCATTA
Source organism: Melanocharis versteri (assembly GCA_013397845.1). Taxonomy (NCBI): domain Eukaryota; kingdom Metazoa; phylum Chordata; class Aves; order Passeriformes; family Melanocharitidae; genus Melanocharis; species Melanocharis versteri. The sequence goes on from VZTG01000476.1 coordinate 626,084, forward strand.
TTGTTCTGCAATACCAGAAACCCACTGTGCTCTGTATTAGATATCCCAAACCATTCCCTACAGCAGTCATCTATGCATTTCCCTGGAGAAGAAATGCAAGATTATTTCTTACAGCATTTTTCATTTTCATTGCCCAGTCTAGATTTACAGGACCCAAAAGAGGGGTATTTCCACCACGATTCCTCTTGGGAACCTGTTCTGTCCAAATAATCTATTGCCGTTGGGGTTTGTTTCCTGGTATACAGCCAAACTGATCTTTTCCCCTCCTTAGTTTCACTCCATTACTCTTACTCCAACAAATCACTGGCATGTGAAGGTATATTAAATGAAGACATTTTTTCCCTAAATGCTTCAGTTACACACAATCAAGAGTTCACCAAATCGAAAATGTTAAGCTTAACTTTTTTCTTTGCACTTGGAATAGAAGTTTGTATTAGCCAACAGAAAGTTGATTTCAATTGTAACCAAAAAAAAAGATCTCCCCCTAGCAGATTCACAGCTAGTCTGGGATGGTTTAGGTTGCTTTGGTTTTCTTTTAAAATTTGTAAGATTTGTGAAAAGCACTGGCCTACATCCTCTGGAGAAAGGTGCTTTCATTTGCTGCAAAGGAGCTGTACAGAGCAGCAGAATGTTCTCATTAACCTCTGCAGACTGGCATCACCTGCAAAGCTCACATCGAATTGGTACAACTGCGTTCAGCAGGCAAAAGCTCATACTCACAGATGTTGTCAGGAGGGGGGCTGATCAGTCATTTGTTGCCCTGTTACCTCTCATGGCAAACCAGTGGCACATTTGTGCACACAGCTGCATCTTGGAAATTCTGAGAGTCACAGCTCATTTCAGGCCTGCTCTATGTCCGAGTATCAGACTGTGCAAAATTAACTGACACTTTTAAGCTAGGAAATTGAGAAAAAAGGCCAAAAACTGAATTCTGCCAGAGGACCAAACTGCATTTGATGCTAAGTTGCCCAAACAGTCTTGAAATTGAACTAATCCACAACAGCTGATTAGACACATCCTAGGAAAGAGAGGCAGGTCAAGAGGTAGACCTGCACACACACTTGCTCTGGCGAATATGATGCAGGAATCTCTAAAAGCCACCAACGTAAGCAAAACTTGACATCTCAGGATTGGACTGCAGCTAAACTGGTTTAGACTCACAGAGATAAATAAAATCCTAAAAGTTCATAGAATATCTTGAGTTGGAAGGATGATTGAGTCCAGCTCACAAATCAGTCCAACACAAACCAGCTTCTGAATTTCAAAGACAAGTAGACAACTTCTACCATTCTATTATTCAAAAAACATCCAGGTACTGTTTTGCTTATACCTCAGGATTTAAGAACCATTCTGATATAATCTGTTTAAGATCCCCTTTTCCACCACAAAAGCAACTCAAAGCTTGGCAGTCCCCTGCAAGTTTCCCAGCTTACAGCAGTCTCAGTTGCTCAAGACAGAAGAAAATTTCCCAAGTTAGTAGGAAGGCAAAGAGGCTGGCACAGGCCTGTCAGGGAGGCCTGGCTGTGGAGTAAATAGATTTGGTTTCATCTTGGGTGCTGTCAAACAAGGCAGACCAGAAGCAGATCCGAGTCTGCTGCTTTTTGCCTCCATCCACAGGAGACACAGCCCGCTGTGAATCACCCCAAGGAGGCCGCCCCGCACACGGAGCAGCGCCCGCAGCGCCGCCACGGAAAAGCGCTCTCCCGGCGGAACAACAAACAGAGGGAAAAAACACAATTTACTACCAGGAAATCAAGAAGTCAGCCAGCACCAAGGGCCGAGCTCCTCTTTACAAGTGACTCTGGAAACCTCTGAAGGCTCAGACACTGTAATTTATTAGTAACCCAGACTACCACTTGATGATGTTACTGTCATATATCTTTCCCCTCAGCACTCAGTGAGCAGATTTTCACACTTGTTGGAGGGGATGGCGCACTTCCAAACACAACTGCTATAACTGCTATTTAAATCATTAAAAATGATGCCTGGCCTGTAAAACAATATTCAAAACCACTGACTACAGAATAAAGGCGGATTTTGCTTGATGATCTTATTAATATAACTAATCATAGCAACTAACTCTGGATATAAAGTTTGCCACACACAAATTTTGAGCAGGTTACTGTCCGTGGAAGCTTTTCTTTCACTTCTGGTCATATCATGCTTTCCTTCTCTCTTCCCTCCATCTCTTTTTTTTTCAAAAGGGAAAACCCACACTTTAGGAGAATGTTACTAAAAAGGCATTTTTATTGCCATAAGCAACACAGGAACTCCCCTAATCACAAGCCTCTCATGAGATGCAACAGTATTAATTCAAATCTTTCAAATTTATTTACTGTATTTTTTCACCCAGGATCAACCACCTGCCCAGTGGATTTTGCAAAACTTGCATAAAATGTATTTATGCAAACTTCTTCAGTAGAAGTTTCAGTTTCTTAGAAGCTGTATCACCCATAGCAACACAAATATTCTGCTGCCATTTTTAATTTAAATTTACTTGCTGTATGCACATAAGTAAACAAAAAAAATATACCTTGACATATTCTGCAGAGATCAGAAAAACCCACTGAAAATAGATTTCATACATTTTACTCCTCTGAAACCACCATATGCCAAGTGCAGTGCCAGACCCAAGAGTGAGATCACACCCACTTGGACAGTCAGTACAGCAATGCATTACATTAACCTGCAATCACACAAATCAGCCAGAGATTTCAGACAACTTTGTCTCCAGAATAACATTTTCAAAACTGAAGTAATATTACTTTAAGTAAGTTCATACAGACTCTATGCAGAACTTTCCAAATGCATGAAAAAAGCACCTAGAAATATGTATAAATCCAGATGTACACAAATAATTGCTGCAATTAACTTTGCACACAGCACCAACATGCTAGTTAAAATGACAATTTTGTCCTGTTACAAGAACAGTTATTATTTACTTGATATGTAAATATCAGTGTGCCCACTGGTACATCTGATACTTACAAAAAGGAGCTAAAATTTAATATTTGACTATATATTCCTCCATCCCTGAAGCTAAAGCAAACTATATTAACCACTCGTTACCTAAATTCGTTACAAAACAGTTCTGGTTTTGTCTTCAAGAGCTTTGATTACAAACAAGTAACTCTGAAACTAATCTCAGTTAACAAGGAATCAATCTGTTTTAAAATTTAAGAAAAATTGCCATTAAAGAGTGCTGGTTTTGCTGCTGAGGTAATGTCTACAGATGAAGTAATTCAGAGCCCTATTGTGTTCCGTGCTGAAGACAGTAAACATGTGTCTCCTCTAAAGAATTTAAAGAACTTATTAGCTAATCTGAATCACTAGATTAATATATTGAGCACTTGAAACAACGAATTACTTGTGTTCAGATTTTACTTTGATTTAACCCAGTGATTTTTGACTTAAACTCTGTGTATTGAAATCATCTGTCCTTCAGAGGCTACAGGCCATGCTAATGGAGAAAGCAGATTCATCAGTTAGAAACCAAATACGAATAAAGAAAGCCAGGAAAATGAAAACTTTCTCAAGTTTTCCAAAGAAAAAGTCAACATGGAACAGAGAGCTAGAAAGTAGGACACCGGAGGAGAAAGTTAAACCAGCTATTCCTCAGGCCAGAGGAGTTCTGCACCTACACCTAATTTCAGTTGTTCAGGAAGCAATCACTGGTGCAATCACCACAAACCCTTCTGGTGACACCCAAGTCTAATTAATTTTCTGAACATTCAGTACACAAGAAAACAAGGCATTTGAAAGAAATCAAGTGCAAGTCATCGCCCCTCCACTTCCTTCATCTCCATTTGTAGCCCTACTGATGAATCGATTTTGCAAAAGACTTGACCAACTGGTAAGTGAGCTCTTGGGAGGGGACAAACATTAAAGGAACAACCAGGAAGGAGGCCAAGAGAAAGCTTGGCTCCCAAGTTTCACCCAGTGATCCTTTCCACTGCACAACAGTAAGACGTTCCCACCCGGTGAACTTTGGAAGTTTCCCAACCGCTAGAGACATTTACTCCACCGGCAGCAGCACTGCCTACGCCAAGAGCTACTCTGTTGCATTCTCCCTGGCACACAATTGCTTTTCTTTCTATAAAGCACACAGGTAAATTACACATCAAATGATACTTCACCTTTGAACTACTTAAGAATTCAAGTCACAATATAGTGCAAGGAGCAAATGTAACATGAACCACGGTGGATGAGCTGATGCAGACTTACAATTAGAAGGAGTACATGTAATATTTTTCACCAAAAAATGAAGTGATAAAAGGCTTCTGGGAAATGCAAGGCAGTATCAAGGATAAGTAATCTAATTCAGGGAATTTGGACATGTGAGCTCTCTGGATTATTCCATGCCAATGACTTTCTGAATCAGCTGAAAGAGTATCTCACTTTCCACTACATTTCCCAAATGCAAAATGCAAACACTCATCACAACAATGCTGACAGATACATGCATGGTTGCAAAGTGATTCCTTGTACAAAACACAAAAAACCTTGTAGCTGATAAAGAATAATTTTAAACCAGGCTACCAAAAAACACATTGGAAAGCTATTAAATTTGGATAAAATGGAACCAACAGAGTTGAGGTTTATAGCTGAGGGTTTTTAGGTTAAGCTCTTTCCAATACTGAACATACACTCTTGCCAAAATTCCACCACACAAGTTGAATAGCTAAAACATTACCAAAACCCCTCATTTATGCAAAACACACACTCTGTAACACACTTACACACACTTCTTAAGAAACCCACCGAACTAAGGCAAGAGACCATCTTCTCTCAGTTAAGAACTACAGCATCTAAATTACCACCACTAAAATACCTTCAACTCTCACAGAGCTACAACAAATCTCCTCTAAGTACTGAGCACAAACTGAATGAGAGATCTCCTACTTCCATTTGAAGGAAAAATTCCAATAGGACGTCTTTCGATATGAGTGGGACAAGAAGCAACAGAATGTCACAGGAACATGAACTGGAAAGTTTCTGAAGAAATCAAAGGAAGGAAGGTCTCTCGTGAATATGCATGTATTTTGCAGAGGGGAAAGGGAATTGTGGAATCATGGAATGGTTTGGGTTTGAAGGAAACTTGTCGATCATTTCATTCCAACCCCCCTGGCATAGGCAGGAACACCCTCCACTATCCCAGGTGGCTCCAAGCCCCACAACCTGGCCTTGGACATTTCCAGGCATGGGGCAGCCACAGCTCCTCTGGGCACCCTGTGCCAGCGCCAAGAGCCAAGGTACGAGAGCCCCTTGGAGAGCACAGGTATCAGTCAAGCACTGAGGCAAGTGCCTTCTGTTTCATCCTAAAAATGCAGGGCCCAGGACACACATGACAAAACGCATGGCCTTCATGCTTTAATTGGGAGCACAGCATTTTGAAGATCCCAGAATTTTATAACTACAAGTATCAGGTTGCTGCTTCTGGGAAGTGTAACAATCTCACTTAAGATTTCCTTAGTCTCAACCAGGTTTTGCTAAATACACAGGAAGCAGACTGCTTTTGACAAGGAGACAGAAATCCCCATAAGGAGCATATGAACCTGTCACAAAAACTGTGAGGAAAAAACCACCAAAAATATCCACTTGTCATCAACAGGAAAACATAGAAAAAAGAAAAAAGCAGGCTGAGGTAGTTTTGCAAGGCAAGACACACAGAAGCCTACGCCTGGGCATACCACAGCGCCTGGAAACATTCAACAGGACAAATTTCTAATTACCGCCACTTTTACAAGGGCATGAAATGCAAAGAGAAAAAAAGTGAACAGATGTGAAGATATTTCATATGAAGGGCTGGAAAAACAACAAATGCAGACAGAAAACCTGGGAAGAATGAGTGAAGAGAGAAGTTAATGAGATCTATGTGCAAGTCAACCGTTTCCTATTCCTGTCCTCTGCTATTTCTTCTCCACTCTAATTTACGTTGATAAGACAACTGGTTTCATTCTCTCGCCTGTATATTTATGTTTAGGTGCTTTCAAAGGCACAAAAATCAACAGATAAATACAACCTATAGAACAAAGAGGAAAAAAAGTAGTTTTATAATATGTGATTTCAATTGAACATGCAAAACTGTAAACAGCACGCACTGAGTTGAAATCACTGACTAGGACCAGAAAAAAACTTGGTGGCTTTTCAAATTCATTTTATATTTGTCTAGAGCATATACAAGTTTTTAATAGCAACAAGTAGCTTGCGCCGCCTATGCAAGTACAGAATGTAATTCTTTATTTTCACTGACAGTTTAAAAGCAGGCTGCAAAGTACCAAAGTTAAAAGTTTGGCAGAAAGCTGTTTCAAGGGAATATAACACCAAGGATATTTCTGGATATTTAAAATCTCAGATTTCCAGAAGAGAGTTGAACGCAGTTTCTGCTGATGTACCAAAGCCCGACAAGTTTGCAGCTTTATATACAAAAGGCATATTGTTTAAAAATTATTTTCCCTTTCCTGAGTAAATATCCCCTTACAGAATGAGGGGGAAATATAATGCAACAGATACACACTGGAAATCCTTCACAAACATTTATGGTTGTCCTGGCCACACATCCCAGAAGGCCCTGAGAGAAGTCAGGTAAAATACTTTCAGAAGCGCCAGTAACTGCTAAGTGTCCCTCTAATAAGGGATATTTATTTCCAGAAATAATAAAACTTTTGGTAAAAAAGAGAAGAGGGGACTTCTCCTTTTTTCCTGTCGTTAAAACAAAATGCCTTGGCAGCCATGCACATGGTTTAGTTCAGAATCACTGGGGTAAAAACTCCTGTAACCATATGGGATATCTATCAAAATAATGCTTTCTGCAGAACTGATAAGAATTAGGAAGGACCCAGCTTGACTGTGTCACAGATTGTTCTTCCTGGCAGGAGGTTCGAAACAATCCTTTCTGTTCAAATACTATTTTTATAACTCTTAACACCTCTTTAGAAAAGAACTGAAGAACAAATTCACAAAGCAAAGCCACGTTTTAAAACAGATTGCTGATTTCAGTATCCTACAGTTAAAAAAAACACCGAGAGCTCATCGATATCCCTCATGCTGTTTCCTTTGTTTTGCTGTTTTCCATTCTTTACGGTCCTTCTCACCTACTTCTGCCCTCGAACAGCCTCAGTGTGATGCAAATGTCCCCGGACTCCCGGGAATTTCGGCAGACGACATCATCAGGTGAAACCCAGCCTGAGTCAACTCCACTTCCTGACCACGTCTAAGATGGTGCGCGCTCCCGGTGCACCGAGGGGAGCTTTCCTCACACACCCTTCACTCCCTGCTGCAAACTTTGCCGCAGCCCCAACACGCCAAACAACCTCCCAACCAACCCATCCTCCCCCCCCAACATCTTTTTCTGCTTCCTTACAAGACGTGAACTTCCCAAAACAAGCTGCGCTGGGGGGTAACGAGGGCACGGGCGGGGAACACCGCGCTGTTCCGCGGGGCTCTCGGCGGCCGAGCGGCGGGCAGCGCTCGCCCAGGGCCTGCAGNTCCGGGAGCGAGCGGTCACGCGGCCGCGGGACGCGCCGCTTCCATCCGGGAACGCGCGCGGGGCGGGGCGGCCGCGGAGCGGGCCGGGCCGAGCCGAGCCGGGCCGAGCGGAGCAGAACAGGCTGAGCCGAGCAGGGGGCTGTGCGCCAGGGCTGCCGGGCACCGCAGCGGCCCATCGGGGCACACACAGCCCTCCCAGAGCACATGGCGCAGGACCGCGTCCAGGCGGTTCTGGAGGGTCTCCGCTGAGGGAGACTCCGCGCCCTCTCCGGGCGGTCTGTTCCAGAAAGGAGTCTTTCCTCATGCTCGGGTGGAGTTCCCTCTGCCTTCCCGTGGCCTCGTGTTCTCTGGCCCGTCCAGAAGGATGGAGCGCCTCTCCTGAGGGGCTGAGACAAAGGGATGGTTCAGCCTGGGAAAGAGAAGCTTCGGGGTGACCTGATTGTGGCCTTGCAGCACTTGAAGGGAACTTACCGGGAAACGTGAGGCAAGGCTGTTTACAAGAGCCCGTAGTGACGGGACAAGGGAGAATGGGTTCAGATGGAAAGAGCAGGTTTAGATCAGATATTAGGAAAAAAAAATTATTTTGAAGGTGGTGAAGTCCTAGCACAGGTTGCCCGGGGAAGCTGTGGAGGTGTCCAAGGCCAGGTTGGGCAGGACGTGGAGCAGCCTGGTCTAGGGGAAGGTGTCCCAGCCCTTGGCAGGGGGGTGGAACAAGATGATCGTCGAGGTCGCCTTCCAACTCAGACCATTCTATGGTTCTGTTGCTTGGCACCACCAAAAAGACCCTGACATCATCTTCTTGGCCCCCCCTTTAGGTATTTATACGCATTAATGAGGTCCCCGCTCAGCTGTTTCTTCTCAAGCTTAACAGGCACAGCTCCCTCAGCCTTTCCTCCTAAGAGAAATGTTCCAGTCCCCTCGTCATCCTCATTGCCCTCCTCTGGACTTGTGCACAAAGGGATCAGCAGGGCTCCTCTGAGGACTCCTTATTTACTTATTTATTTCTTGTTTTGCTTTTCAGATGAAATTGACCTGAAATTGACCTGAAATTGACAGGAGCTCCATCTGCTCTTAGCTGGTGGGGCTGGAGAAGAACCAGTCCTCAGTGGCTGCTCCCCCACGTACAGAGCTTGTGTTGGGCTCTCAGCTTCTCACCCTGCCCACAGATTGCTCTTAGCTGGTGCAGACATGGGCTTCCAGCCCTTCAGTCCACCGCCCCTGCCCCGGGCTCTTCTGCTTCTTCCAGACGTGTTCTCCACCCAGCAGTTTTGAGAGTTGCCAGTCAGATCTGTTTCTTTAGAACCAGGTGAATTTCTCTACATCACTGGAGCAGTTGCTTCTAAAAATAAATGGTGTGATAATTTGTAAATTACATGCACAGTACTGCAAAATTCCCTGTGGAGGGCTGAAAATAAAACTTAGGCAATATGTTTTGCTTTGTTTTTCAAACAAACAGGGCTTTAAAGAAAACATCCTCTATGGAGACAATTAAGACCCAGTGACACCTTAATTGCTTCTCTTGAGAATGAGCACTAAGAATACACACACACAGAGAGCATTGTGCTGTGTAAGGATACCCGGGCTAGCAAGGTCTCAAAATCGATACAACTGCATTAGTGAGGCTCAGAGCCCTGGATAATTCATCCTGCAGAGAAAAACTGCACTGGCAGGGCCATACTGCCTTTAGTAGTACTAGTTCTCTCAGAACTATTTCAGGAACCTGGTCAGCATTGCGCTGTATTTTCAGATGTCTCAGCATATTTTGTTTATTTGGCATCTTTTTCACACCAGCCCTTGTAGGAAATAGCTTTACATCCACAGCCAGTGCTTACTCCATTTAATGAGCAGGATTCCTGCAGGGGGACCAGGCTGCTTTTATGTGGCCCACTACTTAGAAGAAAACACAGTAAACATTTGTCATTTGTGTGAAACACAAATAGAACACAGAGTATCAGGACATTTGGTCTTGTGAGCTGAACAGTTGAGTGGTTGGAGACACTGCTGGGAAGTGAAAGATGTCCATTCTTTCACAGGGCAGAATTCAGTCACTCTTATTGAGAATCGGGGTGCATTCCTAGGTGTAACTGAAGAGACTGCAATGGGAATGTTAGGATTTAAATAGAGTAACTTGGCACATAAGAAAATCAGTGAGTCAAGTGAATCTTTGTATCTAGTAACCATCATCTCCCTTAAATCCCACTCCAGAGAAAGTCTGCAGAGATGAATCATTAGCAGAAGTTGTGGAAAACATGCATGTTTGCCAGCAGTCAAAAGGTGAGATTACAGCTCATGCATCCCTTGGGCTGAAAAGTTCCTTTGCTCACCCTCAGATATACAATACTGGGGGGGTGTGGGCACATGCCACAGCAGGGTGTGTAAATGGTGGCCAAGCAGAGCAACTGCCACCTTCCTGGTCTGGAGTCTCCACTTGGTTCTAGCAGAAATTGAACTTATTTTCCTGTACTTTTCATCCACTGCTTAGTCCTATTCCCTGCTATTCCCCCTCAGATTCCCATTTTTGCACCCTCTCAGTGCTAAATTAAAGTGCCCCACGTAGTGCTGGCCTGTTGTGTAACGTTAAGGTGAAATTCTATCACATCAGGAGGCGTCGGTGTGATTTGCATTTTGGCAGCACCTAGTGGGTCAGTTGAGATAAATGACCCTTCATGCCAGACCTTTTACCAAAACCAGAGTTTCTAATCTAATTATGGCAGAAATGGCAGAGAAAAACAAGGCTGGGTGAAGTGATTAAGCACACTTCCAAAACAAAGATTTTGGCAGACACCAGAGGGAGGACAAAACTTTCCTGGGTCCAGAGTGAATGCCCTGGATCAAGCTTCCCCAGACCAGGCAGGAGGACCCACAGGAATATACTCTTACGATATACACCATTTTCTGCCAGGACCTTGGTGGTATTTATACTTTTCAAAGCTTTACACAGAAAGATGCTATGTTAGTTTACTGTCCTAAATAATACTAAATGTATTGAGTTTCCAAATTACATCCTGGGAAACTGGATTGCTAAAGAAACCTGAAGAAAGCACAATGGCTGTTGTAGTTGTTCTTAATTGTACACACAGCCAGCAGTACTGAGTCCTCTATTTAGGCTGCCCATCACTTCTCATTATGAAAAAGCACAAATTTCTGTGTGGGGAAGGGTTGTTTAATGTGAAAGACGTCTAAAATAATTTTGCTTAGGAATGCTTCTAGAAAGATTAAGAAAGCATATTAACGTATAGCTATAAAAGGATTAATATGTGGAGATTTTAAGTGCTCTAGTCTGGGCAGCCCATGCAGTGTGATCAAGTTTCAGGCTGTTTGGACTTCCCCTGAGATAAACCCTTCAAAATACAGATTCTGTCTGCTGTAATATTAAACATCATATTTCCTGTGCTTCTATGTGAAATAGAGAATTTATTCTAGGTTATTGATGAGATTTCTTCAGCCTTGTTTTGTGATACGAGGTGAGCTGAAGTCAGCTGCTGCACATGGTGATGTTAACTCTCAGGGCCTGTGAATAGATTGTTTTTAGTATTACTCCCACAGATTTAAGGGAAGGACTTGCATATGTAAACGTGAATTGAAATTATTTGCAAAATGCAGTTGTCAGTGGAAGCCATTCTCTAACCAACAAGTACATTTCAATGGTGAAATTATATATCCTAATTACAGATTCATTATAAATCTCTTTGAGATATTTCTGGTGAAAGGAGCCATTTATATACATGTATGTAAGCACATTGCTGCAATAAGTTTTCAAGATCGACAACAGGATTATCTCACTAAAATAACATTTTTGAAAGAAATTAAAGACAGAAGCATTAATTTAATCTATTTTCTTAATCAGTGTAATTATTTTATTAACATATTCTAGAAAAATCCATGGCAAACAACCCAAGAGAGGGCAAGTATTACATGCTTTCTGTTTTCTTTTCCTGTCTGTTGTCCAAATGTGAGCACTTTCTGGAGGAATTGTGATAAATTTGTAGAATCCTATTTCATTCAACCCTATTTACTTTTAACAGAGCCAGCAGACAACACTGCAAATGTACTGCCAAGATGTTTGGGTGACTTTGCATTAAGTAAATGCAAAGGCAGATCTAGCTGATATAAATTACAGTTCTATGGGCAGTTTTAAAAGAGTGAAAAATTTCAGCAGGAAAGTTTCTAGTCTTTTTATAATATAGTGGCTTCAGAATTTGAATTGCTTTTTGGAATTTAAAGTTCCAGGGCATTAAGAGATCACTCAATTGAGAGTGACCTTTCCACCTTAAATTATTTTGATATTTTCCTGCACTTCCTTTCTGAAAAAGAAAAGGAAAGAATAAAACTGTTAAGCCACAACAAACAACCAATTTCCTACAAGGTAATGATACAGCCCTGAAATTATTCAGTAACGTTTCAACAGAATGGGTCTTCACTTGAAAAGGTCAGTGTTTTGAAGCCAGCACTCTTCTCTGTGAAATATGTGCTAGCTTTAGCAGGAAGGTTTTAGCAAAGATGCAGTTTCTCCTGAGAGAGGAGGGTGACCCTGGAGGAGTGAAGTGTTCCTGCCACTGGCTGTAGCACAGGGCCTGGCAGTGGGGGTGAGTCACAGCCAAGTCTCTGTTTTTCCTGATTCATTCTGAGTTTTGATCTTCTGTCTTTCACCACAGATAAAATCCACCAAGCTACTGTAACCATCAAGCCTTCTCTGTTTCTACTTTGTATAAACAAGCACTAGTTTTAGCACAGGTTTGAACTTGGGGCTTCCAAACTTTGCCTGAGCTCAGCAGCTGCTGGGTGTGAGCTTCCCTTTCTTCTTCCCTTAAAAACAAATAAATAGACACTGAAAAGATTTTCATGCAAAATATGAAAACATTTCAGTTTTCTAACTTTCACAGGATAGGCAGATGTTTCCTAAATAGTTCTAGTCAGTTTTTCAACACATTTTATTTCAAGAGGTGCTTGTATGTTATTAGCGTTAAAAAAGAATTATTAAATAGAATTTGCTTTGTATTGTCATGTTCCTATCTCTCAGTTTCTGTTTGCTCTATTCACTGTTATGCCTTAAAATAAAGAGTAAGGACTTCAAAGCAGGTATCCTATCTTCCTGTGGGAATTTCTTTAATTCATAATGGCAGAAAACTTACTGGAAACTGGTTGCAGCACTGCATGACGATAATTTTTCTGCAGAATGATGAGCTGCAAATCACTGACCATCTTTGTTTTATTCCTCCTCAGTATTTTCTTATGTGGTATCACCAGTTTCTTATCAAAAAAAACCCCATATTTCTTTCAGTCATGCATCCCAACAAATCTTCTGATTTTGTACTTGGTTTTTCTTCATTCATATTTGCCAGAACTCCACAACCATGACATCTGTGTAACCATGTGCTGTGTCCCAGGTTTTTTCTCCTTTACTCTCCCTTCACTGCCACTGTGGGGTCACTGAGGGTCACAACTGAGATGGCAAACCAGGGGTATTATTTGATGTGCTCAATAAGTCACAAACCTGGCAGCCACAACTGGATGTGGTAACATTTTTTGTAATAGTTTATTCAGGGAAAGATGATTTTTTTTATTTCTTGTGAAATTAATAGATTCTTTTCAGATCTTGCTAAAGGATGGGAAAACCTCTTTAAAGTTCTTTGCAAATAAGCATTCCTCTCCTTTCCAAAAGAAAAAGTAAAATCAAACCCTGTGGTTTTAAATGTTATGCCAGATTTGTCCTTGTCTACTTCCTCTGCTCTCCAAACAGCACTGAAAAAAAAGGGGTTTCCCTTCTACAGACTTCAGAGAGTGTGGAAACTTCTTTTTGTACTAGAAAGCAACCATAGAGAGTGAATATTGCTTTGTGGCTTATACTTATAAATTTGATAATGAAGCCAAATTCATAGTCTTTTCCTCATTTCCATACCAAGTAGCTTTTAAAATGTCTTTAAAAGTAACTTTCATACAGAGAAGAACAAGCATGAAGTTCTGAATTTTATGAAAGCCCCAAACATCATCATTTATAAATGGAGATATGCCCAGCATCTGAACACGATTCAGTTGGCTCAGAGAACCTATGAACAGACTCTCAGAAGAATCCACAGATTCTTCACTGAATGAAGATCAAGCTGCTAAGGCACATTTAGAGGAAAAACCACACCTCAGTTCAGTTCTGTCAGAAAGATAAGTTGTTTTGAACTTTATTACCCTTTCTGGTTGTGAGATTCTGTGGTGTTGCCTCTTGAAACAGCCTCCTGCTTCCCAGCTGATAAACAAAATCCTTAATTATGCTGGTCACAAAAGAACATTTCAGTATTAATATTCCCCAAATTCTCTTGAGTTTCATGACAGGACTTGGTTTAATTCTCTCTATGCATGGTAAAAATCCCCATATTCCTTCTAACATAGGATTTTATAGGACTGAGCTCTTCTGCCATACTTTGCAAACCAAACATTTTTAGCATGGAGCACTAAATACATAACTTCTAGTAATGACTAAAATAAAGCAGCATTGTCGTTCCAGTAAAGGCATATTTTTAGACCTGTCAAATATCCATAACAGGCAACTGGATATTTACTGATTGTTGCACAATAATTTACCCATGGATTTATGAATTACACATGAAACTGCCTGTTTTGTTCAGTTCTGCATAGTGCACCAAAACATGCTGTATTTCCTTATTCTTTTTTTCCCTATTGCACAATTTTTTTGGGTAGGAAATCATACATATGGGAAAAAAATAGATTGGGGAAGAAATATTAAATTTAAAGCTCATGCCTTTGTGTTTAACACATGACTTGGCCTCTGTTAATTCAGGAAGTTAATTAATCCCTAATGAAACATGCTTTTACTGTGTATCAAACAGCATTTTTGTTTGACCATAAATTGTTTTTCATAATTTTTTCTGGGCAATGAAAGCATTCTACTGGCTGTTTTTTCTAATTTTTCGATTTCACCATCCCCACAAAAGTCATCATTTACACAGCTTTATTCACCACTACTATCTATAATTAATCTGGTTGTATGGTTTTAATAAAATTTAAGTAGTTGAAGTGTAAGACTGTGACTATCCTCCAAGTTAATTTTAAAGTGTGTTGGACCATGTACACTAGATAATAAGCAATATTGAATGTATATGTATATAACAATATCTTCAGTATTCAAAATAACGTAACCTGTGCAATAAGTTTGAGTTTTTATAGGAAAATCTTCTAAGCACAATGATTCCTGAATTTTACTGAAAAGATACGGGCTCACTGAATTTCATCTCCAGGAAGTATTGGAGATATGCATAAGAGATTCTCCATTCCTTGTGAATAGATGCAAGGACAAATGGCGTATTTGGAATACCAGAAAAAAAAACCAAACAACTTTCAGGATTATTGGAAGGATCCCAATGCGAATGCTAAATACCAAGCTGGGAACACAGAACAGCCCCGTGGTAATTTCTAACAGAATTATGCCAGCTACTTGAAATTTTGATGAAGCCAGCCTTTTCAAGACAATACAGGTGTTTCTCACTTATTTTTTATTTCTTTCAGCATCTACCTAGGTTTAACACCTTTTTACATATCAATGTGTGCTGTAAGTGCTGTAGTTCTCCTTAGCAGAGATTTTGCACTGTTGATGTTTTCATCCAGTTCATTTCTCCTTGCTAGCAAGCATTTAGTGTCTCTAGACATATTATGATTCATAAGATGAATAGCTTCCCCTTGCTCTGGGATTCGAGAGACCAGCATGGAAGTATCCTATTCCTAGAGCAAAATCTCAGATGAATAATGTAGTATGACAAGTGTATTACTCACTGATGGAGATCTGCTGGAGTCTCTTCAGCTGCTTAAAACTGCTGGTCAGGAAGAGGTAGATTAAGGCAGATAGTGGTCTTCTGAGTCAGATTATGTAGTGGTAAAACATCATTTTGCAATACTGTAATTGGATGCAAACTTCATGTGAGATTTCAGCTTTCAACTGCTTTACCAAATTCACATAACACAAATGCTAATTAGTGATGAATATTATACAGCAAACTCCCATGCACATAATGCTTGCGTCAAAATCCCACTTATATCAAAAGGTGAAAGTAGCTTCCTTTTTAAAAAAAAAGTCTATTGACACCATTGATTTGGAAAGATGTGATATTTTCAATAATTGTTACATCATGATACAGCATATTTACATGGGTTCATTCTATATCTCTTCATTAAAAAGGAATTTGTCATAGTTTTCCCATGCGTATATTAAAAGCCCAATTTTCTTGTAACCCAAAATTCAGGCGCCTAATTGCTCTCAGCTCTTTCTTGTTTTGTACTTTGAATACTTCAAATCAAATCCTTGATTTTTTGAATCAGTTATTTTCATGTGGCTGTTTTGTGCCTGAGCATCTCTCTATTGAATTCAACAGAATTATTCATAGTCATATAGAAAGTCACCCAGTAATGGTCATATCCAAAAAGCAGGAATTCACTGTGGAACAGTTGCAAGATACTGTGTTTGAATTCAGAAAACATAAGTAACAGCTCCCTAGTGAGTCTTGGTGAAAAAGACCAGATAGGTACCGATCCAGACAGGTATCTTGCCTTCCATTTGTTCCATAATCAAAAACTGGAATATCCTTTGAATTTTAGTATATCAAGGTGTTTACATAAGCATATAAGGTAGATAATTAAGAAGGAAGAAGTTAAATGTGATCATCTTGGATAACTACCTTGAACTCTCTTTAAGTGCCAACAAAACTTGGAGTGTGTTATCCCAAAGTCATTGACAATCATGGCTGCAACTCTAAAAGATGTCTTCTAAGAACACGAGGATCAGATTTGTCATCTAAACCACCTGTTTGGCCCTGCAGGTTTTACGATAAGAGAAAATGACAGCAGCATCTCCTCAAAAATGAAGAGATTCACAGGACACCCGGATCTCATAAGCATGGAATAGCTTGAGGCTTTTCTCTGAGTCATCTCTCCCTGCTGGCAATTTTAAGGTCACTCCTGGATACGGACAGTTTATTCTGGAGACAAGAAACAATGCTTGGCAAGAAAGAAACAGAGATCAATTGGTACAATGCATGACTGTAGTCCAGTTAATCAAAGTGCCTTTGAAATACTTTTGATTTGCAGCTTTGGTATTCTGTTCTAGAAATCGGTTCTAATTTTTCATCCAGCACTTTAGGGAGGAATCTGAATTCCATAACATATGGATAGAGAATGATTTAGTTTTAGTGCTTTGATCAGTCTTTGTTGACAAAGCTTCACTAACCATTACTGAGATTGACTTTTTAGGCATTTTTTTTTTTAATTTTATGCAAGGAAGACCTTTCACAGATGATAACTCTTTGGAGTTACGGGCTAACTCAGAACCCAAAACAGAGAGTGAAATTTCCAGCGGTTGATCTCAGTTAATATCACCTCACACTTGCTTCTAGTTCCTTGGCTGCTCATGTGCAAGGAAGTGGATAGCTCTTATCTCTTAACTGTGTGCACCTTGTCTCAAATGCTTTTACCAAAGCTTAGGAATTTGGCTCTTTTCTACCTAAATGAACAATCACAAGAAGAGTTTAAAAACCTAGTTCATGAGAGCTCGTCATCAGTGGCAATTTACTTATGAGAAACGAGGATGGTGGTATTGCGTTTCTGTTCTTATTTAAAAAGATAAGTCTATCAATATTTTTCTTTGAAATAAATGGAAAGCTGTTTTCCGTTCAGCTGGCCTCTTTATCAGAGAATTAGTTATTGAATGGTCAATATTATTCGTTCTTCTCTCCGTGCACTGGATGATGGAGTGCAGATACTCAACAGGGCTTTCAGAACAACACAAGAAGAGAGGGGGTTTGTGCAAACTCATTTGTACAGATAAGAGAAGCCTGTGAGTACTTGGGCCCAGGGCTTCATAGTAGACAACTGCCAGAATGGGTCCTGGGACCAGTTAGGGACAGTGCTGAAAAAGGAATGTGCTCCTACGTGCTCCTGACATTACAACGTTTTATTCACAGCAATATAGTATGGCATGCTGGTTTAAAAACCCTTAATTAGCTCTTTTGAGTCTCAAACAACTTTAGAAGTGCAGGCCCTGTTTGTAACTATTGCTGACCATGGTGTCTCACCTGAAAGAAAGAAATTACGAGTGGTGTTAGTGCTACCCTTGAAGATAAGGCTGAAGTTGAGCAGCAATTATGGCTGGAAACCTGCAGCGTTTGAAGCTTTTTCAATTCCTGTGCTGTGAGGAGTCTTTCATGCAAGTAATAAATTGGATGACACTTAGATGAGGAGTACAAGTTGAAAGACACAAGAGTGTAGACCAGACAGTACAAATCTAAATGCACGGCTCAGACGTTTGCCGCAGTTCTGGGATTTCTGTAAGTAGCAGATAAAGAACAATTTGATTGTAAAGCTCGAGCTGTTACTGTTCAGCATTCCCAAGATGAAATTTGATGTCACTGAGCAGATTTATGGCATCCACAACATGGCAGGAAATGCAATTAACAAGCAAAACTGCAACACCTACAGAAAATGATGATAAAAAAAAATGAAGATAAAATTGTTTTTCATTTTTCTTATTCTTTTATTTCTGTACTTTCCCACTGTGAAGCAAGGACATAAAATGATTGGCACTGTTACCAGGAATAATGCCTGAAATACTGGAATAAGTATTTAGTGTCGGGTGAGAACTGTGACCTGGGACAGAAAGAGGCTTTAGAGTGAAAAGGATCAAAACCTTAATAGCCATTAATGCAGAACAATTACAAAAGTTCAAGGTAAGGGAACGGGGAAGCAGAGTAGGCAGGCACTGTCTGAGAGAGCAGGCATTGCCTCTTAAGGCAGAGAAAACGCAAAAAAGCAGGAACTGAAACAGCCCAAAATATTACTGAGTGTTTTGTGGGCAGAGCAAATATCCCAGTGTTTGTTCCCTAAAGAAAATGGAAACTGAAGCACGTGCAAGAACCCACAGAGGCTGCCAAGAAAAGCGAGTTGTGTGACAAGATTCTCAAATGGACACTTCTTATGCGGGAAATAACATCCTGGATGTTATTTTGCCACTTTGCTGTAAGATCAGTAACAACCTGGGTTCTGGCTGACCAGCAGAGCTGCAATCTTGTTCCAGCAACACTGATAAGCAACTGATACGTGACCATGAGAAGAGAACTTCAGCATCGCAGGACCAGTGGACTGGCTATCAAAAATTCATCACAAGATGATACATTGTGGCCTAAATTTTTAACAACTGTCGCAGAAATACCCTATCTTCCAAGAAAACTGCCTCCCAAAACAGCTGAGTAAAGCTCAGATGAGCCATTAACTTGATCTACCATAGAAATGTTTCACTTTTTTTCTAAAATCAAATTGATTTAAATTTTTTCTACTTTTTTCTTTTACATTAAAGTGACTGCTAAAATGTTTCCTAATAAAAAAACAAAATGAAATAATTACATAACCTAGACACAGAATATTTCTTCTAAAATGTATTGACTTCTCTCATTACCTGCCATTGTTGACACTTCCCTAGACAAAATGTAACTCAAAATCACAAATAACTTGGATTCTCTTTGGTATTTTGGCAAATAAAAAAGTATTTGGCCAAAGGAATCAAGGAACATGTGCCACAATAATGATAAAGTATGCCTTGATATTGAGTAGCAGGCAGAACCCACTGCTCTGGAATAAAGAACTGGTTCCACTTCTCACATGAGAGACAGGACAAAGCCTGAGCTGACAAAACTGTCCAGGAGAACCAGAGAGCTGGCACATCCTCTGTTTGGGAATTTTATGAATACAAAGCTCTCTGTGAATTCCTGTGTTACATTCACACCTCACATTTTTGCAAACCCCAGTCTTTGTTCTAACAGAATCTCGCAAGTGACACAATTATAGAAGTAGACTAACAAACATTAAAACTGACAGAACATAAAATGTTCTCAGTTCAGTGGCTTGGATATAAGCTAGAAGTGAAGAACACAGCACATGTTTCTTCACTTGAAAAGCTTCCCCCAGAATCTTCTTTCAGGGACAGCTTGAAAAGACAAATTGTACTGGAGTTTTCCAATCTGTCACAGTGGAGGAAAGCTGCTGAGCTGTAGAGAGATGCCTTCAAATTAAAAATATATCATTTCATCTGAGAATTTATAAACCTTTCTAGTTCAGTTGGGTTTTTTCTCTCCTTCTGAATATCAGAAATACACCTTCCAACTCTTACCCAGACACAAACTACCAAAACAACTGTATCAATCCAAACCAAGTGTTGCAGTGTTGATTTTTTTCGGTGTATTTTTAATGCTAGTTCTTTCTTCAAATTTTAAATGTCAATAAAGAGCAAAGTGAGGAAGTGTTTTAATGGGAACTCCGGGCTGAAGATGATCACTCATACTGTAGGAAGCTGGGATCCAGGCTCAGTGATCTCACTGAAAACCAAAACAGTACAAGTGAGAAGTTATTGTCTCTCATGCAAGGAAAGAGATTTTCTTAAGACCCTACAAAACAGGTTTAATTTTAAGGCTAATGAAAAACTCAACCAATCTCTTACTTAAAATATGTGGATTTAGCCTGGGAGATTTTCCTTTTTGTGAGAAATCTGCATCAGCGCACAAGAATTGGTAGAATCTCATCATGCTCTAACATGATGCGCATAAAATTGAAAAAGAACACTGTGTTTTCTGATCAAGTGATTCCTATAAACACAACTTCGTTGGTGGCTGCTTGTTCAGTGCTCATCTATGATCATCCGTAGAGTTGTATTTTCCTATGAGCTCTGTTCTAGCATGCTGTTATGGACCATAACCTTTACAGTTTGGTAAAGTTCTTAAAAATGATCATTTACAACTCATTTTCTTCTTGCGATTCTTCTTGTTGGGAACTATGTCAATTGCAGGTTTTATTTTATTCTCCTTAAGGAAGGTTCATATATATTTTTCATTTAAGCATTTTGATTAAGTGGATCACTAAGGCTTTCTGTGAAGTCAGCTACGATTTTCACGTTTTACAAATGAGGAAGATGAGGAACAGAGAAGGAAAATTACTTTCATGGTGATACTGTAAGTGGCAGGGCTGGGAATAGAAACTGGAGGTCTTTACTGCCAGATCCACTCTAGTGGATGGAGACCATTCCCTACTACTCCTTATTTTTCCATAATTTGCTTTTTAAAAGTCATTATCCTTGTGGGTTTGCAGATAGTATGATAAGTGATGTTTTAAGTCACCTTTACTAATTTAATGCAATTTTGTTGCAAAATAGTAAAAGGTGATACTCTGGGAGTATTTTGGAAAAATTTTTCTTTTAAAAAGCAGATCTTAATTCTGACTCTTTAGAAATTTCAAAAATTAGAAGAGAATTCAAGGAACAAACTTGTAAATTTCAGGAAATTATCAAAAACATTCAAAGAAATTGTTGTAAAAGTGAGAGTGTAGAAAGCCTCAAGGAAAAGGAAATGCCTAGAGGAATGTAACTCAACACTTTTCCTTTGGGGTAATGATTTGAGGATGTAGTGATTTAGGATTTTGAACTCCTGATGCCTGATCAGAAAAATCTTGAGTTCCATCTGCAAACCACAGTCTCACATAAATTGCATTTGCCAGTTAAGATGCTCTGTCTTCATGTCATGGTAGAAAACCTTTCTAAGCATCATCATTGTTCTGGATCATTCAAGAGAAGTGCAGTTTGCATCTGTGGCTGGTGTGGAACAGATTTATATGGCAAAGTGGTTTGATCCTGCACAGATCTGGTGTTGGTGTTTGCAGTCACAGCCTGAGCCAGAAGGAACAGTAATGACCAATCTGGAGAGAATCCCAATGTCATCACTTCCTTTGCCACGGTAAAAGTCTAAACCAGATGTGATTCTGTTTCCGTTCTCTCTCTGGCTCATTTCTTTGACCTGTCCCTGAACAGGGCCATTCTCTGATTGTGTTCAAAGTTTTAGATAGAAGAACCACTTCCTGAGCTCTTACCCCATCTGCTCTTGGAGAGATCCAGCTGTTTCTCTTGAAAATACACTCTTGCAAACTTTACACCTGAGTTTGCTGACCTCTTACCAGCAGGTTATGTTGAGGAACCCCCACAGCACCTTCTGTTACTCTTAGGGGGTGGGAGGTGAGCTGGGTTGTGCAGAAAAGCTGCATGAAACAAGCTCAGACACTAAATAACAAGTTTCAGCCTAGAGTAAGATTTTTGTGGCTGAATTATGAGCCTCCTGTAATAGAAACTGTAAGGGAAATTCAAACAGGCTATTAATTGTAGCAGTGCCAGTATATTAAGATGAGTGAGATTTTCTAAAGGTATATACTAAGCAATTTCAGTTCTTTTTACTTGCTTCATTAGGAGGAAATTCTTTGCAGATGCATTTCCGATAAATGTGTGTGCTGATTTAAGAGCTCCTGTATTGGAGTCAGTCACCCCTGCCAAGGCTCAGAAAAGACCACGTTCCTAAAGCCATCAGGGTTGTACGGCGGTTACATGCTCCTCTCTGCCTTTGGCTTTCTCTAATCTTCGTCTGACCTGTGGGAAATTCATGCTGACTGTTCTCACCCTCGAGGAAATGAAGTAAGATTAAGGTTTCTAGGAGTATAAAGTTCTGAAAATAAATATCATGGTCCTGAAGCCTCTTGGCTGTTTTAGGAAATGGTACAAGTCCACTGGTCATGATATTTTGTTCAGTTGACAGAACTGTTTCGTGGAAAGGCTGAAGCTTCCCCTTTGAGAAGGGCAGTTTCGGTGATTCTTGGTCAATGAAGGATTGCCTGAAATTCTGCCTGAAATTTCAAACACAGAGGGAGAGAATGAATACAGCATTATCCATGGCATGGTGGCTCTGTCACACAGCAGGAGAAGAAAGCTGGCTCAAGTCCTTTCTCTGCCTGACTCAGGTCAAGGATTTGAGTCCCAGTTGAGATCTTTTGTCATAGCACTCACATCACCTGGTCCAATTTTTGTTTAATATTTGCATGCACTAGAATGGTTCTTAGGAAAGACACTGAGAAAAAGGAAATAAGGATTGCCCTCTAATTTGAAAAAAAAAAATTCTCTGAGTCAGAACTCTTTTATCTAGGTCTCATTCTTCAGGAGTAGATTGCGTGAAGTTCACAATATATGTGCATAAATATGTTATCCACAAATCAATGTGAAAACCAGAGAAGGTTTAACTTAAAAGTGACAACTCTAAGCACATTTACAAAGGACACACAGCAGAATTCTCCACTGAAGCAAGAACTGCATCTACAAAAGCGATTCTTGTCATTGAAAGAAGAGAACAATTTTGTTTCCATAAAGAATAATCTGCATTGGGCTCCTTCTAGCTGTGCAAGAGATAGTAAGGTTATTTTATTCCATTGCTGGTTCTCTTCTGATCTTCCTGTGCCAAGCCTCTGTGTATGCTATGAACACAAATTTGTGTTACATCACGGTAGAAGTGCTTGCCATTGTGTGTCTGGATGCTGAGGTGTATTTGGGGAACAGGGACCTCTACCAGAAACAACTGAGTAAATAAAAATATATATCGGTATAAATAGTCCCCTATTTTTCCTGAATATTCATATTCTCATGGGAAGTATTTCCACACACTTCCTTTAAAGGAATGAAATGTTTGGAAAGCCTAAAGGGACAAAAAAATCATTTCCTCTGACTAAGCATCCCTAAAATGTTAAACATAATTTTCAGAATGCACAAAAATATCTGTTACTTCATTTGACTTGCTCCAAAAAAAATTGGTTTTCTGCCAGCCTCTTCTTTCCTTAGCTTCTCTAGAGAGGATATTTCCAGTCTGAGACCAGTTGCAAAAGAAATTAAGGAATCTCATCAATTGAATAAAAAGAAATATCAACTTTATTACAGATGAAATTGGACTATCACAAAAGAAAGAAAATTATTTCTCTTTCATGTTCCTTGGTGTTTGATGGATATTATTACTGAGGTAAATCCAGAGAAATTCTTATTTCTGTCTGTCCAGAAGCACATGCAAGACAGTAACTTCTCACTGATTTCAGCTGCAAGGTACCTTCAATAGCACTTTGAGCTCCAGGTGGCTTTTCCCAAGGGATCTAAGGACTGGGAAATAAAAACTGTGCTCTGCAGGTACCAGGCTACCAGAACCAGTGAGGCTGCTCCAGAATACACCAGCTGAGGCTCTGGCCTGCGAGAGGCAGTGGTGTCCATCTATACCAGAGCATTGTCAGGAGGGTTTTACACTGGCACTAGCACAAAGCACCTCTGCTTTTTCTCTCCGCTCTGAAACTCTTTTTCTTGACTGCTTTTCATTACAGTTCTCTCTGGAAAAATACCAGTAATTTAAAGGTTAATAGAATGCTGATGTCACTGTAATTAGAGCAGAGGAAAAACATTTCTGTAATTACTGCTAATGCTTTCCTGCTGTTCAGCCAATAAGATATGGCCCCCAATCTGAGATGGAAGGTGGGTGTAGAGATCTGTGTGAGCGAGAACGTGTGACAGGGTGATCAGACTAGTGCAGAAATGATGCCTGAGTCACTGGGAGCATGTTGGAAATTGGTCATTAAGCAACCCACCTGGAAAAAATAGAAGTCAAAATGTCAAGGATGAGGATGTCATAAAAATGCAGTCTGTGGCACTGGCTAGCTAAAACAAATTCAGGACGTGGACTTAATCAAAATTCATGTTTTGATTTCACTACGCAGCATTACAAGTAATCCCATTAGTGTAGGAGTTTTACATTTTCAAAAATGGCTGTGATGCTGCAGAGCTGGCCGCGCTCAGGAGCCTGTGGGAGTGACCCCTGCGACAGGGCTGGCAGTCGGTCCCTCCCGGATCATTATCCCTAAAGTTGGTTTGTTCTGTGCCTGGTCACTTCCTGTGAAGTGAGTTGGTGCCTTGGAGTGCACACTGAGGTCTCTGCTCTGCCTCCCGAGGTGGGGAATGGCATTTCAGAGCTCACTGGAATAGCTGTGAGCAACCACAGCAGCTCAGCTTGGGAGGTTTTCTGTTCTGCTGATGGGAGACCTCTCAAAATTAAATTTATAGTTATTCAAATTTCTGTATTGTCAAAAGACCATGTAAAGAGAATAATTGCTGCATTGTAGTTGTTTCAGGAAATGTCAAGGTATTCCTTTCCCTGTTTTCCAATAGAAGTTCAAAATTGGTGGATTTTTACTAGAAAAGGCATTTGTTTGCCTGCACCTAAGACCTTAAGAAAAGAAATCTCTACAAACAAGGCATCATGTGAGTTTTGCTAACTTTAATGGAATTGCATTTGCTCAACTGCTAATGAAATTCTACACTCTGATGGATGCTCTGATGAAGACACACTAACTTCCTTCTCCCACCCTCCTGGCATGGCACTGGGCTCAGGCTAATTAGCTCTGTCCCTCAGAGCTGCTCCACCCAGTAGCAGCTCAGGCATCCTGTGTCCTGTAGTATTTTACAGTGCAGAAATGCCCTGACGAGCTCACCAATGAAGAATAAATTTTGCTGTTGCTCTTTCTACTATCACATATTTCCCCGATTCGCCTTGGCAGACCTGTTGTTAGTCACCTCCTGGTTTCCACGTGTCATGTGGATGTGGATTTTAAGGAAAAAATAGAGTTTACAGAAAAGAAGCTACATGTTTCAGAGCAGAGCTGGCATCCCCCGGAGGAGCTTGGAATGAGAGAAGCAGCACGTGCAGGTGAAGGTCAGAAACACTGGAGAGGGGTTGGAGAATGTGATAATAGACAGGAGCTGATAACAGGAAGAGTTTCACTGCACAGGGAGCAAGCAGGGCAGATCAGCAGGAAGATAAACAGGCCTTTGAAACTTTGATTCTTCCCCTTTCCAATTTAACATATGAAAGTGAATTATATCTGAATGCTTATGGGGATCTAAAACTGAGAAATAGCCAAAGTTCTTTTCTGACTTCTTTTCAGTGTTCCAGCAGCTCCATTTTCACTTTGAAACACAAGTGGCAGGCAAAACACTCCGAACGGGAGCTGTAGAGTTCCGAAAGGCATGGCCTCCAGAGATAATCATTACAACAGCGAGTGTTCCTTTCTTGTATCATCTCTGCAGTGATCAGGACTCTTGTACTGACTCTTAATATTGTACCAAACTGCCCCTAAGTGATTTTAGTGATTTGGAATTGCAAATAAGTTATGGTTTAGCTGTACTAACTCAAATGTGATACTGAAACTGTGTCCTTGAGTATATATTTCTGTACTCCTTTTAAGTAGACTAAACTATCTGATTTTTACCTGGTACTGTGTATGTAGTCTGCATTAAATTGTGATCATGGTTGAGAATCTGAGAGACCTGAGATCTTTACAGCCTCAGGCTTAGGACAGGCTTTTTTCATTCATGCCAAATTGATTAATAAGAATTAACACCTGAAGGCTTAGCATAAATTTATTATCTTTAATTCTTTTCAAGCTGTTTTGACTGAGCATGACATGGAGTACAAACTTAAACAAGTCACATATTTCAAACAAAAACAGAAATTGGAGGAATGGTATCTCTTTTATAGAGCCAAGAGTTCTTGACAATTCAGGTAGTAAATACACAGGGGAATGAAGGATATCATCTATATCCTGGATCTTCAGAAAACAGGAATCCTCCCCTTCAGTTAACTGCAGTTGCTGTGATTCAATGCAAATATTAAATTAATTGCTTTAATACAGTAGGAAGATCACTGTTTGGGAGGTGGTTCATCCCCTCACTTTTAGGTTCAGTTTCCAGCCTTTTCTAGCTGTCACTTCTGTTTAGACTACATCAGGCTAAATTGAAACTAATCACAGACATGCAGTGCGGCAAATCTGCTTGACCAGAAATTTCTCTTCACTCTTCCGCAGGATTATATCCTAACACTGTGTAAATTCAGCCAGGCTTTTCCTCTGCTCAACAGGGTGACTAATGGTCCTGACTGTGGCGTTTGTCTCAAGGGCAAAGCAGACCAGGCAGCTGAGAGCTGGACCTGTCGTGTTGGACAGCCAGCAGTGTTTGCACTGCTGTAACGCTTAGGGAAGCTGTGGCCATGCAGAGATGCTGCTGGGGGGGAGCATTTCCAGAGGACCCGTGGTTTGCTCAGGCTCATGGAAAGGAGCTGGCTTCTTCAGGCTCCAGGGGAGCAACCCTTGGATGTGGGGAATGCTTATTTAGGCTGTAAGGGACATTTTGCCAGTGAGGTGGAAGCCATGTTGTGGGTGTCAAAGAGCTCTTAGGCCTTTTTAAATAATTTTAAAATCTTTTCTAAACATGTATTTCTTCTCCTCTTCTTACTTCTGCTGTCCTCTGCTCCGTGTTCCCCTTGCTGTCATGACCTGAGATTGGTGAAGACACGGTGATAATACACAGAAAACAGTTCTTTGTCAGAAAAACATGCACATGTCTTGTCCTCTTCACCAGATATTTAGTTTTAATTTGTTACAGTATGGAAAACAGTGGTATACAGAAACCATATTGACTGACATAAGCTTCTCAAAGGAAAATCTGATATGGATGTCATGCACATATTGATGGAAAAGAGCATTTCATTTTCTCAGATAACTAATGGCATGGAACTCTCAAGGACATTTAAAACAATGAGATAGTTTTATAAAAAAAAATATGTGAGTTAATTCACGAAATACCTTTAAAACCAATAAGTGCTCGTTATTGCTTGTTCTGGTTTTGGCTAGGATAGAGTTCATTCTTTTCATTGCTCATCCTCTGAATCGAATAATGTTTTTACTTCATTTTTAAATGCCCATACTGTACTGCACAATTATTTCAGCAACTTCACGTGCAGTTTTTTTATCGAGGGGCAATTTGCCCACAGCAGCTTTGACACTTTCGAAGTGAATAAGAATAGTAATAAGGCAATAGTTTTGCTATTGCAATTAAAGGTGAAAATTATTTCTTTTAAATTTGGAAATATTTTCAGTAGATACTGGACATAAACTCACAGCTATATAATCACTCCAAGAATCTACACTAACTTTCAAAGGTCAAAGCACTAGAATAAAGAAGGAAAATGAGATGCAATGTACCAGTTTCTGTAATTTCTTCTTTCATAAGACTGCTATCAACAGCTATTGTAATAATATAGTAATGAGAATTGTCAACATAGGCAAAAAGATTCTGCACCTTTTATTGTAATATGAAATTCATCCTCATGAGTATCTTTGCATGCACACTTGCCAAATGCAATAGTGAATCCAGCTGAAATGTTTTTCTCCTTTACCTTTTCTCTTATGTCTAAGCATCTAAGGAAAAAATTGTTTTCATTTGTTTTTTGTCTTAGCACAATAGTTACATGGTATTTTTCATGACAGAAACTCACAAAGTTCTTCGTAATCTATTAAAATGAACCCCAAAACCACAACAAACCAGGAATACAACACAAAGAAGAGAAAAAATTAGCAAAAAATGTGGGATAAAAACCTGTTAATAACATTTCTGCTATTAAGTGGTGCCTTCTGTGCCTTTAAACTTGCACTGTTTCCCTTGCCAAATGGCTGTTCTTTTTGCATGTGCTGGCTTTTGCCTCTCTAGATAAAAAAATACTGCTGTGGTAGTATTAATAGTGCAAGCAAATGGTTTAATCGCAGGAAGGGACAAGAAGTTTTCTTGTAATTGGATAAGAGTATCTTCCCCTGGTTGAAAGTTTAGCTTGTGGCCATTTATAACCTTTCTATTTCCAGCTGAAACCTGAATCCTTGTTCTTTACATGGACAATGCTGCTTTCTGATAATATTCCCCTATAACTGACAGGAGGGGTTGAGTGTTGAGCATGTAATTACGGGTCAGTATTGGGCCTCTAAATTTCTCAGAGAAACATTCACTTCTGCCAGATTCATTGCTGCAAATCCTGAGTGTGCAGCTGTACAGATCCCCTGACACGACTTAGCTGGCTAACAGTGATCCACAGACCACACTTCAGGAGCCACTACCCAGAACCAAAGAACTGTATGAAAGGCAAACCGTAGTAGGGATTTGTCACAGCTGTGTTATGTTGTTCAGTACTGTGGTATCATGCTGCTTCTTGATCCCAGTTTGAGAGAATTTTCTTATCTGTAAAGTAGTAGTAGAAATGTCAAGTACAACCACTGAACTTGGAAGAACTGTTTTACTCCACGCCGTGACTGTTACACTGAGAAAAAAAAAAGGTGAGGAGCCATTTCATATTTTTCTAGGCACCAGTGGATATTTGTTTCCACACTTGCCACTGCAGAAAAATGGCTCTTTCCTAGTACACATGGGCTTGTATCTGACTATTACAAAACATTTTTTGAATTTATGTTCCTAGTGTGCTTATTTATTATATAACAAAGGTTCAGTCTGTGTCATGAAATTGCAGCCTCTTTGTCTCCTCACCTTAGTGCAGCTAAGAAGGGGCAATTAGGCTGAGGAAGTATGTGTTTCACATGAAACTGCAGCAGCTTGAAGTGCCCTCTGTTCAGAATCTCTTAACTAATAAGTTTTAATTTGGGGAGGTTGTATTAGGTGCACAGCATGAGCTTATATCATGCTGAAGTGTCCTTGTTTGTACAGGTAGGTAGCTGTTGTGTAAATATTCTTCAATTTTAAGATGCAGACAAAAGTATCAGCCTGTGATCAGATCCTGTTAAATGGCTTCATGATGTTATTTAAGGCACGAGGAATGTAGCTGGTTACAGATTTTGATATTTGCAGTGCATTGTCTGTATTTTGCCTGTGGCACAGCATGA
The DNA here is from genome assembly GCA_013397845.1 of Melanocharis versteri. Taxonomy (NCBI): domain Eukaryota; kingdom Metazoa; phylum Chordata; class Aves; order Passeriformes; family Melanocharitidae; genus Melanocharis; species Melanocharis versteri. The sequence continues at coordinate 655,169 of VZTG01000476.1, forward strand.
AGAGAGCTTATTGCAGGACCTGAGTATGGTACACATGAAACTTGTCTGGGCTTTAATTTTAGTAGCAATTCTGTCATTACTTTTCCTATGCAAAGTTGTACTCTTTCACCCAAATGAGTTTTAACTTGAATTGAAACAGTTTCTGAGGAACAGATTTGCTTTAACCATCACTTTCATTCTCAACTTGTGTGTGTTGGGCTGTGGTTTTTTTCAATGGCACCTGGCTACCACTCTCACTAGGCATTTAACCTTTTTTTTTTTTCGAAAATAGATGTGGGAGAAGGCCTTCTGTGAGCTACCAGAGCTTGCTTTCAAAACTCAATGAGTTCCCAGTCGTAAGAGCCCTCTGCAAGATTAATTCAAGTCAATAGAGGATTTAGAAGTGAAAGGGGAGAAAAATCAGGTCAGCAAGAAATATGAATAGATTGATTAAATCAGTGGGAAATGCTGTGGTAAAAGACAGAGGATTCCAATTTCATTTATTATGAACTGGGAGGCTGAGATGCTTAATAGCAAGGAAGGAGAGTATTGCTTGAGAATTGGATTGAATTGGCAGAGTACATCCAAAATTCTCCTTCCAACGGAATGATTGAATATGTAATATAACTTGGTACAAGTGCTTGGTCTCTCTGCATTTTGATAGGAGGACTGTGAATGAACTCCTGAGGAAAAGATCAGTGTTTCCTTCCACCGACAGATCGAAGTATCTAAGAATGCATTGGATACTGTGTGGTTTTGTGGTTTCTGTTTTACAATAGTGGTGACAAAATCTGGGTGGACCTAGTTCACCATGTCCTATTCAGAAAGGTCAGGATGAAGTCCTGATCCAACGATCAGAGTTACACACAGCTATTAATACATTCCAGAGTATGGTTTGCTGTCCTTTAAGTCCTGGCTTTTACTGTAGTAAAAATATTCCCCACTGCACTGAAAATGGATGCAGGCAGGAAGGAGTGTGTCTTGCATACTCTAGGAAGAGTTAAGTTTGAAACAAAAATCCTTGCTTCCCTTAAAACCTATTTATAAGAGAAGTATCCAGTGTTGCTAAAATGTGCTGTCATGTGGGTTTTGGATCAGGAAAGGCAGATGTTCCCTGGGGTTTGTCATCTCCAAATGAGATAAATATTTTAGGCCTGTGATTGACTTGTTACAGACATGCAAAAAATCACAAACACAACAGAACCCCAAACTTCATTGGGGAATCCAGTCACTTGTTCTATATAAATATTCAATGGTAGGAGATGAGACAGAATTTCTCACTGTGGTATTATGCATGCACCCAGCATGATGGCATTTTAATTCTCTTCTTAGATGGCACAGTGCTGTCACCCCATAGAAACTAGAAATTAAAAAGTCTATGCCAGCCTGCACATTCCCCATGCTACATGGAAGAAAAGCTATCTGAAATAACTGAGGGCTCAGAGGCAGCAGAGAATGTCTGGATTAAAGTTTGATGACAAAGGTACACATACCCAGAAGATCTGACTGTTATCATTGCCATCTGACACTTCAGAGTGCTGCTCAGCAGAGTGTGAATTGATGACATGCTGTTTATTTCTCCTTATGCTAACTCCCTGTGTGGGCATGGCTTGTGTGTGTGTGTATATATATTTATATATATTTATGTATATATGTAAAAGTGGACTCAGCTATAGCCATTACCTGGAAGTGAATGCAGAGCCACCAGAGATACAGAAATTTGTAGCCCAGGTTTTTGTACATCTCTGTGTGGAGAGACCCTCCCTAAGCAAGTTAAAGTCACTGATTATAAGTGCCCATGGAGAGGTTTCATGAAGTTAAATAAACTGCAGTAAACCGTGTCGAGTTTCCCATTTGTCCCTCGGTAGGTGAGCTCTAAATATCTTCACCATGTTTTCTAACAGCCTTCCCAAATCCTTCATGAGTCCAATTTCCTGATGTCAGAATAGGACTGGGATCTGCAACCACATCAAAGTTAACTTGTGGGATTTTGCTTTGCTTTTCGTAGTTATGGATGCTAAGCTTCAATAATGTGCTTAGTGCTGTAAGAGGCAGCAAAAATGACACTTGGTGGCCCAAGGAGTGTGCAGTCTAACGACAGACAGGCAGTGCAAACTGTGCTGGGAGACCTGGGGAACGTACTTCTGAGAGAAATGGTACTTTTTGAAATAATGGTTGGGTGCCTGACAACATTTCCATTAACACTGGTGAGTATTCATGGCTTCAAGAATGATGAGAGTTTAGGGAAGGGATTTGGCTTCAGCAGATTTTATTCTGTCGCATGCAGAGGGATCAGATCAGTCGACCATTGATGCTATAGTCATATCCGTTCCTTCCTTACTTTTTTTTTTTCCATGTGGAGTTTGAGCCTGCTTTTCGATCTGTGCCCCTTACATTCTGCACTCTGACTAACAGGCTGCTCACAAATGCAGAGGAGTTTACGTCCTGCCAAATGTGTAATTACTGCAGTACTCCAGGCACCTCACTGCATACTAAGGAAGTTTTGCTGGCCTTACATTGATGTCAGATATTGCTGTACCGAAAAATCATCTCCAAGCAAATAAGCTTCTTTAGTCTATGATTTTTAGTAAGTCCTTCAAAGTAAAATTGATATATTTGGGCTCTTACTTCCTTTTCCTTAGTTATGTGGATATGTGTAGGATTAAAACTTCTTTCGCTCTTAGTGATCTCCTCTCTTCTAGATAAATAAGTGTATTCATTGAAGGGACAATGCTATTAGTAGCAAAAAGTGTCTGAAGACAAAAAGTGAGAAATTTCCAAGCGTACTAACAACGCAAATTGCTAGGCTGTTTTGGGGCTGATTTTAGAACAGAATACACATGAGGAAATAATTTGTCGTATGCTTAACTTGTATTTGGACTAGATTAATGAGCATGGTATCTAAAATCTGGGTCATGCAGTAAAAGTGGAAAAATTGACACACAGCCCAAGTGAAGTCAATGAAATTCTCAAGTTAGGAACTGGAATAGGCCTTAAGAGAAAACAGAAGGATCTTTAGGGTAAAGCTGATTAATATGACACACTTCCCTTTGCTCTAATTCTTTTGCCCTGCTTGAGCTTTTGTTCCAGGTACAGATCCCGGGCTTGCCCGTATTTTAGCCTTCTGATTCTAGAAGCAGCTGAGGCCTCATTGTTTCCCATTGCAGATGTGTGAGAAATCAGTTCTCAGCACACAGTAACTGTTAACTGTGATTACTCTAAAGCAAATGGATCTTCCCCTTAGAGTAGTGATGTCAGGCTTCTACTCAGCCTGACAGGACTCATCCAGTCCAGGCTCTAACAAAGGAATGTGTTGTTGTGTAAGTGGCAAATTAGTAGGTCTGTAGCTTTACTCAGAAGGCAGCAATTGCTGTAGTCATGATTTGTCACGATTAGTTTGTGAATATTAATTATCAGCTTCTCAATCTATTTCCTCTGAAATAGGCACTAACCACTGGTGATGACCAATTTCTGATGGACTGGTTTGGGTTACCACTTTTTCTTATGTTACTGCCATTGCCTCGGGCCTCACCTGCACTGGGTGGCTTCAACAGAAACACTCTTGCTCTTTCACAAGAACTTCTGTAACTCATCTGTTCCTGGTTCAGAGTCGTTTCAGAGACTGGTTTTACCTGCAGATGTTGTGCAGTGTTGTAAGTGAGTGTTTTGTTGTCTCCTCTACCATGGTTGAGTGGGAGTTCATTTACAGTGCGCTGCAGGATGCCTCCCTGGGGTTGTGAAATCCTTAGCATCAGTGCACTTGGTCCTCTGCACCCCATCAAACTTTGTTTCACAAACTCGGTGATTGCTTTAAACTAGTGTATTGGCTTCTCTTTAAAAGAAAAAAGCAGAGTCTGTACAGTTGCCATTTTGTTTTGTACTCTAAACGACACTTTGTTGTGATTTTTGACTTGCTTTTTAGCAGAAGTGACAATTCCTGGGAGGCTGTATTTCTGCTTAGCTCTAGAAGCAGTGCATTGGATTTAGTTAGAGGTGAGTGTGATCTGGTGGTGTGACAGGCAGGCTTTGCCCAGCACCACCGACAGCACAACTTCCCCAGCTCTGAAACGGGGTGGGCAGCAGGTCAGGGCACCCTTTTTCCCCAACATCCACACACCTCAGCTTGTTGCATTTCACCTCGTTGTGCCTGTGAGTGTCTCAGCAGAGTTTGCAGGTGGGGACTTGTCGAAGCTCTCCCTGCGCTCAGGCAGCACCAGCTGCTCCGCAGATTTTCCGCGGGTTCCACACCCCTGGACATCCAGCACCAGCAGCCCCTTCTCCTGAGTGGGTGACAAAGCTTGGTCAGCAAAGACCAGAGAGAAAATACCACCACGATGTGGAAACAGAGCTGGTGGCTCTGCGCTACAGAACCCAATCACCGAGTTCAACCCCTGGCAGGGGCTGTGAGGGCTGATAAGGTGACATCTTCAGCTGGAGCAGACGTGCCTCATTTCACTGCATCTCAGCTGCTCTCCAGAGCGAGGCACATCAGGCTCCCCGTGACTGGATTGCTGATTCACTGTGAGAGTTCTGTGGGTTACGTGGAAAGGGGAAGTCTGAGGCTGTCGGGAGAAAAGGAGGAATCTTCATTTTTGGAAAGTGGCAGGGAGGACAGATTTTGAGATGTGGTAATAGAAAACAGAAGGACAAAACACTGTTTGCTGTTACAAAATGTGGATCTTCACTGTTCTCCGTTTGTGGGCCTTCATTTGAGAAGAAATTGAGAGATGGGATTTGCAGAGTGTCATATATAGGTTGTGGTTTTACTAAATATATGCTATTGTTGACCAAGCTTTCTTATTTCATCTGAAAAAATAAACAAATTTCAATCTGTAACAAGCCAAATTCAACAGGAGATCAGATCACTGCAGCTGCTACAACTTTGCCACATATATCCACAGAGTCAAGAGCTAGTGCTTTTAAAAATGCATATTTTGTGGTTTTCTTTCATCTCGAAAATCAACAGGATAGTAAAGATAGCAAGCATTTTTCTAAAGTAATTGTTAAAGTCTAAATGTCACAGAGGCAGTTAGGCATTCCATAATTAGCTTGAGAAACACATATATCTTTATGCATTGACTCTTTTAAGGGTTTTATTACAGGCTGACAATCGTTTTGGCATACTGAGTAAAGGTGTTTACACCCTCAGCCTTTATGGCCACACCAGAGCAGGAGCCAGCAGGAGGTTCAAGATCTTACAGTGTTGCAAGTGAAGGCAAGTAGTTTACAGCTGAGTTCTTTGTTGCTGTGAACATTTTATTTTCCTTGATTCAGAGACCGTAAAATGGTACAGCAGATAAAATATTTGATGTGTATAAAAGGTTAAGTTGGAGACTGCAGTGTGGGTCAGTCTGAAACACATGTACAAAAAAAGGCATAGGTCGATGTGGCAGTAATCATTTTTTCTTCTCTGATTCAGGTGATCCTTACAAACATGCCTGGACATTTTGTGGGAGAGAAAAGAGCTCTGTTGATGTGAAACCTCTAGAATCATGTTTCAGAGCTTCCCAGATCACCTAGAGTTGTAGTGGAGAGCGGGTTGTTTTCGTCTCCTCTCCCTTGCCTTTGATTTGCAGCCTCTGCCTGTCCTTAGGGAAAACACCAACCTCACAGTCTCAGTCTGCTTTTTACTCCACCCCAGAGTGGAGCAAAGTGATCAGTGCAAGTTGTTATCTGGGTGTGCTTTGTTTTGACCAGTTGGCATTAGAGGAGATCCAAATGACCCAGTAAAGCTTCCAGCAGACCACCCCTCACAGTTTAAGGAATTCCATTGGAATTATTCATAAGCTGCCACCATCCTGTATGGTTTCCAGCAACAAGGAGGTAGAACTGTTAGCGTGGCTGCTATCCATTACATATCCTGCTGGGCAGCTGGTCCCTGAAATTTTTGGAGGCTGTGCAGATGGAACCAGAGAAGTTGGAACAGCTTCTGTGCCCAGAGGAGCAGCCAAACTTTTGATGTCCAAAACCTCTCTGTCCCCACCATTAAATTTCTACAGTGGTTTCCAGAATCCCAAATTGAACACTCAGGCTCTCTGCTTCATAACTGTCTCTGAAAATCCACTGAAAATCCGATTGATGCTGGAGAGTGCATGTGCAGTGTGCTATAAACCTGAAAGAAATGTGTCTAAGAGAGAGACAGTTGTAAGATTTGCCTTTTGAAAAGCCATTATCAGGAGAAATGAAGGGTGCTGATTTTACAGCATTAAGAGATCCTGCTGAATGGAGGGAAAGCAGCATGGCGTGAACCTGTGAAAAGCTGGAAAGTTTACAAAGGACTGATCCCACGGCTCCTAGCGACAGCAGCTGTGCTGTGACATACAGACTGATGTACCAGTTGTCTGATCCATAGGTTTCACTTCTAGGACTATTATTTCTTGGCAGCCAACCTAACGTAATTACGTATGTTTTCCTGCAACAAGCAAACACTTTATGTGGCTGAGGAAACAGCTGCACTACACTGAAGAGCTCATTTGCATAAATATGAAAGTATAGTCGCAGAATTGCAAAATTATATATTGTGTAGGGTTACGTGTTAGTGTCAAGGATTATAAATACCAATAGGGATTATAAATACCTATAATGCCATTTTATTTAAAAGGAATTACTATTTAGCCATTTTGAACATTGAAAGACAGTTTGTCATCTGACTATTTAAAAGTGTGACTAGTCTAAAAATAGCTTTGAATGTGACTCTAAACTGGAGATCTTTGCATCTTTCCTTCTTTTCTGTTTTGAGCTACTCTTCAGAGATGGAGAGGCAGAGAGACACCTTCAAAGAGGATTGCCAAGCCAGATGAAATTTGCCTCATTTTCTTTTAACTTAAACTAGGCTTCTTGTTTGTAAATTCATAAATAGGTTTCCGAAGGAACCTGGTAAAACTTCTTGTGTATGAAATACATAATAAAGGAAAAAAACTCAGGCTGCAAGTAACATGACCAGAGCTTCTCACCGAGTCATGACACAAAGTGTTCCCAGAAAAGACCTAGTGACAGCACAAGCATTTGTGCAGATGTGTGTCTAAAAGAATAGATTTGGTGGAGTAAAACTTAAAAGGTTTGTTTCTGTTCCTCGTGTGCTTCGCTTTATGACCACACAGGTGCTCGTGCTGTACAAGAAAGATGTACACACCAGAAAAGGAAGGCTAAAAATATGGAGGATATGGACACAGCACCAGCCTATACTGCCCTAAATGATATGTGGAATTACAGCATCACATGGGGACAGCTGAGTTCCTGCTCTGTGCAGGGGCAGCTTGGCAGGGACATCTCGTGAAGTGGGTGCAGCTTAGGTGGTGTTTAGCCAGTGCTTTAAAGGAGATTTGGCACCCATTCTGTGTTACCACAGAGCAGGAAGGCTGTAAACTGTGTAACCACTTCTGTAGAGGGGACAGAAACCCCCAAGAACAGAGCTCCATGGGCTGCTGGGGCCATCTCAGCCCTCTGTGCCTCTGCCCCCAGAGCCCCTGTGCTCACAGTGCAGTCAGTACATTGCAGTGCTGACACAGTGAAATGGGTCCAACCAAAGCTCTTGGGGCTGGCTCCAGAGTGATGTGTTGTTTTGATTTCTTGGGTGGTTTTATGCAGATTTGATTGGCGTGGTTGGTTTCAGCTGATAGATTCAGTTGTGCAATTTGTTCAGCTTTTAATGAAGTAAGAGCAGAAAAATGCTCCAAGTGTCATGACAGCATGATGAGATGAGCTCTAACTCATCTTCTCATGATATTTCAAAATATGTTGCTACATTTTTCCTCCAGCTGTTTATTCTGCCCATCTGCTGGATGCTGCATTTCTTGCTGGCAACAGAAAATCCAGTCTCAGTGCCCAGAGGGTGATGAGTTTTTTTCTGGTTTGGTTTTTGCTCACAGTTTTAACTTGAAGACTTGGCACTGAAGCAGCTCATGAGCATGAACATGGACTGTTGAATGACACTGCATTTCTCCAGAACCTGCTGCATTTCTCAGAACCTGCTGCATTTCTCAGAGTCTGCTGGTCTCCAAGAGGAAGCCCTACTTGGTTTAGCCCTTTTCCTTCCACCAGCCTTTGTGAACAGATCAGACATTAACCAGAAAAAAAATTAAGATTGTTTTGGCCAAAGCAGCGTGGGCTCCGTGGCTTGAGGGCACAGTGAGAAGCAGAGGAAGAAGGAGGGAGGGTGCCAGCCCTCCTGTGGACAAGCTGTCAAATTTGCCTTTTTGGATTACTGATTCCACAACATGACACCACTGTCACCTCCAGCAAGAAGATGGTAACCCAAATTCAGAGGTTGGAGGTGTCTAAAGCTCTCAGGGTCATCTTTAGCTGTTCTGGCAGCAGATTGTTGTAGCTATTGAATGATTGGTTTGCATCAGCACTTTGGGCCTGGAGAAGATAACTATGTAGCCAATATATCCTTGTTACCTTGGGAAGAAGGCATTGGACTGTTACCAAAAATTTGGTGAAGATAAAAAAAAACTCCTTAACACCAACGTAGCATTAAGAAGAAGGCATTCTTTATTTGTTCCAGATGCACAAGGGGATATCTCCTGCGAAACACCATAGAAATATTCATAGAATGCCTTTCCTCTCTAATATCCTTCTCTGAGAACAGAAATCACACAGCTGGAAGAGCATAACAGAGGTGCAGGAATTCATGGGGTGGGGGTAATAGGAACTTTTTAAACTGGCTTTGCTATTAAGGAAGGGTAAGGGTGAACATCCACATCACCTTGCATTCATCAGCTCTGGGCCATGCCCTCCCACCCATATATTCCTTACTTCTTTCATCACCAGTGATGCACAGGAAGTTGATTCATCTAAAATTTCCTCTGGCAAAAAAAAAAAAAAGACCTTAAGGTGTGATGGAGATGCTCCCTCATTAGCATGCAAGTATGGGATAAGCAAACATTTCCTCTAAACACTGCTGATACCTCTGAGACAACAGCACTTGGACAATTCATGGGGCTTGTGACTATTTCCTTGGACCCAAACTGATTTTCTCACCTTGTGGTTTAGAATGGGAGGTTACTGGGATGATTTGGAAATCTGCAAAGCGTCCAGGTTTGGTTTTGTGCTGAAGCAGGTATACTGGTACCAGTAGGTATTTATAATAAGCTAAAAAGAGCAGTTGTGGGAAAGTAAGAGACCAGTAAAAAGATGTGGAATTAGAGAGAACAGGTGATAAATATGAGAAATGTGAGGTGGAGTCACATGTATGGAAGGTGTGTGAAATAGCACTACTTAGCACAATGCCAGTAAGTTAGTGTAGACTAATCAAATGTATATAGAATGAGGAAAAGTGAGTGAAGTCATAGCAATATTCTTGTTGCTCAAACAGGGGAGCAGAAATCTGTATCAATGGGCCTCCTGGGTACCCTTACAGCTCTTACAAGCTGCGGGAAAGTGTCTCCAGCTTCAGAAGAGGATGTTTGTGCTTTTCAGGCAATCTTGCTGAGATGAATAAACAAATAGGGCCGGGAAATGGTCTTTTTTGAATTTAAGCAGGTGTATTACTCAGTGTGGGAAGACTGTCTGAGAATTGATGGAGCCCTGTGGACTTGCTATAAAGACTGGATGATGAAAGAATGATAACACATGTGAGAACTGAAGCTGGAAAGGTATGTCAGTTAAAAGTGAGGCTGGAAATGCAACAGGGCTCTGTCTTGTCCTCCAAGTTGTTTGAAATTCTCAGGCATAAGCCTCTTAACACTTGCTGGAAGGAAGACATGCTAAAGATTACCAGCCTGGAGGTATTAGGGTATGCGAGGCATTAGGAATGGTAATTACCATGACCTCATACATAAATAATCATTTAATAACACAGCTGATTTCTGGAGACTTAACAGGGTGCTGTCAGTGTAGGAAACACAAAAAGGAAATTTCTTGAAGCAGGAAAAGCCTTCAGTCTAAGAACTATAAAGGAAAGAAGCTTTGAAAAACAAAAAAGCAAGCATTATCGTGTTCCATAAAAAGGCAATGAAGCTGAGCAAGAGATGCTGCACAAGAACCTGTCGGCAGGTTTTCAGACTTTGCAATGTGAAATGCTGATGATAAGCTCCTAAACAGAGCAGGCCAGGCCTGGATGATACTGCAAAATATCAGCTCCCACTAGACCAGTGCATTTTTGATACCTTTTCAGATCAGTTGTTTTCCAGTTAGCTGAAATATGAACATAAAGTCTAATTTTAGATATATTTGTGTTTGAAAAGTGGGACTTTGTCCATACAATTACTTAAAATGTCTGGTTTGTTATCTTGTTTATTACTCTGTTGTCCAAAATCTCATCAATTTTATGGTTAGCATCAACTCTGGCAGTGTTTCCGGAGCCAAATAAACTGCACAACAACTTTATGGTGTAAGATGTGTAATAACTTGTAATTCATTGTGCAGTTTGACAATAATTATTCATAGCTTTAGCATTTGCATCTTGATATCCTATTTTGACAATACTGCAAAAAATGGTCTCAAACATTTCTGTAACTAAGCAATCCTAATGAATTTACATCATGTATGGTAAGTGCATGTAATTTTTAATTTAAATGTAACTCCGGTTGGAATACCTCTGAAATCATTAATGGAAAGTCAACGAAAAGTCATGAATGCTATTAATTGTGAGTAGGACACTATTTTTAGTCTCTGTTCCCCATGATCACAGAAGACTTGTTCTTAAAAAAACTTGGTTTTGAGAATGAGTCCTAGATCTGTGCTGCAGATTTCTACAGGCAGAGATATTTTTAAAGGGGCAGGTCATATCCAGTTACGACAACAATTGAATAGAAAACTTTAATACTTAATTGCAATATGGAGATTTTGCTTTTTAATATATAGATTTTCTCAGTTACATAAGAAGATTTAAATGATGAACTATTGATTATTACAGACATTTACATGCCTGCACTAAAATTGTTCCCCTTTTCTCATGCAGCATTTAAGAAGTGTCCTTCTGAGGGCAGTACTTAACTAGAAATGAATTATCCAAAGCTGTGGGTTAGTTTGTGGGGAGAATTGCTTTTGTTATTTACACAAAAGAAAAGGTTTGTATAAACACATTCTCATGCTATCTTGGGAGGAGTTGCAATTAAATTAATTAAGTTAGTTAGATCCAGAATTACAAAATTTGGGCCAAATCTAGTGCCAATAATTTCAGAATTTGTTTCCATAAACTCTTAACTGAGAAGCCATCGGGAGGGTTGGTGACTCTGCTGTTTAAATCATTTTGTTTCAGAACTCGAGCCATTCATATCTGTTTAACACTGCACATGAATTCCCCTGACTTTCCTTGCAGGATAGTGAGGTTTTTGAGGAGCTTACATCATACTGTAGGAGTATTTTTTATTTTTTTCTGAGGACACGATTTTGTGTTGAAATGTAACTTCTTTATAGTTCCCATTGTTCACTGAATTTTCCAATTAGTGTCCACAACAGCTGAAGCCTGTGAGAATTCCCTGTGAATTACAACATCATGTTGAACTGCAGCAGATATGAAGGTGCTGTGTCAGAAAATATGAAGCACTTTTCCCAAGTATACGTCTGCAACTGCATTTATTTTAAAACTTGAAAGAGAAGTTGAAATTGAGGTTTTCTTACAGCTTTTTTCTAATCTGTGTTTTTCAATCTCCTCTCTTTTTGCCTGAGGATCGATAATATGTATTGTGCCCGGAGGGTACATTTGTTTGTTACAGAACATCTCACGAGCCATCATTTCCAAGCTGCTGGGCTGCAAAGCCAAGCTGAGTAGAATCTTAGTTTTCTTTTTAAATGTCACTGACTTCATTTCAGGTTTGTAGAGGGTTTTTTCCTACTATCTTGACAGTGAGCTTTCTCTTTGTAAGTGTCTCTTCATTCTTTTACTATTTCAGTATAACTTACAGTTTTCCACATAAAAATTGAAGGTCTATACTCCTCTCACTCCTTCCAGATAGAGAATTCCTGTGCTGTGATTCGGAGTACTCGGAGGTAGGCTGTTAAATAAATGACTGAAGGAGCTGGATGGCTTTGGATGTGATCAGTGGCTTACGAGAGACTCTTAAAACCTGGTCATTGCTTCAGCTCCCACTGACTTGATGGAGGCTGGGTCAGAGTCGGCATAAAGCAGCAGGATGAAGTCTCTGCACTCCTCCAGGATGTGGCAGGACCACCACTGTGACCATCCAGTAGGAAATGGACAGTTGGATAATCCTCACTGTCCTCAGAACCCAAGGGACAGCTGGCAGACCTTGAGGTGAGGAAGACTCAGCTTTGCCTCATTGCATGTAAGCCTTTCTCTCCAGGATAACTGAGACACCTTAAAGGAGGACAGAGGGGTCCCTAAAGGGGCCATCAGCAGAAAATTTCTGGCATTTCTGCAGCCCTGTTTAGATGAGTCACACCAAATAGTTCCCAAAGCAGGTACTGTGTTCGGATGCCTCACCTTTCTCTGCAGATTGCATATCATGATAGTGCAACTTAGTTCACAGTTACACCAAATTCTTTATCCTGAGTTTCACTGGGGCAGAAGTAGACTAGAGGCAACCTACAAGTCACAAGAGAGCAACAGAGGGAGTTCCAGCCCCTTTTAGAAAATATCAGAAGGCCTCTTCCTCCTCCTCCTCCTCTTCCTCCTCCATCAGGTATCAGGCACAATACAAGAACTCTTGAAATGGTATTTGATGGTGGTTACTACTAAATAAGTCACCACTAGCATTTAGTCAGTTTTTAAAGTCATGAATGAGACTACTAATGTCAATAATAGATCATAAATTCATTTCAGAAGTACTAAATCAATTTTTCTGGTATGAAGCCTGCAGAGAGGAAAATGCTAAATCAGCCGTAAAATACATCACTACAAAGTGTCAATAGGAATTCTAACTAGGATCCTTTGTCTTAACTTCTATTAGTAACTGATAACAGGGAAAAATTATTAGCACTCTTGTCTCTAATCCAAGTTCTCCTCAATTCAAGATGGCTGTGTGATCTGACACAGCTGGAAGATGAAGGGAAGAAGTTAAATGATAAAGGTGGGAAACTCTGACAGCTGAACTGTTCCTGCCAGGTTTCTGTTTTTTCAGATCTGTTTTAGAAGGTCCTGTCCCCAGCTCTTTGCATGGGGCTGTTCTAACCACGAAGGGCAGAATCCTTCACCAATGGGTGAAGGGGGAAGGAGAGGTTTCCGAGAGTGAGAAGTTCTTGCAATGCTAATACAAAGCTAAACTGATCCTTGTACTGAAAATAGTAAAAGAGTCAATACACAAACCCTGACTTTTATCCTTTCCATCCTGGATAATGGATCCTTTTCTGAGAAATATCTTAACTTTGAATCCTGCTTAATTTAAACTGCAAGCTGTATTAAACCTTTCTAAAATACCACTCGAGACAGCTGGATTTTGTTGGTGGGTGAGGAAAAAGAGAGTTGCTTATCTGAAGACACATTCTGAGTACAAACTGCTGTCTGAGTGAAGCAAGTGGAGCTGAGTAGATCCCACTTTAGAAGCAAGTCTAGTTATCAATTTCCTGTACCACTTACTTACCCTGAGAGCACTCTTGTATTCTTTCCTTTCACCCTGAAATCACAATAACAGTTCGACACCCGGTATAGAACTCAGTTGTTAATTCCCAGAGGCTGGAAAACCACTTCTCTTTACAAACAGAGGGACTGCTGAAATAGTTGATACACTCCCTTTGGCACCTGAACTTGAATTCCTATAGCATTCATTGACAGCAGACTGAGACTGTGGAGTTCACTCCAGTCAGGTCTTGGACTTCAGTGTAAAAAACATTTAATTTTTAAATTGAGTTTGTGTTTAAAAGGCAGAAAATCACAATTGAATTCTTGCATTCAGGCTTCTCCAGTAAAGTGCTTTCTAATATCTGTACATCATATTTGCTGTATTTATAGTATTTATCCAGTTCTGAACTTGAAATCCCAAATAGTTCTATTTCTTGTAACTTCTGAAATTATTTGAGATGCTGTAATAGCATTTTACCTTTTTTCTTAGTCTTAAATAGGAACAGTTGATGAAAAAACATCCACAATCAGAAGAGAAAAAATGATTTTGTCAGGTATCAGCATCATTCCAATTTAAGCTGATATTTGAGCACTATCACTTGTAATTGTGACCTGTTTTAATAGAAATAACAGAAACTAAGATATATGGTAATTTTACACAGTTAATTATTTTTTAATATTTGGAAAAAAGATATTGAAGAAAACAGGATTATCTCTGTGCTTTAATAACTTCTGTGGAAATAAGGTAAAACTACTTTAGGATATTTAGCATTTAAAAGACTTTTTGGTTTTGTAGAAATGCTAAAATACAGCCAGTTTCGTGTTCCTGTTTGGCAAGTTTTTGACCTCAATGTGTTAATTAGATGCAAAAACTCTTCTGTAACCTTGCATCTGAAACAGTTTTCTTTCAAACATGTGTTGCAGTGTAACAACCCAAGAGTAAGTGAGGAGGGAGCAAGATAAGCAAGAAATTAATTTCTTGGAATGGTCGTAGAATAGCCTAAATAATTAGCTAGATAGAAAAATTATTGATTTAAGCAAGTCTGGCTTTGGACATATGTAGGCAGCTGCCTGGGGAGGAAAATCACAGCTTTGAGCTGCAGAAATGAATTTTGCTGTAGGCCTGACTTGGATTAGTTGAACAGTGGTGGAAGGACAGCTCCCGGTATTGGGTTTGCCTGGCTGGGTTTTGGAACTGGGGGCTACAGGGGTGTTTTCTGTGAGAAGCTGCCAGAAGCTTCTCTCATGTCTGATGGAGCTGATGCCTCCAGCTTCAGGATGGACCCACTGCTGGCCCAGGCTGAGCCCGTCAGGAACAGCAGCAAAGCCTCAGGACAGTGTATTCAGGAAGAGAAAAAAGCACCATGCCACTGCAGCCAGAGTGAGAGGAGCGAGAACAACCTTTTCCCAGAACAAACTGTACATGCTGCCTCTTGACTGGACTGTCTCTTATTACACTCAGGTCACAAGTTCTGGTGAGGACCTCAAAGAAATGCCCATTCTTTACAACTGTTCAGTCATAAGGAAACCCTTCCTTGCTGCTATACAGAAAACTCACCAAAGATAAGATGTGGGAGAACAAACCCCTTGGTGTCCACGAATGAGAAGCCTGTTCAACATGAATCGGGTTAGAGGTTTTAAGCGCGGGTCTGTTTTGTTGCAGATCTGTTTTTATAGCTAAGCTCGCACAGAGAACTTGTTGCAGTAGATCATTCTCTCTGTTAATGTCTTTAGTCTTGTTCTGTTGTACATAAGACTTCACAATCCAAAACTGCTCTCTTTTATTATTGTAGGTGAGGAATGAAATAAGTTCACATCAGAGGTGCTCTTTCATCTTTCTGTTTTGACTCTCCAAGATGTGTCAGAGGACCCTGACTACACTTAAATCAGATCTGCGGTTGCGAATGCATTTGGACCATCCATGAGAGATGAAGACTCCATAAAGGAGGCTGACAAACTAGCCAGGCATCTGATTAGGCACAGAATAATTTCAATGGCTAATCAAACGAATGAATCCTTACTTGATTACACTTCAGTTTTGTATCAGCTAATCATGAAACCGGAAAATACACTAATGGATGCTGGTTTCTGACAGCACCTGTTCACAGGTACAATTGCTGTAATTTGGGAAGAAGAAGGGAGGGGGCAGCACTAATTTCCTAATCAAGCGCTGAGACAAATATCAAGCTCTAATATTTTTAAGCAATAGTTTGTTTTTCTCTAGAAGAGAGCAGGAGCTTTTCCAGGACTTGTAGATAAGTCAGCAGTGGGATGCTGGGATCAATCCCCCACATCTCCCAGTGCACATTTTTTTTATGTGTATGTGTTGATCCTCAGTAAATCTCTATAACATGGTGAAAAGAGACTTTCTTGGGACATTCTTAAGAAACTGAGACAATACAGCCTTTCCCTCACCCCTCAGGTCTCTTTTCATACTGACTGCTCAGCAGATATTAGCAGGGACAAGGATGGTCCCTGCAGAAAAACAGAAGTTTGTTGTTTGTGTGTGTTTGCACTGGTTCATGTTCTTTTGATCCTCCTGGTGTCTCAGGAGATTTGGTCTCAGATATAAAAGCCACAAGTTGCCATATGGGGGAGATGCTTCTGAATTCTCTCCACCAAGGTCTCTGACTGAAAATATATTAAAAGCTATAGGAACTATTGCTAGGAGGAAATCCCATTGTGCTCTGTGATTGTAGAGAAAGCAGCAGGCCCTGGCCCAGCAAGCCTACTGTGTAAAACTGTATATTTTCTTTTCATATAAAAAGGTAACAAAAGGGAAATACTGGAGTAAGAAAGGGAGATAAAGAACATCGGGTTCTGCTTTTAATATAGCCTGGACCTGTCAGTCCTTTGTTGTATGCAGAGAAGAATTTTGGTACCGAGTTATGAACGAGATCTGCCATCTACATTCACAATGAATCCCACAAAGCAAAGCCATTCTTGAAGCTTTTATTGTCACACTTCCTCTGGTGAAGCATCTCACGAGAAACAGACTGAAAATAAGGCTGAGCCCTGAATCCTGAAAAGTGGGTCCTGCCTTACAGAAGTCACCCTTCAGTTGCTGTGCAGTGTTAGTGTCAGCAGCGCCAGGAGAGCTCCAGGAGCTGGGGCTCGTATGCACTAGGCTGAAACTACTGCTAACAGAGCACAGTCCTTACAGGAATGGCTTTAAAACCTCTGCCAATCAATACTGTCCAGTTCTTTGAAGAACTCTTAATTTAATGCTGCTTACCTACCCAGTAAATATCTCTGAAGTCTAAGCAGAGAAAATATAGAGACCAAGGGCAGCTGGATTAGCAGCATTAAGCCATGGTCAATCTACTGCTTGCATTTTAATAGCTTTTGCAAAAGTGGAACGCTAGATTTGCTGCTGTGTGAATCAGTGTAGATCCACTGAAATTGCCAGAACTGTGCTGATTTATACAGGCTCAGGACTGCTCCCAAGATTTCCAGCAACAGCTGTTTCAAATAATTGTGTTTGATCTGTCTTTTGAAATACTAAGCTAGCAGATAGATTGCATCTAAATTATCAGTGCTGGTTAATATATGAGATATGTCATAAATATCTCCTAAACACCTCTCAGCTTCATTTCCTCATTGACTTGAAATACACTCATTCTGGATCTTCTTTAACTCTTCATACAAGATCCTAAATTGCAAAAAAAAAGTCTTGGAAAAGACATAGATAAACACTTCATTAAAATGGTGTGGCTCCCCTTTGTCATTTCATTGTTCATATAATATCTGTATCTGAATATAATAATATTAATAATAGTAATCATTATAATAATCCCAAACAAACAACCAAAATTGCACCATATGAAGTGCTTGAAGTTATTTGAGGGTAAAAACTGAATTACTAGAATCACATCTGGTGTTGTATTTAGGACATTTTCCTACATCTCAGTTTAAAAGAGAGGAATGAAGGGTCTATCCTGCAGTGAACTGAGCACTTTTTCAGACCTGCTAAGTAAACCTCTGGCCCATTTCAGAGACATTAAAGATTTCCAGGAACCTCAGAGTAGATACTTGGTGTTTCTCAGGATCTCTACGCTGTATGAGCAGAACAATAGCTATGTTCATCATCACAAACAGGAGTTTTTTGTGACATGACTTAGAGGTTAAGAAAATATGGACATTTTTTCCTATAAAAACAGTAGTGATGTTCTGAAGGAATTTCAGAGGTCTAGGAAGGAAAATATTTCTTTTCATGCTGTCATAACTCATAGTCCTCCCCTCATATTCCTGGCCTACTTATTCTTCAAGTGCAGTCTTTTGCCTCTTTTCTCACCTGAGGGAACACAATGTTCTGTTCTGTGCAGATCACGGCCTCGTGCATCCCGAACACGATGCTTCCTCCCTGCTCTTCTCCCCGTCCTTTCATCTCTAGGTGTCTCTTGGCATGGTGCTCTGGCCGTTGTGCTAACACCAATCAACCAGTTTCTTCCAGAACTCCCTCACCCTCCATCAATACCAGGCATCATCTTCGAGGTCATTGCCATCTCTCTGTTTCATTTAATGTCCTCCATTTATTTCAGGAGGAACTGGAGAAATAATTTTTCAGCTTGTTTTCCTAGAGATTCCTGAAACAAGGAATGAAAGCAGAAAGTGAACTGATAAATATTAACTGACACTGTTTACCTCCTCTCTCCTTCATCTTCTTGCCCATTAACAGAGAAATGGGAAGCAACAGGAGAAGGGAATGCCTGCTAATTGCAGATTCAAAAGGAATATGAAGGCCACGAGCACCCTCTGTTCCATACTTGCTCCATGCAGAGCAAACAGTCCACCGGCATGCTGACTGAATAATTAGCTTTACACAGTACCTAGCAAATGGTGGTCATGGACCAGAACCCCTGTGCTCGCTGCTCTGTTAGCAGAAGGAAAAAAAATGGAAGACGGTCACCACTACCAGAGCTTAAATCCAAACTATAAGACAGGAGACACCAGATGGAGATGGACAGATGGTGAAGTGCAGAGCAACTCCTAAACGGTTGATAAGCATGAAGGCAAACAGTATCAGCACACCAGCTGCCTAGCATTTATCCATTAGAGATGCCAAGGCAAGGAATGGGATAAGAATGGTTCTGAAGGATAATGGGATAGCTTGGTGGATGCTTGGGGAAAAAACATCCCAAGTGGAGATGGCAGCAGGGAATAGTTTCCTGGAATCCCTGCTAACATCCAGTGGAGGCAGGAGTCGTTGTTTCTAGCGAGGGGCAGGCTGTGAAGGGCATGAGAGTGAGAACAAGCATTTTACCAAGAAGTGAGACCTGTGAAGGGGCAAAAAAGAGAGGGGTGCCAGCGCCACAGTGAGACGCTTGAAGACCTTTTGTGTAGATGAAAATGAGGCAAAAGTTACACTTGCAAGACAAAAAAAAAAAGAAATTGCTGAAAGTTGTAAGTCTGCATGATTTTTAGCATCTTTTTAGAAAGAAAAGGCAGTTTCACAGTTCTTGTGTAGAAAGGATCAAGGCTTTGACACATCTCAGGCTCCCTTTTCAGTGTTTGAGTGACAGGCAAAATACATCACAAGAGGCAGGAAAAGGAGTAGCAGGGTCATATGTAGTGGAGCAAGGGGGCTAGCAGCCATATTTTAGTCATCCTTATTGTGACATAATAGTTAAATATTTGAGAGGAGATGCCAGGGAGAAAGGCCAAGATGCTGTTTTGAGCTGTTAGAGACAAGCACAAGCTGGAGAGGTGGATATATGTGCTGCGTGGAAGGCAGTCTGTTTAAAGGCATCATTTGAGTCTTGCTCACAGATCTAAGTACCCAAAGAGGAGCACAAAGGGACCCAAGCTGGGTCTTGGGCAACACTTTGAAAATTTTGGAGTCCCAAGAAGCAGACCCTTTAAAAAATACTCTGAGTGAACAAAAGGCAGCGATGGAGGTTGGTGAAGGGTAAGATCTCATGAAATGTGGTAAATTTCATTGTAATTGGCTAAGAAGTCAGGGAACTCCCTTGATGCTTAAATGACTCCACTGGGAGAACCTGGCCTTTCACAGATGATGTGGGTTGGTTTTTGTTGTTTTTTTAATCCTCTGTGGCATTTTCCCTTTTTTATGAGTGACTGCATAGCAGTTAGTCCATTTAACTGCAGCTGCTCACCCTTCTCTGAGGTGTTTTGAGAGCAGAATAGATTAGGGATTTAAACACAGGTGATAGCAGCATTGCTTGGAATGAGCAGAAATGTAATATTTATAACACAAGCATATTGGTCTTTGGGTGGATAAGTGGTTCATAAAATTCAGTGCAGCATGATGCAAAGTAATGTAGCCAATTACTAAAAGAATAAGCACGAAGATTGCAGTCTAAATAGGGACACAACAAGGAATTCATTGTAAGAAAAGAACCCAGAATGGACTGCAGATAATAGAGTAAACCATTAGCACTCCATCCTGGCAACAATAACAGAAATGAAGAAGAGCAAGCAAGTTTTTGAAATATGCTCTGGCATTGTGGTGTATAAAGCTGCAGGAATTATTCTGGCCTGCTGCTGGTCTCATTAGAAAACAGTGCTCAGCTTCGGCCACTTGGTTACAGGAGATATTGAGAAGGTGCTGCAGGGGCAGTCTGAGATGATTTAGTAACTAAGGCATGATTTATGAAGAAAGTTTTGACTTATTTCTCCTCTGTACCTAAGGGAAGGGAAAACTCTTATGCAAGTATGCAAGATCCTGAACAAATGGGAGTGGATCAATGCTAAAATACAGGGGGCATACACAAACTTTAAATAAGAGACCTTCGATTAATGTTAGGGAAGAAAATACAAGCAGCTATTCAAACAGAGCTTTACGCAAATGGTGAGAAAGAAAATAACTTTGTCTCACGTGAAACTGCTTTCTCACATGAAAAACATTTGAGGAACTGACTATAAATGTGTAGAAGGGATTATTAAAATTCTGCCTCTTATTTTTTAAAAGAATACATCCTGAGCCAAGCATTAGTTCTTATATTTGTTACATACCGATGAAGAAACCCCCATGCAATAGAAAGTGACAAAGAGATCTCTGTCAGCTGAGCACTTAAGACAGCAATTTCACAGGGACAGTTTTGCTCTCAGCTACCGAAAAATAAAATAGTTGGCCTATCTCTCAAAGGAGACAAGAATATAAAAATCTACAACAAAATATCAGGTTCCAAATTTCTTACAGCTATATGTGTTCCAGTATAAGCACCTGGATTTCCTTGTATGGATTCCTCTTCTGAAAATTAATCAGGTTGGAGCTCTTCTTTTGAGTTGTAATAGGGAAAATTGTCCGGAATACAGAACCTGAAGACCTGAATAAATTTAAATATACATGACACTTCTGATCTGTCATTTCTTTAGTTTATTCCCTCAGATAGTACTCACTGGTAGGCTTGTACAAATACCTTCAGCTGACCAGATGAATTAGATTTTATTTGTCTCCAGACCTGCACTTTGCTCAGATTACCTTCTTTATTGGTTTACGTTGGACCTGAACACTCCCTGGCAGCACGAAAGGACAGGAGATTGTGTGTATGGACACCTTTCTCATACTGAGGAGTGGTGCAGTTCCATCCATACCACTGCTCTACCCTGCCCCTGGCTCAGCTCTGAGCTTTTTTCCTAATTAAGTAAATTCAGTGGAGAACAGAGAAAGGTGTTCTGCAGAGGTGCAGGAGAGTGTTGGAGGTGGTGTGTACCACCTCAGAGTTTCCAATGGAACCAGTACAATCAGACTTCCCTAAATTCCTTCAGCAATGGGATGGCTGGCTCTCCTTCTGGACAGAGGTACTGCCAACTAAATACAGCAACAAACCACTGACTGACAGATCCACCATGGCTGAGGAGAGAAAAGCCAGTGGTATGAATAAATGTTAGGAGAAATGATACAATACCATTCTGAGTAAAATGTGTAACAGATTGAATAGTTTTTTAAGGGTAGTTTTTTGGAGGAGAACATCAAGATATTCTAGATTTTAATTTAATGAGCTGGTATCAAGCATCTACACACAGATGGTTTGCACCCATTGAAGTGAATTTAGGGTGAATGTAAGAAAATCAAAAGTGTTGCTCTGTAGTGAATCCACCCAAGAGAAGCCCACACTCACTCTGTGAACTCTTTTGATATGTTATATCCCATTCACTTCAGTGGGTGCCTCACGAAGAAAGGTCTGCAGGAATCATCCTGACAGAATTCCTTAACTGCTCTCAAGCTTTTCCTCTCAAGTTGGTAAAAGTTTTGTTTGTGTCACCGAATGCATTATTTAGTCTGTGGGTTTAGATGCAGCAAGAGAAATGTATTTTAGTGTTTGTATTAGAATTCTGGTGAAATGTGTGCTTGCTCCTCAACCCCTAGACATTGTAGCACAGGCCTGTGCTGTGTGCACTCAGTGTTTTCCACAGATAGTTGTGGTGACAGTGAACTTGCTTGGGAATACTTGGAATGCCTGTGCACAAGTCTTCACAGCAGTCTCATAGGCTTGGAACCTGTTGCCATTTATTTTATTGCTAATGTGGCAGACAGTTTTTCTGGGAACAAGGTTGGTTGCTAAAGATTAAAAATTATATTAAGATGCATTATCAAAAAAAGCAAACTGGGAAACTCTATTTATGGAAGAAAAGTGTTGGGTAGATGTTAGCAGCATTATGTCTGGATTTTTGTCTGGTTGTCTGGATTTGGACTGTAATGTCTGCAGAACAGCAGCAGATCAAGTATGGGAGGATTCTCCAATCACATCCACAAAGGCTGGGCTTTAAATGAAACTACAGCTCTCTAAATATTTTTGTAGCTTGGAAGTACCACCATAAATTTTTAATTTAATTTTTTAAAACCCATGAGCCCTTTTCGCTACTGTCGGTAGCTGCAGATGCCTACTTGCAAGTGAAATACAACATTTCAGCATTTGGCTTTTCCTCAGCCCTGAATAACTGCCTTGCAATCTTCTCCTCTTTGTTGATGCTGCCAGAAACGGGGCCATTCGCGCTGATCTTTTGTTTGCTCGGAGTGGCTGCGCTTCCCAGCCAAGCGCTTCCACCAGCGGCCAAGCTGCGCTCCTGCTGTCGGGGGCAGGCAGCTCCCTCACCTCCTCGGCAGGAGCGCTGCCTGGCTCCAGCTGCGGATGGAGAGCAAGGCACACATCCCGGCTGTGTGCGATCCCAAAGGATCGCCGGGGGATCCCGCTGCCCTTCGCTTTTCCCCCGGGATCGGGCTCTTGCCCTGGATGCTCCGTTCTCAGCCCTTTGTGACACTGGGCAGGTCAAGGGAACTTTTCGGTCTGATTATTAATCAAGTGCTCTCAGAGGCAATTACTTACATCACGTGCTTTTTCTGAAGTACTTTTACAGATTTCTATGTGTAAAAAAATCATTGACAGTTTGGGGGGGATTCACTACAAAAGAGCTGTGATATGCTGTGTACTCGTAAATATGGCATTTTTATATTCTCCAGGTCTTTTAACAGATTTATGAAGGATATGGACAGCTTAATGAAATGTGAAATATACACTAAAACTACTTCTTCCCATGCAGTAAGATAATAAGATGTTACATTACTCACAGGTCCAATTTTAAATTTAAATATAACTTCATTTAATTTTACTTTGCAATCAGGTAAATTAATGAGAGAGAATCAAAACAATATGCTGTAATTACATTTGAAAATTACTCCTTCTGTCCTTCAAGAGTGTTCTTTCTGTTTAAGATATTGAAATTTGGTGTCTAAATATAAAATGCAGTAACATCTGGTTCTAATTGCTGGTTTAAATAATATAGACATTTAGACAGATATTTCATGCTTTTGAAAAGAAGCTTTTAGTAGGATGTTCTGAGTCAAAGGTTAGAAAAAATTTCATGCCACTAAAAATAGCTAATATTCCATTTGTGTTCTAGATCTAAAGGATCTTTTACATAAAAGATTTTTTTGGCTAAAATATAGTTGTTTTAACTTATTTTGTTTGGAAAGAACAACCAGTTTGTATGCCTTTTACATCTGCTCTTCAGTGGTGCATGTGAACAGAGTGCAGAAAAATGTTGGAAGAGTTTATTTCTAGACCCAAAAATTGTTACATCATCGTCAAGATCTCTGATTTCAGCACAGAATCTTGTCCTTCCAAAATTATGTATTTGAAGTCTTCGATTTGCTTGTACTTTGCCACTCATTTTCCCAAGAAAAGAAGTTAGACATATCGACATCAATATTAAAGTTATTTTGGTGTCAAGCCACATAATCGTACTGACTGCAAAGATGCTTTAATTGGGGTTTAACACAGAAATTAATTTAAGCATGTGCAGAACTCTAAAAATTGAGAACCACCCCAAATCTGAAAACTGTCAAGACTGAATTAATCTCATCTATAAACTACTTTCCTTACTTTTAGTATGTGAGGGCTTGGCTGAAAAAGTGGGTTTACATTTTGCTGTGAAGGGCTTGAGTTTTGTGGCCATTCTGACCTCTCCAAGGTGTGTGTTAGTTTGCTCCCAATCTGTTCAGCCACCTGGATAAAAGACCTACAAATTCAACCTCCCAGAGCCCACACGACCTACGAATGATTCATTGTCCCAGGCAGCAACATTTATTAGTATTCTTGAAAGATTCTCCTCCCTCCCCATCCCACTGACCCCAGGCCACCTTCATGCAAGCCTGCACTTCATTTATTGCCAGAAATTCTGAGGAACAAATCTAAGCAAAACAAGTTATGACCTGATCTCTCCCTGCTGCATAACTTTTCCACTTAGGCACAGGGACAAATTGGAAAACTAGAGGAATATGGAATGCAGTAGTAGTGCCTCATGCACTAAAAAGTCATAAACTGATCAAAGGCCAGAAATATTAGAGCCCTGGTAAGGAAATAAATGCACTAATCCAGATGCTACGTGCACTTTGGCTCACTGTACTTAGACACTGTGAGATTTCCCACTCTCCACTTCTAAAAGCTCTCCCAAGCCTCTCTGGCAGCAGCTCAGGTCAAGTATAATTTTTCTTTTCATAGCCAAAATGTGCCATCTGACACATTGGGCATTCAAGGGAGAAGCTTACAACTATCCAGCATGAAAATCCTGACATGAAATATCCACACCTTTTCTATCTGGGCAACCCATACTCCAATTCTGTGTAGGGTTTGCCTGGAATACCATTCAGAAACATATTTTCTTTTTGCTGTTGCTTGGAAGAGGAGATTGCAGATGGCTCTAGAGTTGTAATTGCAGTTGTTTTGGTGTTGGTGCTGATTACTAAGAAACCTCTGTCAGAATCTGTAACTGTGGTGAGCTTTAATACAGCAGTGGATGCACAAGGAAAGAGCTTGTGAGGGAATCAGAACAATCTGCATGTCTTGTGTACCACTGTTACCACTAAATGGTTTCTCTCAAAATTTTCCAAAGGCTGTTGCTTGCCAGGCCAAACACCTTTGGAGGACTGCAGTTCTAGTGAGGGTCCTTCATGTCTTCAGGCTTCAGAGTAAACCCTGGATTATTAGAGGAGATAGAAAAAAAACCCCAAACTCACCCTTCTTTTGCTTCCACAACATTCCACTCATGTTTGATGGGACACTAGCAGGTGTATGATAGTTTTACATCTTCCTCTAGAATGTAAGAGAATTCTAGCCAGAAGCAGGACCAAGAGATAGAAGAATAAATACTCTGTTCCAGTAGCATGGGCCATTTCTCTGTCGTGGTCGTCTAAATTCAGAGAGATGACACGGCCCCTTCTTAGGAGATATGAAATCATTATGCTTTCTGCCTTACTAAATTTTGTGGGGAAGCTGGTAAATTATATATTTACCTTCTTCTGTTACTTCTAGTAAAAGGAAAAAAGAGAAAGAAATAATAAATTGTAGGTAGCAATTAGTAACTAAATAAATAAAATAAATTTTTAAATGCTCAGCCACCTCTTTCTATGTTTGCTTTTAATACACTTTATTTGAATTCTAATTGCTTAGACAGTAGTACTCCTGTGATTATTATTATTAGTTGCCGAACAATCATTCACATCCTGCTTCATTTTTAATGCTTGTTGTGTTTTACGCTCTGCTAATACTATATTGTTTCAATTGTGGGGGTTTTTTCCTACTTCTGCACAAGGAATATAGATTATTTTATTGCTTCACTGGGTACTAGAAAGGTCTGTCTTTTATGATTGCTGAAAATCTGTGTACAGAGCAGAAAATGGCACTGCATGTTTCAAAGCAGTGCTTTCGCTCGCTGAGGCTATGGTAATGAATGTTGGTGTTTGAGTGCTCTGATAAAGATAACATCACTGTTGCAGGATGCACAAATCATCATGTATTCCCATGCAGTGGCACGAAGGAAGCAGCCAATGTTTTTCTGGTTTTCTTATTTCTATTTTATTTGCTTGAGAAAAGCACAGAGAATCCTGTACTTAAAGGCCGTATTGGTTTAGATCCCTAAAACCTTGACAGCAGCAAAATTAACTGCTTAAACCCCATTAAAGTCACTAAGAAATCTAAACTCATGCCTAACTTCACTGCACTAATGTCTTGGATTGGTGACTTTGTGAATAAATTGGAGATGCTTAAATTTACACTCAATTGTCCATTTCCTTCTCGCTGCCTTGCTCTTTCTGTGCTGATATTTTAGTTCTTCATATGACCCACTCTAATTTTCTTGATATCCAAGCCTCTGTGAAGACCTAGACATCATTCAGGAGGTATTTCAGGACAATTTTAAGTTCATTCTTTCATAAGTCATTTAAGCTGCAGTATAATTTTTATTAAATGCTTCCATCCCATTGAACACAGTGCAACTTTAAGCACACAGTTAGGTTAAGCAGTGTTGGTTAATGCTTTCCTGAGCTGGGGATTTAGGTAGTGGATAAAGATCTCCTGGGAGTAGCTTCTGTCACTTACCATTTCTAGAGCCTGGTGGCACCCCTTCCTCTGCTCTGTTTACCACCATCCATCCATCAGACAAGCAGTTGGGTGCATTTCTCCATCGAGTTTAAGTCCAAGGCATTGGACTGCTTTGTTAAGCAGTTTAAACATGTGCTAATTCACTTGCTTTGATGGAAAGGAAGGCAGAAAAGCTTTTTGAAGTGTTCAAATGTACCTGTTTGTAATGAGGAATTGGCTTATCTTGCCCGAATTAGAAGCTGATGATTCGTTTTCTTTCATTCTGTTAAACCATGTTTCAACAACAGAAAAAATGGTCATTGCTTGAACCCCTCATGCATGTCCAGGCAGGAAGTTCAGAAGGTGATGACCCCGGACAAGGAGGTGATGGTGCAGGCTGGGATCAGCACAGGCTGCACAGCTGTGCCTGGAAGGAGGTGTAAGGTCATAACTTCAGAGTTTTCTGCCTTGCAAAAAGTAATAACTGCTTTGATACTGGCTGACCAATATGTCAGTGCTTTGGGGACTGAAAGTGGATCTGTATTTTGTATTTCCAAGAGACTGAGTGCTGGGTGCCACACTTTTGTCTGGTTGGTTTCTGGAGAACCGTGCCTGAAATGAAGCCTTAGCAAGCTTCTGTACATTCTGAAGACATGTTTGGAACCAAGGATTTCAATGTAATTCAGATTTGAGCACCATGTGGATTTCTTGCCATGAGGAGCTTTATTAGCTCCTTTGAGTAGGTCAAGATTCAAATACCGCTTTTCATGTTATTTCATATATTTGACCTTCCACAACTCGTGTTCTAAAGAAATGTCTTTCCAAATACATCTTTCAAGTGTAGTAATGTTTGTATCAAATTAATCTGAAGCTTCTGTCGCCCTGGAGGCTGACTGAAATGTGGGTCAAGTCTGACATCAAGTGGTCGGACACACTCCATTCCCAGTGGGACTATTAACACAGTGCTGCTCCTGGTGTCTTGTAAGAACCCCCTGCTCCACTTTTTTTCCCCATGTTTTTCCTTCTGTTAACAGGATTTCTCAGTGCTCTTCCCTCTCCAGTTTCCACCAAGGTCATGGAGTATCACTGCTGACAGACACATGAGGAATCACATTAGTCTTGCATTAAGTATTGCAGCTGCTGAATCTGTCAGCAGAATGATGGGATCGTGTAAATAAAGCCTTGTTGACTTGGCACTGCACATAAGACCTTTATTCACTCTGCCTTGTTTACCCAATATATTCTAACAGGATCTAGGTCTTTTTAAAAGTAGTCCCAGCTCTTGAGTCACCAACTCCTCCACCTGTGCAGATTTGCAGTCTTATCAATAACTGCAAGAGCACTTATCACTAATACATTTCTTCTTGTTGTTTAAACACATTGCAAATAGTAATTCCATTCAGTTCCCATGACTCTTAAGAAGCTTAATAAAATTATTCATGCCATGATATAGGAGAGGAAGTGGGGATAGAGACAGAGAGAATTTAAATCTTTGACTTGAGACCTTAAGTTTTCCCAGGTGCAGGTCTTGGGTTCAGTCCCCTGGCATCCTGAGATGTGACCTTCATGTTTTAATGGTATTTGTACCCACACTGGCCCAGGAATACGAGGTTCAAGTTCAGCTCCTTGTGCTCCCTTCCTCCAGGGTGAGAAGTTGTCCTTCAGTAGCCAGAGGGACATTTTTCATCTCCATTCTCAGAGATCAGGATCACTTTTGTCTTTTCAAACAACGACAAATCACAGGTCATAAGCTGTACAATATAAACTTTTTATCTGCACAATTGATTCATTTGTAACTGGAACATTGGTGTGTTTCTATACCCTCTGCATAAAACAAACATCACGAAGGTCAGCATTTTGTATACTTTGTAACTGAGTCAGTAATGCAAATACGAACTTTCCATTTGTCCCATAAATGCCACAGCTTGATAAGATAAAACACCGTGTTTGTGCCTCTGGGCCTCTCCACTACCAGCCTGCACCTGGACACCTTTGTTTAAATTAATCTCAGAGGGAAAGTCTTCACTTCAGTGTCTTTTTTTCTGCTGCAAATTTTGGTTTTTAGTCTGGAGCAGTAGTTTCACAGGGATCTTAACCTGCCATAGGCCAGTACTGATGCTAAAAAATACAGCCCTTCTCCTGGCTCAGCATGGTTGTTTTTGCAGCTCCACAGTGTACTGGACTGGGGAATTGTTACAGAAAAACAAAACAAAACTAAACAAACTCAAAAAAACCACAAATAAAACCCCCTGCCAAGGTTTCTGCACATATAATTCAGAGATCCATTGCAATTTAATTCAGTGCGTAATGGTGGGTTTATGGTCTGTGAGCAGGGCTCCCTGTTTGAATTGTTTTTTACGGTAAAAAGTTTTTGTGTGAGGTAAATGATCACCTTCCATGTTCCCAGTGTTATCTGGGCAGCCCAGGTCACTGAGGAGAAGGGTTACGTGGCATCTTAGGTTTAAAAGGCCTAAAGTGCCCTTACCTGGGAATAGTTCTAAAATGAAATGAGGTAAATGATTGAGCTCTGTGCTTAAAAAGCAGTTCTGTGACTTTTTTTTTTTTCAATAGCCTCTATTTTTATGTATTTGGATATGTTTCAGTTGCTATCAATCTAATTTTGAGTTCATTATCTTTAGTCTTTCTATAGTGTCGCTGACTAGATAAAATTATATTGAATATGCTAAATGTTAAATGCCTGCTTGTACATTCATGGATTCATCCTAGTAAAAATTAATGTCTACAATAATTCTTATAATTTACAATAGTTTCTGCTTACACAGTGTGTGATTTGTACTAAATCACACTATCACTGAAGTCCCAAACCACACTGACTAGTCCCAGCGTTAGTCTTGGGATCTATACAACAGTCAGAAGATGGAAGCCTTTGCTCCAAAGAGATGGCATTTTAGAGAAACTGGGAAGGATACAGGATTCAAGCAAATGACCACAGAAGACAGACTTCAAAATATCTCCCCAAACACATTTTCAGATCAGTTTCCAAGTCTGAAGCCACAAGGGACATTAATGTCATGGCTGCAAATTCAGTTCTGGGTAAAAATAAGTTCAGAGTAAACCTGCTTTCTTTTGCATCTGTATTATGGCTTCTAGTTCTAATAAAATATTTCTACTGAGTCAGGCAATAGGCATTTTATCCAGAGTTTTTCTATTGAGTAAAGCTTAGTCTCTGCAGCAAATGCACTGAATGGTCCTGTGGAGCATCTGAAAAGGACATTTTTGCCAAGCACCTATTGATGCTAAACTGATGGGTGCACCGAGGGTCACCACAGAAAATCAGCTCAGTGCCAAATGGCAGAACTATGGCAAGTTACATCCTGCAGGCTTTGCAAGGAGTTTTGGCCAGAGTTCACAATTGTAGAGTTTATTGCAGCTCAGACAAAATGTACGGCAATTTTAGACAAATCTGGGCATTTTTACACTGAACAGATTATTCAGCATAAGCGTGTGCATCTTTTAGCAAAACAAATCATTCTCTTGTTTAAAAACAAAAACAAAATGCTACATATGTTACAGAACTATACTTGCCATTCTTTATTTTAAAGTCATCCACAAATGGCTTGTTCTGCTCTGATTAGCTTATTAGTTAATGTTGGATATGAAAGGCAGTTTTGGGGCATTGTCTGTCAACTTAGTGGAAATTAGGACAGTGAGTGCCTTCAATAGTCTTTGTTCATTAAACCATATCTCTGCAGATGTTCAGTGTTTTTTATTACTTTTGCTGTTCCGAAGCATTCTCATTTTTTTCAGCTAATGAGAAAGGCTTGACTCTGTATATTGTTCATGAAGCCAAGGTTCAAAAGAGGTAGGTTACTCAGACTGACACCTTTCCTCTGAATTTATTAGACCCATAGGTGTTAATGCACATTTACAAGCCCTCTAAGAGTAAGATGAGCAAGTTAAACAATCTGTAGAAATTTTTGCTCTCGGGAGAGCCCTGACAGCATCTTCTTGCCAACCAAGAAATTATTAGTCTCACAGGGAATCCTGCTGTTGCCAGCTGTGCTTTTTGTGTGAAGAAGGGTTCATACGTGGGTTCCTGGTGCCAGATTTTAGCTTGGGTTATTATAGATGTCCCCCAAAGTTAGCATGTCCTGTATCTGCAGACAACTAACGAAAGGGCAGGTTTTATTTCTTGACTTAAACCTCTGATATCCTGGAGTCAGAGCTAAATGAATGGCAACTGGATGCCGTTTGTAAATGAAAAGAGTTTTCTTGGTGGGGAAATCAACAGCTAGCTCTAGCTGACACTGTGCTCTCCTCACCAGCAGAAATACTGTATTTATTTAGAAATTAAAGCAAAGGCAGTTGTATGTATTTCAAATGTAGTTTGGAGTAATGGGCTTGGCTGGGGATGACAAATGAGAGCTCTACTTGATTAGCCAAGGAAATGTACTTTATCTGCTTCTTTTTCACGAGCTTCCTGTTGAATTGATCAACAAGGTGCTAGTGCTGCTCCTTAAGACTAATTTCTTCTTCAAATCGTGCACATCATTAGTCAGCAGGATGGATGGAAAGGCGGTGAGGTAGTTGTTTGTGCTTCTAAATAGATATTCACTTTGCATGTAACTCTATTTTGTTAGGATTCTTGATCTCCTTTTAACTCCAGGTTGTGTTTTTTACTTAAGCAACTTTCAGTTTGGTTAGAAATTTGCATATGCATAGGTACCACTGTTCTTTCTGGATAATATAATCTGCAAATGTGTATGAAATTTAGAAGTCCGTTTTCATCA
Organism: Melanocharis versteri; assembly: GCA_013397845.1. Taxonomy (NCBI): domain Eukaryota; kingdom Metazoa; phylum Chordata; class Aves; order Passeriformes; family Melanocharitidae; genus Melanocharis; species Melanocharis versteri. The sequence continues at coordinate 686,182 of VZTG01000476.1, forward strand.
GCCTAATCCATTTTGAACCAGCCTTATCTTGAAAATACAGATAATAACCAACAAGAAAAGGAATAAAACTATAATACCTTTGAAATATGTAGCTGTTTATGAAAGGAAGGCTCATGTTTTTATCTTGCTGCGTACTATCCTGCCTTGTCTGTACTTACATATAACAATGTATTGCAGTGAAAATTAAGATAACACCACAGTGTGTAAAAATATTAGTTGGTAGTAATACAACTGGCCGCTGGTACAATATGCTCTTTGTGGAAACATAAAATAGACATAGGTTGATAGTACAAAGAAAGGGGCAGTTGCAGTAGCTGAGTATATTAAAAATGATAGCATATCAGATATGGCAATTACACTAGCCATCAATCTTCAATAGTTTGTGAAGAATGCTGCTAAAATGCAGTGAAGCTTTATAAGATTTGTGATCACAGAGTGTAAAATATAACAGATGCTACAATATTTAGATGCCTGCTGGCATTTACTTTCACCCTACACAGCTCATTTCAGTTATATGAAAATTTTATGTGCTCTGTAACCTCACTGAAATAGGAACATATTTATAAAGCAGCCACAATGGAACAGAGCAGTTTCAATATATACACAACTTGATCTGTTTAATAAGATAAAAAAGGGCAAAAATTGCCAGTTAAATTAAATTACTATTAGTTTATTATTAAATTACTGTTAATGCAGCAGTTTTGATACATACGATGCCTTCGGATCTGGACTCTCTGCCAGGGATGTGTCACTCAGAACTGGTTGGAGACTCCATGCAGCCCTTGCTCAGCGCGGGCTGGAGTCTTGTGGGGGTGATCACTGCAAGTCAAAGCTAATGAAATGAGACAGGAAAAGAAAGTTCTTGCAGCTTTCAGCTGGGAAGCACAGTGGACAGCTTCCTTTGTGAAATGTGAATCTTACGTAAGAGCTGCCAAGGTTACTGCAATCTCTTGCGAGACAGAATATTACTGGAGGACTGTGAAATCAGGGCCTGGATATACTTGCTAATTAATACTGCTCTTGGAAGGATGCCCAGCAGCACCTCCTGGTATCAAGCTGTGGAAGTTGCCATGCTTCTGCTCCTGTGGACGACTGTGTTTCATTTCATCACATCCCTACGTTATTTACCTTTTCCTTGCTTCCCCTGAGGCAGCTGTGTTAGGAACATTTAATAGCTGAGTATGTCTGATGTAATTCTGCTAATCAGTGAACTTGCTGTGCTAAAAAATAAATGCATTAGCTCGAGGAGTGCTCCCAAGGCGTGACCTTGTAGATGTCTGACACAGTATTTGAGCAGGAGGAAGAATTCACTCAACCCAGACTTCCAAAGGAACACCAAGACTCACGAAAGCATTTGAACTGGCCGTTTGTCCATATGGCATTTGGCTTGGTTCCTTTGCAGTTTAGGGTTTCATGAACTGGTTTCCCATGTGGTAACCTGGCAAGTGTACAAGTGTTGGGCCTGTAGGACACCAAGAGGCTTTGTTTGTCAGGGAGGGATTATAACACAGCCCGGGTTTAAAAAGGCACAGTAACTCTTGTGTAGCAGTAAATTGCTCCTTTTTATCAAGAGAATTTTGATGTTGTCGAGAGGAGTGTGCCTCTTTCTGAGGTTAGTGTCTGAAATGTTTCTTAATCCAAAAATTTGACCCTTCACCGGCACTGCTTATGACATTTAGACCATTTCTATTTTATCTTTTGCAGCAGCTTACTCTTTACGGTTCCTGTTTACAAATCAGATCCCTTGTCACACTTGGAACCAAAATATCCTTTCTTCCTCTAGTAGCCCGTAAAATGTAATACAGCAGGGAGCTCATCACTTCGGGTGAGTCGCCTGGAAACAAGACACACTTGGGCCATGGAGGATATTTCTCCTGTGAGCTCGAGTTCCCTGAGCTTTACAGAGCCACCTCAGAGACTCTTCCCCCCTGCACGAGTGCGAGGTGCTCCACTGCAACTTGACAACACACACGGTAACCAAGCCACACAATTGCTATTTGTTCAGGCTGTGTATTCTGTGAATCAAAGCAGGATCTTGGAGTGGTGTCTCAGAAGTGATGAAAAGCAATTTTGTGGTCAAACTTCGTATCTGTCTCACCTGCTCTACCCATACAAACAGCACAAGCGTTTAGCCATTCCTATATCTACTAAATCTAAGGTCTGGCTTTTCTTCTGCAAAGCAAACAGCTGTTTGCTCGCCTCAAAAACCATGTTAGGAAGTTAGCAAGCACTGTAATTCCTTTTTTGGCTTCTGCAAACTCAAACAAATCGTGTCCAGATCAAAGTCAGAAAGTTGATCAATTTCCCTTTGAGGACGCTTAAGTTGATTCCGTACATGCCAGACAATATTGGACAGTATATTCATTATAGCAATTTTGAAATGTAATCTAAGTTTATTTGAAAATACAGGTATTTAATAGTTGTTTGTTGCTCAAATATATCAGACTTAGCACTGAAATTGTGCAGTCTTTGATGTAAATGAACATGGAGTGTAGATAAGCAAACCAACTCAGAGAACTTTCATCTGTACTATTTCTTGATGAATTATAAGTATTCTCAAGTTATATGAAATACATGCAAATGTGGCTGTTTTTAATAGCCAGAGAATCAAAGTCAATATCTGAACTCATTTCATCTCAGCTGGCTTATGAAAAATACAATTATGCACAGCGATGTAACATAGGTCAGAGCTGTCAAATGCCACTCAGCCCTCTCTGGTGGCTGCAGTGTGTGTGATGGCTGTGGTATCCCTGGTCGGAGTGGGAACAGCTCTGCCTGTGGTTTCGAGAGGCCGCTGTGGCTTCAGGCTTGTGGGATGTCATCTCTGCCCTTCCCGTGGCTGCTGTCCCTGGTGCTCCATCCGAGCCGTGATTTGCCCAGGTGGCACTGGGCACTGGCAGTGGCAGCAGATGGCATGGCAGGTGCTGGCCACAGAAGCTGGAGAAGCATTTTCATTTTCTTCCCAGGTGCCCCAGTTCCTTCACCAGAGCTTTGTCCAGTAAAGGTGGAGGAGAGCTTGATCCTTGCTCTCTGTACTATCCCAGCTCCAGGGGAATTCTCCCAGGAAGCAAGTGATGTCCCTGTCACCCTGGCCCACCTATCTCCTGCCTGCTCCACGTACCACACACAACTCATTCAACCCATCAGCTGCCTTACTGCAACCACCTACAACTAGTTGTATGTCTAGAAACTATTAGTAGTTGCTGTATGGATAACTAGCTATAACTTAAGAGCCTCACTACTACTCATTTTTAGGATCCCTCAGTCTGATGAGTGAAATATCTGTCTCTTCAGCCCTTGGGCTTCTTCCATGTCCCCAGTCCAGCCCCAAAGCCTCAGGATCTCACTCAGTTTAGCCATTTCCTCACCTCTGCCAACCTCTGCCTTCGTAGCTGTGCCCCAGGATGGGTAGAGCTGTCAGGGAGCTGACACAGTGTGTAGGGCTCTCCTTCTGGATCTGCCAGGCTGGTCCCCTGAGCACCTTCCCACTGACATCCGTGGGTTTCATACGAGGCCTTTATTCAGATAATATGCTGGACTAAATTTGTTTCTCAGAGGTCACGTCTCAGGAGGCACGGTTTGCCCTGCTTCACATTCCATGACAAATCCATTCTGAATCCTTTTATTATTAATAATAGACAGCAAATTCTGATCTCAGGGTTCCTGAGGTAGAGTCAGTGATATCTGTGTAATTTAAATCAAACTTGCTCTTGCAGGTCTAAGTGAGTTCTAAAGATTGTATCAATGCAATTTCCCTGTGCAGCTGGGCAAGCCAGAGCATAATTAGAGATAAGAGCTAAGAGCCTTACAAGTGCAAGAGGTGTAACTAACCTTTGCTAATGAAGGATATCATGCAAATAGCATTTGATATTTGTGTGTATCTGACGCTACAACTGAACAAGGAGTAGTCGCCCAGTGTTTAATGATGGCTTCTGTGATGGTACAGGCATTTCTTATAGAAAATGTGATTGTGACAAGCATTGCATAGATTCAAGGGAAAAAAGACTCTGCCTGTTGAATAACAGCAAACCTGCCCTCTCCTTAAGTTATCATAACCCTTCCCACTCAGAAAAGTGGCATAATATCTAGAATAATAACCATTTCCTCCACAGACAGAGTGGTGGAACAGAGAATCCTGTTCTTTGTATACGTTTCTTGTGAGTCTGTGCATGCCTCCAAAATGCAAGTCAATGGAAATCAGCAATTGTTTCCAAAAGACAGTTTTATCCTAAAGCCCCTGAGAATGATTGACCCCCTGTGTCTGCCACTGCTCAAAACCAGCTCTCTGCTGCAACAACCCCAGTAATTCGAAAACTTCAAAATCTGCATACAATTCCTGTAGTTCTTTTTAAAGCTTTTCAAAGAGGGCACAAGGACTAATGCAAGTCCACTTAGCAGGGTTTGCTGCTAGAAGAAAGTTAACCTTAGTAAGGTTGGGCTGTGTTAGTGCCAAGGATTTTGATAAGGTTGTTAATGGCATCCCTGGGATTCCAAAGGTCTTTGTAAAATCATTGTTACTCTCATCCTACTGCAGATGTGGACGTGATATGCATGAGTTGATGTGTACTTGAAGGTACAAGATACCCTGGCTGTATTGCACACATAGTTTGAACCATCAGCAGGCTCTGAAGCATTCCCCAAGATCGTATCTTCCAGTGATTATTGGTAGGATGGTATTGTGCTAGACCAAGGAGGGTGTATAAATAGCTAACGAGCTGCTAGACACCTTTATTTTGAGTATTTTAGAAGAGTAATTCAAGTGGGAAAGGACCTCAGGAGATCTCCAAACTCCTGCTCAAAGTGGGATCAGCTCTGGGGTCAGATCAGTCTGCTCAGGGCTTAACTCACCTGTTGACCAAGACCCTCAGGCCTGGTCCCCAGCCAATATTGTGTCTGGGGATTATTTGTGCTTGTCTTTGTTGAATTTTGTAAGGTTTCTTTTGGCATATTCCTCTGGCTTATCTTTGTCCTGAATGGTGGTGCTGCTGTGTATGCTCTGAATTTTTCTTGCGGTTTTTATCAGCATCTTTTAATTCATCTATTTCCTTTTCACTATGCTAATTCTCCAGATGAAATCAAGTCATTGTTGTGAGAATTTTTCATTTCATCCCAAAGTTATGGGGTTTGGCCTGAAATGTGGGCATCAGATGAAGTTCTGGAGAAGTGCTGGGTCTATATGAGCAGGAGACTCAGGCAGACCCTCAAAATTGGGCTTGTGTGGCTGGATACAAATGTGTTCCTTGCACATTTCTTAGTTTTCCTGATTGCTGTCAAAAAGTAAGCTACAATTTAAGCCCACCAAAATAAAGAGAAGTGAATTAATGACAAAGTAGCTAATGAGAAATGCCAGAGTTTCTAATAAATGTTAACAGAGAGGTTTAGTTTGATTTATTTTCTGATTTTTATTGGAAAATTCATCTAATCAAAGAAGACTGGTTAAATCCGCTGTGCTTCTTGTGTATCATCAGTGGAATTGTTAGCAGAGATCCACCTGCTGAATCATTAACTCTGTGCGTGGAGAAATAACCCTCAGCCACCCCACACAGCCTCCACCACAGCACTGCTTTAGGCAGGGCAGTTTGTCACCACCAAGAAATGGAAAGTCAGAAGATCCCACTCGTTTTGTCTTTCTCATGCGTGGGTACACAAGTAATAGCAGGCTGAAGAATCCAATCAGATTTAATTGCATTGATTGGTGTTATTAACCATTTCCAGCGGCCCTAAAATATTTGGACTTTTTGTCTTCTCCATGTGCCAGCAGCCATGTTACACACCAACGATGCTACAGCCTCAACATGCCAAGCAGGCCAACATAGCTGGCATTAAATTATTAAAAAAATCTTTCCTCTGCCCCTCTTTTGGATTGGGGCTACATCTGTGCACCGTCTCTTGGACTTTTGAGGCCAAAAAAGCACAACCTAACCAAGAGAAAAAGAGACTGAGTAAACTCTGAATTTCTCGTGAATGATTCAATCTTGCGTTATGAATCTGTTGGTTTTTTTCTCATCTCTAACAGACCGAAGTAGTTCTGGAAGCTGTACTCTCACATGCTACAGAAGTACTATTTCAGTAGCAGACTTGTTTGCCACTGAGAAAATCGTTAAGAAATCATATAACAACTACTGCTGATCCCTAAAGGGGATTGCTTCTCCCACTAGCTATTATCTAAATTGGATGTTTTCTGGAAAGACGAGCTGAATAAATAAAATAACGCCAGCAAGACTGGAGTGCTAAGGATGCAAAGATTCAGACTCCTCCATTTTAATGTTAGTGTAACTCCACTGAACTCAGTAGAGTTATTCTGGCTTTAAACCTAAGCCCTGGGGCCCAAAATGCTGCAGGGAAAGAAGCTGTCTGCTCCCATTGGAACAAGGGGAGGGCCACAGCGTGACTTCATTTACATAAACTGCCTACCAGATGGAGAGAAACCCTGGGGAAAGGCAGGCGCTCCCTGCCCCATGCCTCCTGAAATGTAGGACATGGGATGAGGCTCCATGTGATAAAAGCATCCACCCAATTTCTTCCTTTGGCACCTTGGCAGTCACTATACGGATTTTGGAATTGTTTGCTTGGTGGAAATAAATTTTGTAAGAGGGGAACGGCATTTCAGACCAGGGAACAAAACCCCAGTGACTCAAAGAGTCTGTGCACTGCTGGGCCTCTACTGAGGGCCCTTCTGCATTAGGACTTTTTGATGGAAACAGCAGAAGCAGAGTGAGATCCTGCCCTCTGGCTGCTCCATGCATTGGAGCCATGTGAGATCCCAGCTTGGTCAGGGCACAGAGTGTGAGAGCTGGCCTGGAATGGGACAGGCTCTCTGGGGGTGCCCCAGCCACTGCACTGGGATTCAGCAGGACAGGCAGGGAGGAGAAAGCTCCATGCTCAGTTTTGGGCCTGGAATGGGACAGGCTCTCTGGGGGTGCCCCAGCCACTGCACTGGGATTCAGCAGGACAGGCAGGGAGGAGAAAGCTCCATGCTCAGTTTGGGCTCCTCTCTCTGAGGAAGATGTTGAGGTGCTGGAGTGAGTCCAGAGAAGGGCAATGGAGCTGGGAGAGGATGTGGGGCACAAGGCTCATGAGGAGCAGCTGAGGGAGCTCAGGAGGGACCTCCTCACTCTCTACAACTCCTGGACAGGAGGGATGTAGTGAGGTGGGTGTCAGTATCTTCTCCCAAGGAACCAATGACAGGATGAGAGGAAATGGCCTGAAGTTGCACCAGGTGAGGTTTAGATCAGTTATTAGGAAATTTTTTTTCCATGGAATGGGTTGTACAACATTGGAACAGGCTACCCAGGGAAGTGGTGGGATCACCATCCCTGGAAGTGTTAAAAAAATATGTAGATATGGCTCTTGAGGGCATGATTTAATGGCAAACATGATGGTGGAGCTGGGTTCGACAGCTGGGCTGGGATGATCTCAAAGGTCTTTTCCAACATTAACACTGCCATGACCCTGCTCTGAAGTTGTCAGAGCTGCAGTTCTGGTGCTTCACCTCGCAGCCTGAAGGCTCTGGGTTTGGGATCAGGGTAACCCATGGCTCCTGCAGCTGCCTGGCCATGTTTCTCTTGCTCTTGCTCTCACAACAGCTTCGGCAGAGGTCAGCAGAGAATTTGATATCTGATACAAATGTGGCTGCTTACTGAATTCTAATATGAAAGTGTTAGGGGGGTTATTTCTATTTGGTTTTCTTCCCATCAACTCATCTGTCTAGGATCTCCATTTCTGGAAAGAGGCAGAGTGAAGAATTTAGTCTAATACACCATTTAAATTCCATAAACAAGACAAAAATCTAGTAGCAGACCTGAGAATATATATTGCAGCAATAAAACTTCCCTGAAAGAATTGCAGCAGCAGCTAGGGAATGCTAATAAAGGTTTCTTTGCCTGTGAAGCAACACTCACAGGCCTTGGTTGGCTTGATTTTCATTTAATAAAAACACTACATTAATATAATCATGATTATATTGTGAAGAGGAAACACGTTGGAAGCTTTTTGATTCTCTTCATTAATTACTTCTCTCTCCAGCAGTACCACTGCACTGAAGAGATAAAAGGAGAGTGACTGATATTGAGTTTCATTTTTAAAGAACAAAGTGCATTTTTAATTGGGTTTAATATGTAAGCTTGCAGGTAAAAGATGAGCTAAAAATATTTCTGAATTTAAAAAAAAGCAATTTCAAACTGCTGCCTTCTGATCAGGTCTGTCCAACACACACACGGACCACCTACAAGGTGCAATTAACTGACTTGCCAATTGTACAGGGCAGTTTGAGATGCTCAGAGAAGTGGCTTGAGGTGGACAGTGCTCTCTAGTCTGTGTATCTTGGCCAGGTTTTCAGCTGGCATTTAGCTTTCAGAGACAGGATATAAATTTTTTTTTTTCAAAAATGGGATGTTTTATATCTGTGAGTTCAGAATGTACAGGTTTGTTAGGAGTACAAGAGTATTGTCAGCTCCTGCCAGGGGCTCCAGAGATCACAGGGGCTAGGATGCAGGGCTAAAGGCAGCTGCAAATGTAGGGATAACCAGAATTTTAGTTTTATTTTCCAGCTACGTGGTGAAACAAGTCATAGCAAAGATCACGTGGAAGCTAGAGAGCCAGCTCTGAAAGCAACACATATAGAAAAAAATGAAAGGAAAACAAAGGAAGTTCTTCAGTATGAGAAAGGCTTTTCCCTCTACTCTTCTTGGAGCACTTTGTAGCCAAGGAAATGTGGGATACAGCATGGGAAACCCTTGGAGGTCTGGTTAAGGTGATCAGGATCTGGATGTGCACCGTTCATGGAGTGGGTTGGTGGAGGAGGCTGCACAGGCAGACATGCCATTTACCTTCACCATTTTAACCCACTGCTGGCACTGTCCTGTCAGCCTCAGGTGCTGCACACTGGGAGTGGAACTGCATCCCAGCGAGGGCAGAGAGGGCAAAAGCCAGCTGGGATGTTCTGCTGCACCTCTCACCTCCTGCTCTGGCCAGGCTGCAGCTTCACAGGGGCAGGAGGCTGAGCTGTGCCCCAGCTCACAGCAGCATCACCTGCCTTCAGGCACAGGCATCTATCAGAATTTCTGGGTTCTTTGTGTCTTGGAAATAAGAAAACACAAAGGGGTTACTCAGGAAACAGAGCTAATCATATGTCAGAAATTCATGGTGATGGTGTAGAATAACTGTCTTGCATTCTATTGCTTCAACTTTATTCAAAAAATAAGTTATGAAAAAAAAGGTATTAAAAGCACAACAAATATGAGGAACTTAGTGTTTCCTTCAATGAGCCTGATATTGATGCTACGTGTCTTGCTCCAGTTAAAGGCAATAGCAGTAGCCTACCAAAATGATTTATCTTCTCTTTATTTTATATTTCAAGTTGTTGATGTATGTAGTATTAATTGTGGTAAGTTAGCAGAGAGAAACAAGCTAATCCATGTGGGAAGATTGCTTCCTTTTGGTGCCCTGTCTGCCTGCCTACTGGCAGTTTCATGCTTAAGCCACTGATTCATTTTTTACCTCTCTCTTGCCAGCAATTATATTTCATTGGTGACTGTTGTGGCATAGAGTTGGAGGCGAGGGCTGCTGCTTTATCTGAGAAGCAGTATTTCATACTGTATATCACTTCTCAATGTATAGAATCTGGAAAACTAGTAATTTCTCATTTAGTTTCCAGCATAATTTACTGTGCTGGAGGAATAGTGCTGACAGCTTCTGCTGAGAATGGTATGTGGTATATTTTGTATCTTAAGGCTTGCCTTGCTTCTGTGCCCTCTCTCAAGAAAGGCAAACACAGGTTACATTTCTGAGAACTCTGCGGTTCTTGGTCACTTCATTTTGTAGCTTTGCCAAAGTAGCAATGACTTACTGTTTTCCAGGGGAAAAAAACCCATAAGCACCGAGCAGTGTAGCTGGTATTGATGCAAATCCATAGTTCTGGGAGCTTTTAAGTCACTGAAACAGAACAGTAAAATTAATGTCTACAAAAATGCTCTCACTTTGGCTCTTTGGCAGCAAACTTAAAACTACCAATTGCTATAGGTAATAGTAGCTGACAAGTTGCATGGTATTGGCACCAAATAATACACGTCTGTGCCATAAAGTGGTGTTGCTCAAGTTACAGGAATGCTTCATAGCAGGAAGCTCTTTACAATTAAGGAGTAAAACTTACAGTTAAACTTGTGAAATTAGTGGTTAAAAAGATTACCAAGTTGCAAAATTGCTCTGGGTTTGTTAGAACAGCTGAAATACGCAGTGGTGCTGAAACCTTGGCTGACCTGGAGATCTGCTAATCAAAAGCCCTTTGTGAATTGGGAATGGTACTGCAAAACTTTTCTGACTAAACAATATCTGTATATATGATTGTACACACTGTTTTTATGACACATTGATCAGCTTCCCTGTTTAGCTCCTCTCAACCTCTGTTTAGAGACAAGCAATGTCTCTAAAGATTAAAAATCCTGTTATTGAATGCAATTTTTAGATCCCATCTCTGACAATTGAAAATCTGGCTGAGAGACAAAGACTAGATAGCACTGCTCGCTGGCACTAGAAGTCCATTTTATTTAGAACAGGTTTTCATTGCCCTTCTCTTCCCCCCTCCAGCAACTGGAAGCTTGTTTGGAAATCTGTAATTGTTTTGGCTTAAGACAGATTTTGTGCAAAGCGCCAGGCTTGGGACCCTGCTCAAAACTGAGCAAACTGCTGAATTATATGTGTCTTTGTGATAATAAGGTATTAATCCCCAAACTCCCTTGCTGCCAGCTGAACATCTCAGGATCCAGCCTGCAAGGCGTGATGTGATGTGCAGCCTTGTGCACCCAGCACAGGAGGCAGCAGCTGGTGGCTGTTAAACACTGCTCATATCTTTGAATCCTGGCACTCCGCACTCTCCTAAAGGGAAAGGTGTCCATGGTTTTTTGGTGCCTTTTAGCTGACACATTTCAGTGTATTTTGTGATGTTTTCCAGACCATGGAAGCACATCTCTTGCTGCAGAATGTGTCCTTATCTGCCTAGGTGATCCAAGCCTCCAGGATTTTGTTCACTGTCCGTCCTGTTCAGGGAAGCATTGCAGATAAGAGCAGGACTGAGGTCTGGGGAATTGCCATCACAGTCGTTTTTTTTCAGGAGAAAATTCACTTGCCATAAAATTAGAACATCCCAGCTGAAAATGTAACAGAGATTTTTCCCTATCCAACCTCCCTTCACTTCCAAGAAGCAGGCTTCATGGCTTCTTGGCACTTGTCAGGCACATTTCTCTTACTGGGACACTGGGGACTGACCCAGGACTGACATATTTCCTGACCCTGGGGTATTTTGGGAGGCCTCACATTTCTGGTTCACAGGTTCTGGTTTCTGGTGTCTGGTTCTACTGTGGTTTCAATGAATTTAAGGGCTCTTGAAAACATTTTGAAACACTGAAACAGTGTGAGGTTTTGATGGCTGAAAGATGAAATTTCTGAATTTTAATTTCTCGTACAGTGGTACCTCTCACTCCCTTCCTCACGCAAAGTGAGTTGCTGCTTCTTCCTCTTGAGGCCAGGGAGTCTGGAGGCAGTGTCGGGGCAGAGTAATTTCTCAGACTTTGCCAAAGTTGCAGCACCATGTTTTCTCCAAATCACTTGGATTTTAATTAATGTCCTGCCTTTCTGCTCATGCCGCCATTATTTGTATAGAAATGAATGTTATGTTCAAGCATCTGCAGTACACAAATGCCCACGTCAGACCCTGTGAGGATCCTCCTAAATCTGTTATGTAATGTATAAACCCCAAGATAGTGACCCCAAGAAGCCCTGAAAGCAGCATTCAGCTTCTCAGTAACCACTGCTGTGAGCAGGGCACCCAACTCTGGCCTGTTTGCTCCCAAAACATCGAGGCACACAACAGCAAAATCCCACCAGGCAGCCAGATTCTTACAGGCACCCTGGTCTCCGTGTCTGCCCTGTGGTAGCACTGCTCCCTCTTCAGCCACTACAGAAGCATAAGGCAATTTAAAGTAGGTTTTCTTCCAGGGATGAGCTAAGTTTGTAAGAAGCACAGCTTTGCTCTCTTTGGCGTGTCAGCAGTTTGTTGTGGTGATTTTAATATTGTGCCCTTCACTTCTCTGTTAAGCTGGTGTAACGTAGCCTTGATTATTGCAAGAAATGTCCTTTTCCCTTCTGCTGCAATTAAGACCAAGATTCATTGCTGGGTAGATCTGGCCTTTTCCATCAGTGGCTGTGATTTGTAATTGTCATAGATTCCGCTTTTTGTGACGGAAAGACACAGCCTGTAGCATTTGGAGAAATAAATGGGAGCCTCTGTTTCCCGTATGTGAAAAACCAGAATAACCCAGCTCTCACTTTTTGTATGAATCTTACGGTAATATCATTACTGTAAGAGATGGGGGAATGGCCATAGGAACTGCACATCTTAACTCCCAGGAATCTCCCTCATGCGTGTGTGCAGTGTGGAGGCACAGAGCCTGGTTGGGGCTGAAGGGGCATTCCCTGCCTCATTTTGCTCTTCCCAGATCTCGTCCTGGGAATATTCAGGCACTTTGGTGGCAAATACACTGAGAGTAATTCAGGAGATGGATGGTGAGGCAGTAAGCAAATTGCTGCAGTAACATGTACACTACTTTCAAAGCATCCTGAATGGTCTATTAGGTGTAAAATTGGATTAGAGAGAGCAATTAAAATGGTAAACCTGTAAGAAAGAGTTGTATATTGTTGCTTTAAAACTAGAATTGACCACTTGAACACTATGAGTGGGCCACATCTCTTGCCTTTTATTGAGCCTAGAGGAATTTTAAAATATTTCATTAGCATTAAACCTGATAGATCCTTTCCATTAAGCAAGGTGAAGCAAGTATAATGCAACATAGCTGGTGGCATTATAGTGGTGTGACTGCTAAAATACATAAGATGCTTCAGCTGGGGGGCCATTGTGCCCAGTTCATATTTTGGAAAGGTTTGGAAGTTTCTCATTAAAGATAATGAGAGTTGCCAGGTGTCCAGCAGCTCATGAAATGAAGGGCTGAGTCCAAATTATTTCAGTGATATCTTGTAAATGGATTTCTGTTGTCCTTCACACAGATTTCCAGTAAATAAACTAATACTGGTTAACCAGACCTCTGATAGTGTGAGCCATATATTTGAATAAACTCAGATATGTGGAATAATGCATTAAATGTGACTGTATTTACTATGAATATACTATAGTTCATATAGGGAAGAGTTACGATCTTTTAAAGTTTACTAGATGAGAACAGCTTTTATCTCAGAATTAATGGCTCTTACACATAAATTCATCTGAACACTAAATCTAAATTAGCTGTTGTTTGAGGTGATTACATGGCTTAATTTTTTTTTTCTTTCAACTGGACCATGCATTTCCCAGCAGCTTAGTTTGCTGATGTTTGATTTGTGGTGATACAGATCATATACAAGCTGGCTTGTTGTTTTTAATGAACTGGATGTGTTGTATAATAGAATTGCTAGGTTTGTGTTAAATTGCAGCTTTGGGACTCATTATTGTGAGATGTTATCTGCTTTGAACTGGCTTATTTTATCACAAAGAAAGAAATTGAATTTGCTTAAGATGGCAAATGCAGCAATGGATGGGTTGGTTGGTGAGTGTTTTGGGGCACCCTGTTGAGCTGATATGTATTTTATCTGATCTAATTCACATTCTGCCCAGAAGATGCATACACACCCACACATATGTTGGAGTCCATATAAAAAAAAGCCTAAAACAAACAAGCACAATGTATTGCTGGATGGTTAAATGCTGCTTTTTAGCCATTGGTTTTTGACCATTTCAACTGTAAATTCATGGGATCTTTTCCTTAGGGCATTTTTGTTCCAGTTTTCTGTGCTGTGCATGCAGAGGCTAATGACGCATTTCTGCCTGCACATATTTAGCTTTTGCATGCACATATTTCAGCTTGCACAGAAGCATTTTGCAGGCATTGAAGTTTAAGTGTATGTAGCAGGATTAATTGTGTAAAACCCAGAAAATTGTGTTTCCTTTGACAACTGCAGGTTTGGAAGATGAAGCCTCTGTGTGTCATTCTTGGCATTTCCATTCCTTTGCAAAACACGCTGAGCTTTCAGCCTAATGTAAGGATGATATATAGGAAAATGAAATAATTTTCTTTACTGTGGTAATTTTAGCTGTTCTCTGCAACAAAGTATAAAAACACTGATTTGCATTGAGAGACGTGTAGGCACCTGAAAAACGCTTCTACTCAAACAGTTTAAATCAATGAAAAAAGGGGCTCAATTCAAAGGTGGTTTTAAGGAAACACTGAAGGAATGTAAACTGGTTATAAAGTGGGGTGGTAAGACTTTCATTTGGCTTCTGCTGAGCTGCCTGTTAGAGCAGTGCCAGCTTCACTCTGTTGGGTGTATGATATGTTAACATGGAATAAATAAATATGTTAACATGTGATAAATATGTGATGCCTGTGCCGTGGAGGGGCTGCTGGAGTTCCCTTGCTGTGCCTGCACGTCTACCCAGAGCACAAGTCCCAGCTCCTGGGACCACTGCCATGGCAATTTCAATTTTTTTGTAGAGGCATTTGAACCACCGCAGTTATAGTCAGAGTTTTATGATAAATGAGGGGGTTTTTTGATAGCTATGAGGACTCAGATATAAAATATCACATCAAAGGTTGTTCTTTGCAATGCAACAGAACTACCCTCCCTCCAAAAGAAAGCCAATAAGCAACAATAAATATTTTTCTTTCATAGTGGGCTTAGTAACTCATTTTAAATGGTTCTTCTAAACTCTGTGATCCAGCATCACATGCTGTAGAGGTGGAAGAATTACTAGCTATTTGCACTTTGCATTAATGTTTAGGGTGGATTGTAATGACAAAGCAGATATTGAACTCTGCAGTTAATTTGCTTTTGTTGAAATAACCTTTAAATTATTCTTCCCTTAAACAGATTGGTTTTTGCATACTGATGAGTGCTCTGTCCCATTCCTACCCTGTGTGCTGCTTTACGTCCTTTCTCACTTCATCTTGACCAGCATCATTTAACAGATGGGATAGTATATACCATAGAATATGATTTTTTTTTTCCTCACTTTCCTCTCCTGGCTTTAGAAAGTTCAATTTTTGCATGACCTTGGTTCTGGAGGCCTTGATTTACATTACATTAACAGCTTTATGGAGTTGCTTTATAGTTTGCTCTATTGCTGAAAAACAGGACTGTTTTACTGATAGAATTTACTGTTCATTTTTTCCTAATTGTTTTTGGCATATGCTTATGTTTTGGTTTTTACATCACTGTTACTCGTAATTACCTTGCCTCCATTATTTTTCTTTAATAGAGGATAAATGAGTGTGTGGTATTTTTCTTTAGGAGAGCCTGAGTGTATTGGAGATATCTCTTACGATGGGGAGAATAGTGCAGGCATGATTAATGGCATCATCATTGTAACATAATTTAGTTAGGAGGACTTATACAACTGATAAAGTGTCATGTACTTCCACTAAACTGCAATCTAAGTGAACTGTATTTCAGGATTTTATATCCTCATTTCTGTCTTCTGTAAAGATATTACTGTAAGATTCATACAAGCATCTTTATAGGCTCATGCTGTAAGCAGTGAAAGTTCAATCAGTTCTTCTTGCAGGAATCACAGTTTCTATAAAAAATGAGTAATTATAATTCAAAAAAGGCATAAATTAGTTCACTAGATGCATTCATTGCAGACTGAAGTTGTGACTAGATGAAGTCTTTTGTAGAATAAAGAGAGATTTTGTTTAAAACTAAGAAATCTGTCCTTGAAAGATGAGAGAGAAATCAAGTATTTACAGCAGACAGTGCCTACAAAAACTTGCATTGTAAGTACTCCACAGACCACATTTATAAATTAATCAGAGAAAATCAATATATGTTGGAGACTAATAAAAGACCTTTCCTTAGTAATTAAAAACATCTCTGTCTCCATCTACTTAATCCAACTCCTTAGGCCAGTTGAAATACTACATTTTAATTTCACTTCTGCATGATTTTATGTGAAATTATCCATTTTTTATTAAATCTTTTCAAAACTTATTCACATAAAAAGAACATTTTTCTTGGTTTTCACTGTTGACTATTTTTTTCTAGCGGAGCACTTTGTTTAGCTGAACTTTCCATTTGAGCCTTGCATGTTGCTGGGGGGTTGTGTATTTAATTTCACCTTTCTTTATGGTTGAACCTATGCATCTTCCACCAGCAAAGGCAAGCAAGTTCCACACTGGAGTCCCTTTCCAGTTCCCAGGAACTCAAGATGAGCCCAGCACTACTGTACCCCACCTCCATCAGCTGGCAATTCTGATTTTCTTATCACCCCACCCTCTGTTTTGTCTAGCTTTGATCACTTCTCCTTTTCCTGAACTGGTTATGTGCATTATTTTCCTTTCCTTGTGCATGGTCAGCTGTACTTGTAGACTCTGACATTTCAGAGTTGTTTTGCCCAGTGTGTAGCATGGTGGGGCTTCAGTCTCTGTGACAGCCTTTATGGGCAGCAAAAATAAACAGTAAATAGTGTCTCCACTAAATTATTGATTTTCAATACAGATTCTCATCTTGGCACTCCAAGCAGGGTGCTTGTGCAGAAATATTTATTACGCATATTAATTAGGGAAGGAGGAAAAAAAATGGAGAATAAAAGATCGCTGTGTAGACCCAGACACTCGTGCAGGATATTATCTAACCATTTTTGTACAGAAGCAGCTCTGTAAAAGCTGTGGTTCGTGCTGTTTCATCATCCTTCCACTGAAAATTTGAATGGGCTTAAAATTAAGATCCCCTTACATAATGGAAGTCGTAATGAAGGATATGGTTCATAAATTTCAATTGTTAAATTGTCTCAGTGGGAAAGGTGACTTGGCATTCCCATATTTTAAGGATTTAAAATCCACATTCAACAATAATGGTAAAGGGTTTAATTATCAGCTTATATTAAGACTTGAATATGAGAGACATTTCAACTGTTCTCTGTGTGAGCCATAAGCTTTCAACTGAAGATTTCTCTTACCTTCCAAGACCTAGATCCTGCTGGTATTTTTATGGGGTGCCTGTTTGTAAATACTACTCCTTATGGATAAACTAGCCTAAAAAATCATGTAAAAAGAGGATGTGAAGCTTGATTTAATATTTCTTTTAATGTTCACATATACACAAAATATCATCCAGGACCACAAAGCATGTAAGGCCTTTGGAAGCATTTAAGGAGGCCACTCGATGGCCATTAGGCAAAGTAACCAGCAGTGCTCAGAGCAAGGGCACTTGTCCCTTTCCACTCCAGCAGAAGGAGCTTTCTGTGGTGCCTCAGAGCTCAGTGAGTTAAGGATGGAAACATCCATAATGGAGCAAATGCTGCACTTTCCTGTTATTCAACAGAAGGCTGTTGAAGTTTGTATTTATCTGTGCTGTCTAGGTTTGAAAGCCCTGCTGTGGTAAAAATTTCCCTGTATGGCTCTTCCGCTTTTGGGGGATGGGGTCTGTGGTTTTCCCTAGGTTTGAAAAGCACCTCAGTGTTGTTATTGTAATAAAAATAAATAGTAATGACAATAATAAAAGAAAAGTGATATTGTGTTTGTAACCACTGCTGAAACAGAGGTGGTGAATGATGGCCGTGTTTAGCCAGACTGCTGATGCAGGAATACAGAAACTGGAAAGATATCAACCAGACTGATTTAAGACTTGGAGAGAGCACAGAGCTGCGAGATTGATAGCACAGAAAGGAATCTCTTGGTTGAGGTCCATGGCCTGCATCAGAGCTTTGGGGATTGATAGCACACGGCACCATCAATCTCACAGCAGCAAATGGGATGACTATTCTCCATGAAGAATGGGCCATATTAAATACCCTGACATCCATTAGATTGAGAACTGCAAAATGAGTAAGGAAGAGTACATGTTTGTAGAGATAATACAGTGCTGATTTTTGTGCAGTTTGTTTTGCTGCAGAAAATAACCTCACTGGCTATTCCAAGCTCAGCTCCCAGAAGTTGCAAGTCATGCTGGAAATAATAATAACAAGAATAAAAATGCACAGGGGGTAGCAAATATGTAAGGGAGAGTGACTTCTTAAAATTTAAGGCCTGGTTTAACGGGGCTTTGAGAAACCTGGTCTAGAGGAAGGTGTCCCTTCCCATGGCAGGGGGTTGGAACCGGATGATCTGTGAGGTCATTTCCAACACAAACCATTCTAGGCTTGTATGATTCTATGAAAATTAAAGTGCAAAAATTAAGCAACATAGCTCATTGTGATGTGTTTAACATTTTTGATTTGTGTTTCATTAAATATTTTGTATAGTACATCCTGGCCATTTTCATGCTGAATCTTCTGTTTGTAAACCAGTGGCAAAAAAATTCCTTTATTGTACCTTGTGCTTTGATTCTCCTTGTGTTATGAAGCTCATGAAACTGAAAGCTTTAGGTAGACACATCTTGCTTCAAATCTATGGAGTTATCTGCATGAATTGGCTGGCATTTATTATTTAATATTTTTATTTAATATAGCCATATAGCCTCCTTCAAGAATCCCATCCAATATCACATTATTCCATCAGAAAAGTGTCATTTACTCACTCTAGCATTTCAAGGGATGTGGAAACTACTTTTCTCCCCATGTGGACACAGCTCCCTTAGCAAACATTGCTGCTCAGAACACTGGCAGATGCATTGCTAAGTGAAAATAACCATCTCCTCTGTGAAATGATTCTGATAGCAGCAATCCAGAAACAAAGGCATTAAAGGACACAACACAGGCAGTAAAAGCTGTTGTTGCCTTCCAATAGTAAAGAAATCCATGAATAGTAGAGGATCACCCCTGAAATCTGGGGGGTTGTTTGCTCCTCTAAATCCTTACAATTTTCTAATATGTTTAGATGTTCAGCATAAAATTAGGGAAGTAGTATCGAACCTCTGTAAAGCAAAATGATTTTTAAAAGTTTTGTTCAGAAGTCTGTGGAGAAAAAAATACTTTAACCTAAATTTATCTTCTGTAGTGTCTGGAGGCAAATAGCAATATTACTAGAGAGCAAGGAGTATCCAATTGCGCTTGCTGGAGGAAATTTCCAGCTTTGAATAATGTGGTACTAGATTTTAGTGCTCATGTGTGACATTACTTCTGCCCCCCTTTTTATACTTTAGCTTTTTTACTTTTTTAGTAATTTCCTCAGGTTTTACTTTAGAAGGCTACAGAATTGCTTATCTTATAGTTTTGTTGGGCTTGACTGTGATGGCAGGAGTTGTCTCTTGAATACTTCTGGAAGATAAGAGGGATTTAAAATATGGTGCACCTGAATCAAGGAAAATTCTCATTTTCAGAGATTCAGGGAAGCACTAAAATTAAAGTATGGTCTTTATGGACTATCTCTTTTGTCTGAGAAACCGGGATTTCCAGCAGGAGTGATAAGCATTCTTAGATCATGCTAAATAAATCGGTTTGTTGTTTGGGTTTACTGTATTACACAGACAGACTTCTGGTTGGAAAAAGTATTTAAAAAAATATTCCATTTTAAATGTTTTGCAACATTTGAATGACTTTTATAGGCTTGCTGACAGCTAGATGCAATTTTAAGCATGCCCATGTCCATGAAATAATCGTGTCTCCCTCAGGGAAAAGTTTCTGGGAAGGGCTAACTGCAGCTCTAACCATTTAATAAGAAAAATAAACTGTTGCTCTCCTGGTCCTTAAGGAAGACTTAGAGGTAATCACATTTAGATTCTTAGAAGACTTTTGTAGTAGTCCAGACGGGATTTTAAAGTCAAAAGTGAAAACTAAATATAGCTGGAGTAATTCTAGCGCTCGTGTGTCACAAACTCAGGCTTTAGTAGGAATGTTGTGGCGAGGCTGATGCCGAAACACAAATGTTGCCTTAGTGTCAGACTGTGACAGATGGAAATGATAGTCCTGTGCAGAGGGAGGCTGAGCTGGCATGGGCAGAATATCCCCTTAATCTGCAGAGAATTTCCAAGTAGTAACACCAACTAAGAGTAACTGAGTGTGCAAAGAAAAAAGCCCCACATGTGCAGCACAGCCCGTTTGGGAAAACATGGACATGATGGGACCTACCAATGACAAATGAAATTCAGCCCGGGTAAATGAATAAACAATGAAACCAAAAGCCATTCATAAACTGGAAAATATGCTGATATCTAGACAAATAGAGCAATCTGGGTGTTTCTGCATTAAAATAATCCCTAAAGTATTCATCCCAATGTGTACTGGCAGTGAAAAACAAATCAAGCAGTGGAGTGAATTGAATTGCCCGTTCTGTGCGCTATAAATCATAAGGAAATCCAAGCACTTTTATTGCTCCATATGGTAGAGTTGGACATTGTCTAGTACTGTTTATAACACTGCTCACATCAAAGCAGGAAAGTTAAAATTGCTGGAGAAGGTGGATCCAAAAACAGCCAACTCAGAAAAAGAAAATGGTTAACCTAACCATTAACAGAGAAAAATAGAATGACATTCAAGTTCACAACAGCCAAAGGGAAAAGAACAAAAAAGAATCAAATTAATTCTAGGATCTTCTGGTTAGTGAAGGAAATTTGTGATTGAAAATAGAGGAGAATGGGAAACTGGGTGGATGTTTAGGCAAAATTCCACATCCAAACAAAATGCACATTTAATTATGTGTGTTATTCCAGTCAGAAGTGAGCTAATGGAAGTAGCACTACCTGGAGCTCTCGTACATGCCCAAATCCTGCCAAAGAGAAGGATTTTTTTGGATGAGCCAAGGAGATGGATTCTACACAGCAAGGGATGGGTATAGTGTTGACTCCAATATCAGTGTTGTTAGAGAGGTTATCAGATCTCAATCAGCAGTGATACTGCCAGAGTTATGAATAAATGCAATTAGAGCAGGGTAATTTGTGAAATTAATGCTGATTTTGTATATAAAATTCTGCTTCTGCCTCTTGGGTTTCTTCATAGCTGTACCCAACTTTACACCGTATGTTCGCACAGCCCTGGAAACTGGCGGTGGTTGAACTGAGGTGGGCATTGAGCTGGATCTGCTGCCTGCTGCAGCCTCCCGTGTTTAGAATTCCGGGGATCCTCTCTCCCAGGCACAGCCCTCGTCTGTGTGGGGAACAGTGCAGAGCACGTCCCGACCCATTCACCTTGCTGCCTTTACACGGGCAGCTGGCCTCTTCCTCAGAAGAGTCTCCAGGCATCCGCTGCTTGGGTTTCTCTCTGGTTCAGCTCTGCGCCTGGGGGAGGCTGGGCTGATCGTGTTTGCTGATTGTAGCTTGCCTCAGGACTGCTGAGTTTGCCTTTTTGAAGTTATAACCTCAGATTTAGGAACTCGCGGGCTAAAATAGCTCATCAAAATATGCAGATGGGAAAGGGATTGCCCTCCCTTCCTGCTGCATGGAATGAAATTTGTAGAGTCTCCAGTTTTCTTTTTATGGAAGCATTTGGCTTACATATGTCTGTTAGAACTGGAATGAATTTTAAATGTGTTTCCACTGAGCATAATTAAACATATTAGAGCCTCAGTGAACTGTATTGTCCGATGCCAAACTAAAGACTGCAAGGAGTAAAAGGAATTAAAATGGATGTCAGAGTGAAATGAAGTTAACATTGAACACCTCCATTAAGATCAATAAAAAATTTGTTGTCGTTCAGTGTATTTAACAAGGGTCTGGAGACATAAAATGAAGTGTCTCATTGGTTAAAATTAAAACACTGAAATGCTGCTAGGAGATCACAGGTAATATAGCTACCTGAGAATATATCACAGTTCTAGCAGCAGCCTGATAATTAAACTTTTGTCTCAAGTGCAAAACCTCTTTCATGTAATAGGATACTGGAACTTGTGTAGGTGAAATGATGAATGGAAGCAGATATTTCAATTCTGTATTTTTAGACACTTTGGTAAAGAAACCAACATCAAAGCTCAATTCAGTGTATTGCTGTTTATTCCCAAAAGTACCATCTGTTTGGTTTTGCATCAATAAACACATTAATCAGAAGCAGAAAAATAGAAAACATTAGTCAATGATCCAATAAAATTCTATAATATGAACCTAGTAATGAATAAAAGTTGAGAGATGCATGAAGATAGTGATAACTGATAGAAAATGTAGCCTTCCAGTACATGGCTTATGGTGTTTGAATGAGTTTCAGAATTTAAGTATGAAAAATTATTCTAACCTATCCTATTTTTAAGGGTCCTCTGGAACTCTTACCATATAAATTTATAGCACAGTACTTAAATATTAGATGGTTTTATACCATTTTTTTTCCTGACATAAGGGAAAACCCCTGAGTAAAACAACGCACTGTACATCTGGGAGAAGTATGGGAATTTTTCCCTGCCTTTATTAAAGATTCCAGGGATCCTTTTGCAACACAATATAACTGAAATTATCATGTTAAATGTTATTTATCATTGTAAAGATGTTCCTGTCCTCTTTGACTTCTTCTCATGTACCTTACTGACTTGATTTTGCTGTGTGTTCTCCTCGGATGTTTTAATTCCACATAAAATCAAGAGGTGTTAATAGGAGTATTTAATTCTAGTATTTAATTTGGTGCTCGCCTGCTGACAACTTTTGAACGCATTGTCCAACCAAAGCTGACAAAGAAATCAGTGATTGCTCATTCATGGAAATAGGTGGGTGAGAGAAGAAGGGAGACCCAATCACTCTGAAAAGACATAGAAATGCTTGCACTGGATCATACATCTGCCCCAGTCACAAGAAGACTTTTGGAGTAATCCAAAATAAAAATGCGCACAGGGCCAGGCTTTCTTATTTCTGATGAAAATGATGCATTTTGTGCACATAGAGACTTATATGGGCTTTTCCTTTGTATCCATGTATATCTAAAAATACGCAATCTCTTTATATTCAAGCAAACATTCAAAATATCTCTTTAAATTCAAGCATCGTGGTGTGCTCAGGAGAATAAAATCTGCCCTGTAAGACAGTCATAAACTGAAACCTGTTTTACATGTTCTGACTTAAAATAACAACAAAAATCTCTTTAAATTGAACCATCTCACTTTAAATTAAAGATGCTGATCCAGTTCCTCCATCTCCTCTAAAATCTGACACACACACACCTCTTACTTTAAATCATGACAAGTGTTTCGTAAGCATGAATTTTTAGACTACTGGAGCATAAGATCTTCTGGTGGATTTTGTCACCAACACATGTTCTCCTAAAACTATACTAATCCTGAAAAGCTGATGCAATGAATTTACACTTCCTAGAAAAGTCAAATGAAAAATTTTCACTGTGTTCAGTGTAACTCCATTGACTTCCATGGATTTTCTGTTGATTTATGTGAGTATGAATGAAATTAGAAAGGGCCCAGTAGAATAAGTTGTAGTTTACACAAAAAGGATTTATTGCAAGGACTCATCAAGAGAATTTTTCAGCGTAATTTATAAACTGTTTACTGACTATGGCTGACCTTCAAAATTGCTATTAAATATTCACTCTAAGGACTACTCTGTATATTTAACTAAAGCCTCAGTTTAAAAAGGTTGCCAGTCATTTCTACCTTGAGTCTATGTTTTCCTCCCAGTTTCAATGTAAGACAAAATTTATAGCTAGAAAAGGCATGTCTTTTCCATTCGGAATTGACAACAAAAAGTCCAATATTTTTTGATGAATAGTCTTATTTTATCACTCTAAATGTCCACCGGTATCAGTGTGTTGGATTAAGAATATTTCATTCTTTCCTATTTCTATGACGTGTCCTCATGTCTCTAAGATTTTGTCCTGCCTACGTTTATTGGAGTACATAAGGCACTGTTATTTTGTGTACCACTCATGTGGCTGAAGTCCTCACCTTCTTGCATGTGCTGGAGTAGAATATCTTCTCTGCAGTGTTATTAGCAAAAAAGTTTCCTTTAACCATGTTCCAGCCAGAATGTGGTACCGCTGTGCTTTTGTAGGGTAGAAACACCCTTTGAAACAATGCTAGGAGGTGTTAGCTAATCCTTTTCAATGATGTCTTTTTACAGCCTAATCGAGATAAACCCCAGGAGGGAAAGAGAGGTTTGCGAGATGGATCTGCGCCCCGTGTGGTTTTTCAAATGGATTAAAAGTCCATTTTATTAACAGAGTGCAGTGTAGTATGAAATAAACCTGGAAGCGTATGGGTTTGCCCTGCCGGAGAGCCATAGGATGGAGCTCTGCTGTGATTTTCCCAGTCCCAGCCTCCCTCTGCCAGGAAACCTCAGCAGCACTGGGCCAACATCTGAACCTCTGCTGTTGTTCTGGGGCTGGTGGCAGCGAGCTGTTTGGGACAGTGGTTATCCAGGACTGGTTATCCAGGGCTGGGAAGGGTGAGCACTCACTGGAGGCAGCACGTGGGTTTGGGGCAGCCTGAGTCTTTGCAGGCGGCTGTTTCCTCTCTCTGCTGGGAAAAAAGTGAGCTCGCTTGGATATTTGGTATTCTTCAGGTCCACATCTGTGATCACTGTGGATAATCCTTGGGTGGAGTGCACCGGTTATCTGCAAATTAAGCTCCATTAGGGGAAAATTTCCATACGCTTTTTTCCCCGTTAATAAAATATCTTTCTCTCTTGAAGAAAAAATCAGTTTGACCTCAAGAGCTGCAAATACATCTGCAAGATAAAGATAAGTTCTGTTTGAACTACCAGGGTCCTGGGACATTTTCTGGCACTCGGCCTTTCTCTTGAGCCTCTGATCTTTCCTCTGCAGCTGCCGGGACCACGAGGGACAGGTTTTCCTTTCTATAAATTGAATTGCCAAAACACAGCTCCTACAAAAGGCAGCCAACACCATCTTCTTCCCAGACCAAGGGAGTGATGACATGAACATACATTCCAGCTCTTCAAAACATTCTTGCCCATGCTGCAAACAGCCAAAGACTTCCTCACATGCACCACATAAAGTATCCCACGTAGCTGCCTGGATTTCTGTTGTATTTCTTAATATTTCCTCCAAGAGCTTAAAAAACGTTTTAAATTAAGTCAGTTGCAGCTGCTCTGTCAGGAATTCACTAAGCACTGCAGCCACTGAAGCAATTAAAAAAATGGCACAGAAGGTAATTAAAAGCCTTACTGGTTCTTGCTATTAGACTGACATTTTAAATGCCTCTAGATGTTTTATTGTGCCAATAACCTATTTCCCTAGTCTCGAAGAGAAATACAACTGACATCAGTAATTTAGTAAAGTATTCTACAGGTATCATAATGTTCCAACTAGAAATCTATATTAAATCACTGTGGTTTTCCGTTCTGCACAGTCCTCACCGCTCAGCTTAATGAAACAGTGGTTATTTGTTAATGAGTATTAGAGCTTAGTCCCTCATTCTCATTCCCTGTAGTGAGCTGTGTAATATTTGTATTACTTGTGCACAAAGAGATGCTTTCTGGTTATCATGAGCATGTGGGCTTCGGGGAGTCAGGCAGAGATTGTCCTTTTCCTGTGCAGCAGCAGAGCAGGAATCCTGGTTTGTTGTACGGGGCTGCACAGTCGCCTTCCCCTGCCCCAAGGAGCTTTACTAATGAGAAATGCTGAACAGTTTGTGACTGGCTGCTGTCCACAAGCTCTGCAAGGACAGAGTGGGGCTTCTCAGTCCTTCTCTGTCCTCAAGTCCGGTGTTTGCAGACAGATTAATCCAAGGAAGTCCCTCCCAGAAACTCGTGTCAGTCCCCACGGCCAGAAAAGTCAGGCTGCTTTAGTATAATCCTTAATATAACTCCACCCTTAGTACAACCCCTTGTCAGTCCAGCATGGGAAGCTGGTAGGATATTAGGCATTTTTCTACCTTTCAGTTGAAGATTCAAGCAGACACTTTAAAAGGATGCAGGGAAAATATTTCATTATAAAATTTTTCCTGATAGCCTCAAAATGTGAACGTGCAAATCCTTTTCATCATGCCAATGAACTAATGTTTTTCATCCCTGATAGAAAGTGATAGGAAAAACACATGACAGAGAGGAAGGTAACTGGAGGTTGCTTAATTTTTTCAATTTTGCTTGATTTATTTTGTAGAATGCAGAGGGGCATAAAATCAGACCAGAATTCAAGCATATTACACTTACCTGTAAAGCACAGAGAAGTTAGACTATGGCGAGCAGCCTTGTGTTATAGGTGTTATTATGTCTCGGGGTTTGACAGAAATTATTCTGATGTGTAAGCACGAGGAGCAGCATTAATGCTGAGCTGTCAGCTTTTATCCCATTTTTTCTCTCCTGGGTCACTCTAAAGCTGTGTAAACAGGGGTGCTTTAGAAGGGATTCCAGCAATAAACAAACCCACACATATCCCTGTGACTCGGGAGAAAGCCCGCACAGGCTTGCTCACAGTGACCTCTGTGGGGTCTTCTGATTGAAACCCTGCTGATCCACACTACCCATCCCTACAGTCTGCATCAACAGGAATGTAAAATGGCAAAATTCTCTTGGCGCTAATCTCCAAAGCCACGTCTAATTCTCGTTTTTAATGAGGCATTGAATTATTCGGTGCAGTGAGATGCCTGTCAGTTTGCAGCACAGCTCCCTGCGTGCTGTTGTGCCACCAGAGATAAACAATCAGTAGGACTGATCAGGCGGGCAATCACTTAAACAAATCTGAGTAGGAAAAAAAAATGCACATGCACTGCTCAGGATGAAACAGATATTTTGATAAAGTTGCATATTGAAAATATCTGATGTGTGAATACAGTGACTGGCAGTGACTAATTAATAGTGAGTTAGCTTTTGCATAAATGATGTCTTTTCTAGAGTTGCAGTGGGAGGAAGGTCTAAGAAGCAGAAGATGAAGATCCATGGTCAGTTCCTCATTTTGCCACAGGTTTAGACCTCATGTCCACAAAGTAAGAAGGCTTTAAAGACCCACCACGAACCACAACCCAACTGCAGTGTCCCTGTCCTTGCTGCTGAGCCATCCTGCCTGTATTTGTCATCACAACCCTGAGCACCACAACAAAACAGAGAGTGGATGTTTGCTCGTGCCCTCAGGAAATGGTTTGAGCGTTGCTGGTGATGCCTGGACTGCTGTGTAGAAATCTTTGCCATGGTCTCATACCAGTAAGCCAGTAGTGATTCAAGCACTTCGGTTACACAGATCTGCTCTGTTGTTCATTAAGTCAGTGTTTTCTGTTGCGTTTGAAGGGCAGCAAATAAACAAATCAGACAGTTTATCACCTGTTTCCACTGCATCCTGGTTTAACTGTCGCTATTTAAGGCCACGTGATGGATATATTGATTTCTGCATCTACCTACATCCCAGCCAAGCCATCACTTCCTTTGGGTTTATCTTCAAAGGAGCTCTCAGCTGTTTCACAAAATCTTTTTTTTTTAAAGAAATCGTCTGTCACAAAAAAAAATTCATTAAATATCAGAATTTTATTTTAAAAACCCAGTCCTTGTCTTCTACTTGGGTTAGAGTGTATTGAGTGTCTTTTAACAAGACAGAGAGGGTTCCTTTCTGGCAAAACCCTGCCAAGCTGGACTCTTGTGCTGTCATCTTTGTGTACAGAAAAGATCACTCTGAGAAATTCTGATTCTGTTCGAGCTCCATGGCGTGCCAGAACAGCACATCTGAAGTCACTGCCCAGCTGCTTGTGATGGCTCTTCGTGCCAGAAGTTGTCCCCCTTCAGCCTCCTGGCTGAGCTGCTCGTGGGACTCCTCCAAATGCATCATTTAGCGTGGGCAGCCTCAGTAATGACAGGTTCTCATCGAGCCAGAGGGGCAGCACGGTGGCATCCAGCAGAGAACACGTGCCCACAGCTCAGGGGAATGTGGCTTTACAGGCAGCAAAATCCTCTGGAGCTGCGAAACTCTTGAAAAGGTTTCTCTGTCTGACATGAAAGTCTGGTGTAAAGTCTGATGCTGTAGAGCGTAAGAACGTTTTAATTAGGAAACATCGAGATGGTTGAGTTTAACCGAGTAGTAACCTGAGAGTGTTTGGGTGGGAAATGCTCAGGTGGAATTGTGAAGTGGTGAGGTAGCTCACTGGCATGCACTGTAATTTGTTATTAAGGTTATCTGCAGTATCTAACCTTTCAGTAAATGCCAGCTGCATAATGGCTGTCAGTTTTCTCTCTCAGCTATTACACTGCAGAAGGTTCTATCTGACCATAAGAATCTATTTAATAAGACTCTAATGGGAAATGACCAGTATCTGAGTATTACAGATTAAAAGTGACAATGCTAATTGACTGCAGAGGTATCTACATGAAGAGGGACCAGAAAAATCATTTAAGTCTAAATGAAATTGGACTGATTTGATATTTGAAAAAGCATTACATTCCTCTTGTGTTTGGCAGTGTGGATTAATTGCTCCCTGTGTCAGGTTCCTATGTAGCAGTAGCCTGAGATTGTGGGGAGTGAAGGACAGGAACTTGGGGGATTTAGAAACACATTCGTTTACTAAAATTAGAAGTACATGGGAAGGTCTGTATTGTACGTAATTCTTATGGTAAGGACTGAAATTAAATTTTGTATCTGCAGTTCATGATTGCTGGTGAAGCAAATCAGGGGCACAACCACATTTCTGTTCTGAGGATGCAAACTTAATTACCTTTTTTCCTTAGCTTTATAAAAAGCATTTTGCAAATAGATAAAACAGAGAAATAGAAAATCACAGTTTCATTTTATGAGGAGAAATTGACAGGAATCATAACAATAGGAAAATGATCATATGTGGCATATACTTATCTCAAAAATGACTTAAATCATTAGGTATCAGGTGAATGCCTGTGCTTAATTTCTATATAGTTTACTATGCACAAAGCTTTACTTTCAATCAGAGGCTGCAGTACAAATTCATTTGTCTGTATGATTTTTTATAGGTCTAACAAGGGAATAAAACACATAGCATTGATTCCAAATAACATGTTATGTTCATAGAAAAAGCAGAATTTTCATGTGTAAGTACAGAAAGAGTTTTTGGAAAATAAATATTAGACACCCTTTAAAAGTCCCAAGATACTGAGAAAAATTCCCTTCTAGCATGGCTCCATGTGCTTCAGTAAATAAGCTAGCTTCAGTAAATAAGATAAGTGCTCTTTATCTTTGTAAAGATAAAGAAAAGAATTAGGGGTTTAATACATTCTGTCACTGCCTCTCCCCAAAAATTAATCCAGTTAAATATTTTGTGTAATAAAGCAGCATATGAGCCACCTTCACAGGTTTTGTTTTATTTTATTTTATTTTATTTTATTTTATTTTATTTTATTTTATTTTATTTTATTTTATTTTATTTTGTATAAAAATGAGTGGTTTGGTTCTCTGCTTGTTTTTAAAACCTACAAGAACACAGGGAAAACTGCTCATGAATTCCATACAGAATTCAGAGAGTTAATAGAGAAAACAGTTAAGTATGTGCTTAAATTCAGTGTGTGAGCAATTCTGTTGAAGTTGGAGGAACATGTGGCATGGTTCAAACTTAATGAATCCATAAGTCTTTGCAAAATCATCTGCTTAGTGTCTCTGGTGGAAGATAAAGAAGGAGAGAAGCATGGTAATTTTACAGAAATATGCATTGAAATATGCTCTGTTTTTCACTGACCCTGCTGTATCCCCAGCTTATACCTGGGAATGAATGCAATGTGCTCTGTGGGACATTGTGCCAGTGCTAGGAAGGAAATAAAGATGGGAAACAAGCAAACAAAAATAATTCTGAATTTCTTGAAATACGGTAATTGGGTTATTGTGCAATTTTCAGATTAAAGTCCAGGTAATTTATTTTTAAGGTAATTTTTCTAATGTTCTGCTTGTATAATGCATAGGATTAAGGCAAAAATGAAGGCTGTTCCTAAAGTTCAGAATACAGGTTATGTTTACTTTTATGCAAGAATTGATAAACCATTCCTATAGCTGTTGCAACGTAGAATAATCATCCCCAACTATTTACACAGCATGGAGTTGGGAAACATAGCAAAATAATCAGCATGAAAGTGAACCATAGAATTTGCTGAACCTAAATATATGGCCTAATTCTCCCTTTGTGTCAGTTTTAGGCCAATATAGCTGTTGCAATATAAATAAAAACACAGCAGTAATTTCAGTGATTTCAGAGCAGCTGGTCCTTAGATAAGTGAAAATGTTTAGGCTTTCATTCTGCTGTCCTTAGTTTGAAATGAAATGTACAGTGTTTTTCCTGGCTTTGATTTTTTACAATTAAAAATGAATCAGGACGGTGCTAAAGAAAAAACAAGTGTGTGAATATTTATATAAATACTGTAACTTTGGTTAAATTTGTTCATAATAGCCTTTCAGGTCTTTCTGTTCCACAAACTCAGAGCTTCTTGAAGCTGGTCTGCATAATTCATTTGGATACAGATATCATAGAGCTGCATATTTATGTTCATTATTCAACGCCCATATTTGAAGCCATATCTCTGCATTCAGCTCACTGGTAAACTTGGCTGAGCACAGCTTAAATATCAAACCTCAGTGTCAGGCTTCTCATGAGGACTCTGTGAACTGCCACTTGCTCACTCTTGATTTGGGGAGGAACATCCTTGAGACCTGGCTGGGCTAAAAAGTGATAGAATTGATTCATGCTTGTTCTGCAAAGGTCAGAATTGGCCATGCTTTATTACAGAGTAGTGCACTCATTCACTGGTGGATAACCTGGTGGACAAAGTCGTTTGGGTTTCTCTCTCCGAGTGCTCTGTTGCCATCACGCAGTTTCTTTACCCTGTCCTTAAATCGTGGCTTGCCTAGGGCTGTAACTGTAAATTGTGCTCCCTGTGACACTTTATGGTGAGCAGCAGCATGCAGAGGTGCTGCAGAACAAAATCTGACACCCTCATCTCTCTGCTCTGGTTAACTTTAGGACCCTGGCACCAGTTTAGATCAAAACAAACATTTCCCCAACTGCACAAGCTCCCCTGCTCTTTGCTGGACAAGGTGCTGCACATCTGGAATCAGCTGGGCACATCTGCTCCCCTCCATGCCAATCACAGCCAGGTAATCCCAAGGTAAATCCTGGATGTTTCTCTGCTCAGTTTAAAGCAGAAATAAGTGGTTCTTGCATGTCTTGTTAAGCTTTTGTGTTAGCACAAGATATAATTGTAGAAACAAGAACAGATCAGCACAAGAAGGAGATCCATATGGAAGGGCAAGGCATGGTTCCTCAAAATCGTATTTATTAGGCATTGTAGAGACTTTTAAAAAATGGCAGAGAAAAATCTTGAAATACTTTGCTTTCAAGAGTTCTAGTAATTTTTAAAAGTAATCTCAGAAACTCAATGTAAATCAGAGGTGATATTTTATATTTGTCATTCTTCACGTAGTGAAGGGGCAAGGAGAAGATGAATGCAAAGGTAAGAGAGGCTGCTTTTTCTGGAGATCAGCACTACGGAGAGGAAATTATGTCTGCACATATTGCACAATTAGGTCCAGCAGACAGCATACAGATAAATACTTGTTAATATCACAAAACACAATAAAAAATAGTTCACATAGTTTTTTTCCTGCTTTATTTTACCCAGTTTGGATAGGAAAAATGTACATATCCATTAAAAATATCGTCCACTTTTTATTTTTTGAACATCAATATTGTGCCAGAATCATTTTTAACCTTCCTGTAGAATCCATCACCATTGATAGATGTAAGAATGGCTTCAATTTTTTTTTCTTTCCAACAACTTACCATTTTGACATGTAAAGAAGAGTCATTTTATAAAATTCTAAACTTTTACAAAGGTAAGAAATGGCAAAATAATAACAACATTTGTCTTCTGTCAAGAAATATTGACACGGTATTACTACAGCAAAATTGGTTTGTGTTGTGAAGTGTGTCTCATAGATAAATCAGATTTGAGACTTTTTTAAGCTAACTAAATTGTACTTTGGTGTTGATATATGTAAGAATATCAAGACACATGATAGTGACTTTTTTTACCAGACTGGGCTAAGAGGAGTTCATTTAAAAAAAAAATAAACACAAAACAAAACATTTCCTGCTCTTCATCTGCCTTCACTTTTTTCACACTTCACTTTAACAGGATCCGAAATGTCAGGAAGTGGGCAGTGCGTGCCTCAGCCTCAGATAGGAACAAGCAGAGCTGAGGTAACTCATACACAGATTTATGGAAAGATGCCTTTTCCCTGTCAGATTAAATAGATATTCCAGCATTGTGGTGTAAAAACATTTATATTTCCACAAGATTCAAATACGTGTGAGACGCAGGCTCTGTGAAACCTTTATAGGCTCAGGATGTCCAGCAGGCTGAGCTAAAAACTTCTGCACTCATACAGCTTGGTGAAGGACTCGCAGGAGATCTGGGGAGTGCTGCTCCTCCTGGCTGTGCTTTGCTGGGAGTTGTTGAGCTGACATCTGGCAGAGCATCTTCTTGCTTCAGGGCGTCCTCCACGCCGTCAGAGGAGGTGCTGGGCCACTTTGCCAAACGCGTGGCTCGAACTGGTTTCTTCATGCCTTGCTCTGCAGAACACCAATGGCTTTCCCCCATGAACTTGAGAGGAACAGCAGCAAACAATTAGCAGTTCCTCAGTCCTAGAAAATACCCATCTGCTCTTGGCACAACTGTTTGTCAACATATAAATAGCTACACTGCCAGCAAATGGAGCAATTTTCTGCATCTGGCTCATGCTTCCCTTCCTCCCTGTGCAAGTGGCATTTGCAGTTCAGTAAAAGAATTGATATTTTCACAAAAACATCAGTTCTTAGTACGTTATTTTAAAAGGAATAATTTCAGAAAATATATGGGAACATGGAGATTCCTTGAAAATTTTTTGTCTTTTTTTTGGCACCGGAGTAACCTTTCATACTCTAAGAGGGGTAAAGAACATATCTGATGGGCTGTGTTTGATTTTGCATTGTGTAATTAGTTACCTGCTGGAGTTTCTCACAGCTTTTCCATTTGCTCCTAGAAGGGCTAATCCTAACTAAGAAAGAAATGAGTCATTCTGTGGCCAGTGGAACTTATGAAGCTTCGTTTCCAGCAGCTCCCTCCCATGTGGTTTCTCTGGTGTCTAATAGCTTGGTTGAGTTCACGCTGCAGGTTCTCCCACAGTAAGATACCCAGATTAGTTCCCTTTCATTTGACTTCCAATTTTCACAGGGCAAGTAGAAATTTACTTTATAATTAACATAATGTGGAAATATGTTTCATTTCTTAAAAAAAAAGAAAAAAAAAGAAATAAAAAACTGGTGCTTTAGAGCAGCCACAAAACTGCATTTTACTTTTTCCCAATTAGCCAATGATCATAAATGGTATCAGCTGTGTAATGGATGCAGTGGTGGTGTTTACATATCTGGAGTTGCCCTTGATCCCACCTCTGGGCTCTCTGAAACACTGCAGTATTTTTGAATATTTGGAAGAGGCAAATAACTCATAATTTCCTCAAATATCAACAGATGTTGAGTGGGAAAACTACTGCTTCTCTAGAACCTTTGCAGTTTAGGTTGTATGTTTTCAGTGGGTGCTGTAGAGGATGCTTGGAATCCCAAGTCAAGGTATGGAAGCTGTCCCACGTGTGACAGGTAAGGCAGGCATCCAGCCTAGATCACTCTGGGTGAAAGTTTGGGGTTCTGCCAGTGAAGGCAGGGCTGGCTGATACGTTTCCACCTGGCATATTCTTTCCCTTCCAGAATCCTGTTCAATGGAGTGACCATGCAAGGGAAAGCTACTCTGTCTGTCGAGCGCTGGATCAATGATCCCTGAGGCTCATAATCTAATCAATATAAAACATTGTAAGTGACTGGCAGGTCTGGTTTAGTGAGCTCAGTGCTTCTTACATGTCTGGGCTCTTGAAGGGTTTAATCTGTGGGGTTTGATCCTCTGCAGCAGAATTGTGAGTCTGGTTTTGGTTTAAATCCACCTAAACTTCCTGGCTTCCCATTTTCCTGTGCTCAAAGTGCATTTGGGAGAACAAGCAGAGTGTGTACCTTTGTTTTGATTTGATTTTTAACACATTTATTAAAAATATCCCTGGAAGTGTTCAAGGCCAGGTTGGATGGGGCCCTGAGCAACCTGGTCTAGTGAAAGGTTCCCTGCCCATGGCAGGGGGTTGGAATGAGTTCATTTTAAGGTCCCTCCAAACCCAAATCATCCTGGGATTCTGTGATATCTGTACTACTGATTTATTGATGGCAAACTCTTCCAGAAATAAAAGTGGCAAGGCTCCGGGGGGTTCTCAGTCTCCAATCCAAGCTGAACTGGAATTCTCTGTTGAACAGTCAGGTGTTCCTGCATAAATGTTGACATATCCCAGCTGGCCAAACTCTGATCTCACACCAATTTCATTCACTTTCAAACCCACTGGCTTCTCTGGTTTCTCTATTTTAAATTGGCATTGCTTAGACATTCCCATCGTAAGAATTAAATGTTCTTGTAAAGCAGTTTGGGAACTGAATGTTTCTTCCTCATGTGATGATGTCAGAGATGTCTAGGATTCTTAGGAAAATGCCAGTACTGAATATGCTTCATCTTGGTATCTTGAGAGCCAAAATTGCACCCTGAGGCTTCAGATTGAAGTTTACCAGATCCTGGTCCAAGGAGCACAGGACAGATGCATTGCCACCATCTTAACAAAGGAAGTTGTACAAAAATAGAAATAAAAACAAGCAAACAGAAGAAAAAGAAGAAGCATTTAGTGCCTGATAATGACATTTTGCATTAGTCACTAAGAGCTTAGTGCCTTGAAATACCGTGCCCAGGCTTTGCTTCTAGAAGTTGATGCCCATATAAATAGCAGAGCAAATCATGCTGGCATGATGGGTACTCAGAGTAAGATTTCTCAGGCCTTGTCATTAGTTTCTTTTCAGGGGGTTATAAGTAGCATAAATTAAATAGATTTTTTGTAGCTCTTTCCACTTTTTAATTTTCCGTATGACAACTCCCTTTTAATTTATCGTTCAGACCAGCAGAGCACAGTGCAGTTATTGTGCATATGCTGTGAGCAAGCTACAAAAACACACACACACAAAATTCTGTCTGTACAAACCAGAGTGGAAGCAGAACACTACAGACAACATCATTAGCAAACAATACCAAACAAAAATTACAATATTTTTAAAGCTAAGTAGTGCGGGTTTAAGAGCTTTTAAATTTACTATTTTTTATTTACTTTTGGTAGACTTTCCTCAGGGATATTTAGGATTTCCAGAAAACAAATTGTAATACTGTGTGCATTCTAAAACAAAAATCTCTTGTGCTCTGCTGAGAGAATAGACTTAGTTCGGTATGTGTACACTTCCAGAATAAACAAAAACCCCGTGCAGCTTCGTTAATAGACTAGGTATGAATCTGGGCTTGGTGAAAACTTCAGGAGTTATGGAATGCTCAGAACCTGGCAGATTCAAACCAGCTACAGCCCTGGAGCTGTGCCCAGCCCCAGCACAGCCCCTGTCTGCTGGGGGCTGCTGTGACAATGTCGTGGCCCTCGTGACAGGAGATTGCAGTTCCAGCGTCTGGACACAGTGATGACATGGATCCTTTCCTACTAAAACCCTGCACGAGAATCTAAGCCCAGAGTAATTCAGCCATTGTTAACCTAAATATGCCATCTCATGTTTCATTCAGGCTTACTCCAGCGCGGATGTCTCTCACTGATTGCAGCTGAAATGAAGACAAATCAGGCTTATTATATTTAAGGGTTGTGAATATTTTTATTTTCGGGTTTTCAGTGGGCCTGATTCTAAAGTGGTAGCCATTTCCACCGGAGCAAATTGGGAGCAATCACCTTGCTCCTCGTCATCACTCACCCTGCAGTTAAACCAGACTCTCTTTCACTGGAGCAAAAGGTGCCTGAGCAATCAGCACAACACGGTGAAGTGTTCAGCAGAACAGGGACTGAAACACAAGTCCATCATTCTCCTAAGTGCCCCAACAGGAGCCTGCAGAAAGTGGCTGCTGTCACTTCTTGCTTTCTTTCTCTTCTCCTGTTTACACAAAACCTGAACCAGGGCGAGAGTTTCACTTCACCCAGGAGACAAACTTGGTGTCAAGTCACCATGAAATGGGAGATTTGTGGTTTAATCCCACTGGAGAGATCAGGCATTGAAGCAAATACCTGTGATACGAATGAGTTAAGCTGCTGGAAAGGCTTTCCTTCACAAAGCAGGCAAGCTGTAACTATTCAGCTTGTGAAATGTGTGATGGGGATACAACAAAAGTCTCGTGTGCTTCTCTGCTGTTCACAAGCAAAACTTCTCGTATTTGTACATCCCACAGCACCTGCAGAAGGGTTTACAGGCCTGGGATACCCTCACCTATAAGCAACGAGTTTAGACATAAGTCCTTTATAGATCCATCCCTAGAAAACACCTCAAGGTCACCCAAAACTACCAGAATACAAGACGATGGCTGAAACGTGTCTTACCCACTGGAACCATCCTACTCTGACAATTATTGCCTTAATGTTTTAATTTTTAGAAAGATTCAGAAGCACTTAGAAAAAATTAAGTTTACCTTTGGTATTATTTGCTTTTTATTTATGAAGTTCCTAGCATAAATAAATTCTGAAAAACACAAGACTTTAAAGATATTTTTGTCAGATCATGGTAAGAGCAACCTTGATGTGGTTTGCCAAGCTTTGAATTATAATGTATGTCATCAGTAACCTAAGTTGTTATAATTTACTTCTGACATTAAGATCTTGCTTTTGGGCATATAGTTGCAAATGTATCCTATTCACTTCCTTACTTTCTAAATGCCCTTCATGTTTCAGTAAGACAATCCAATCAAAACGAAAGACCAAATGCACTGTAAAACAAATCAAGCATACAAACAATTCTTAAGCCTTCCTCTTACACATTCGCTGGCTTGCCCAAGGCTCCTAAACTTCATAAGCTGTGTAATCATGAAGTACACAGAAGTTTTCAAAGGAAACATTTACACCATTTATTTTGTACGTTGCTCAGGTTGGAATTTGTAAAAAGAGAATCACAGAGATAAGAATTTATCATAAATCTAACCATCCTGGTCTAAGACTTGCCGCTACTGAGCATTCTTGCTCAAAATGGTTTG
This sequence comes from Melanocharis versteri, assembly GCA_013397845.1. NCBI lineage: Eukaryota > Metazoa > Chordata > Aves > Passeriformes > Melanocharitidae > Melanocharis > Melanocharis versteri. The sequence goes on from VZTG01000476.1 coordinate 723,100, forward strand.
GTCTTTTCCAGTTTTCTTAAGTTACAATTCAAAGTGCTAAGTTTTATGATGACAGCACTTTGGGGGTGACTAATTGTGCTAGGAGATGTTCAACCCCTGATGAAATAAAAGTCCCCCATGAGGAGAGATACTTTAATTTAATGGTGGTCACGATGTCCATTTTCAAAACTATAAAAGTCACTGATTCTCTGTCTTTAGCCTTAGGCTGAATCCCTTATTCTGCACGTGCTTTCCATCAAAACCATTTCATGTTTTGCTCATAAAGGCAGAGTATGTGTGGTTTTGCCTTTTCCCTCTCTTTAGAACAAAGAATAGAAGTTTTTTAGCAAGGACCCATGAAAAGCACTTAGAAATCTCTGGCAGGAGTTTGGTCTTTATTAAACTTTGATATTAACCTGTGCTCCAGAGGCACTGGGGCCGCAGCACCGCGGCAGTGCAAAGGCACAGTCGGTCCCTGGCTTGGCAGGGGCTGCCTGGGGTTGCAGAGTATCCAAATTGTCCCATTCATTTCATCTGGCAACTGAAACAACCACTGGGGATATTTGCAATCCCACCCTTAATGACTTTAGCACGGCAAGGAGCAGCGGCTCAGAGATTTCCAGGACAGCATCTGTGTTCAGGGAGACTGTGGACATCTGCTTGCAAAACCCTTTTAAATCTCTGGTAGAAATCACCCCTGTAAAAAAAAAAAAAAAAAAAAAGCCACCAAAAGGAAGGGTCATGTACTGACAAACAGCTACCAGGGAGTGGGGCTGAGGGAAGCACAGGAATCCAAACCAACTTCCCCAGGCTGGGGTTTAAGCTGATAAAGAAGAGGATTAGATTTTCCTGGTGAGATAACCATCTCCCTGCCCTCCTCAGCCGCAATAATTAAATGAGTTTCAGTAAGTGTGACATAAGATCAGATCCCAAGAGCTCCTGCCAAAGAGCACTTATAAGGCATGAATTAAATAAAGGTTGAAGTACTTTTAACCAATCAGCCGGTTTCTCACGGAGAACCAGGAGCTTCTTCATTTAAGAACCTGACATTTTGTTCAAGTTCTGCTGAGCAGAACAGATCACACCAGTTAACGTGGTAATGAAGAAGTGATGGTGGTATTTGCACTTGACTCAAACGTCAGCATAAATTCTGTTCCTCGTCCGGATCAGTACGACTTCCCTGAAATAAAGCATATTTCAGCCTCATTAACCAATTTAAGATCTCAAATGAAATGAGATCAATTTAACTTAAATCCATCATAAGCAGGCTGGCTTAAAAAATTAGTTTCTCTGGGTCCATAAGGATACTCCCAGTAACCGTTTCTGCAAGGTCGTCTATTCTGAGCTTTTTAGGGCATCCAGTTACACACAGAATTTTAATTGTAAATATTCAAATTAGATATAGAAATTTCTGCTTTCTTTAGTGTTACTGCCCCAGTGAAAACTTGCTCTATTCCTGCATTAGAGTTCAGGTAATAAATGAATTTTATCCCTTAACCACCAACACAGAATTGGAACAATGAATGGTTTTAGAAATAATTACTGCACTTTAGAATAGCCTTTATCTCAAACTATAATTTCCGGTTCTGTTCATACTGCACAGTAAAAACTACGCTTAAATATTTTAAACTTTCAGCAAGGTGGCCACCCTAAATGGACATCCGAGAAATAAAATTTTGTAATTAAAACCTTGACAGGAGGCTACGTTTGCTAAGTTACTGGTTGTGAGAAATGTGACGTGCTTTTCAAAGTTCAGCCTGCTGGGATTAGCCAAATAGGTGTAGTTTCTTCATAAATTAATTAATTTTCTCTCAGCACTAGTATAGTCAAATGTTAAATTCAAAATAACCTGTCTCTACGGGGTCACCTTTATGTGACACCCCTGTACTGATGTCATCAAAATTAATAGGAAAAATTGCCTTAAGCCTAATTGGTATTTTAATGCCTACATTTTTAAATTACTTGAACAATTTTTAATTAAACTGGAGCATTAAAAATGAAGCTGCTCTTTATTTTTTGCTGTTTTCTTAATTTTAAAATATTGCAAAGATAATTGCAATCCACATGGAAGACTGTTTTTTATAAAATAAAAATTAAAAAATCTTGTACTCGATACTAGATGTTAATTATAAGAAGGAAACAACTGGGGGAAAAAATGTGATGAGAAGTCCAAAGGCCAGCCATGATTTCACCTGGATGACTGAACATACCAATTGTTTCCCAGATGTTTAGATTGTAATCTCATGGTGGATTTGTATTGCTTTCACTGACTATATCTTTAATATCTACATGGAAAGACACTGTTCTGGTTGTTAAAACATTTTAGGAAACTTGCATCTTCCATCACTGTTGTCGCAAATTAAAGGTCTAGAGACCTTAAGCTGATGGTTCAAACTCATCTTGCCAAAGCAACAGAGTGAAAAAATATGTCTGGCTTTTTACTGCTCATTTTAAAGAAAATAAAGTCAGTGATGAGATTTTTCAACATCAATAAAATCATTCATTCCCTCAGCTTGCAATATTTGTGGACCTCTGTTTAACAGATATCTTCTGACATCTTTCTAATCTATGGATCATTTATTGTGTAGATGTATTTTAGCATCTACCCTATTCTTGCATCCACACTCAGCACCCTGAAATTAGATAAAGCACAGAGCTGTGTTCACCGAGCAGTTTCACAGTTAGGGATGGAAGTGTGTCGTGGAGCCTAAATTAATGTACCAATTCATTAAACACTTTCAAGCTGTATGCCCATATTTGTTAGTGACAAAATGCTCAGTGATCACAGTAAAACACATTCTGGGCTCCAATATAACCAACCTAAGTCACCTCAGCTCCCAGCTCACTCAAACCTAACCCACGCCAAGCTGTGGCCACTGGAAATTAGATAACTTCCCACTGGTTGTTTTAATTTGATCTCATTTTCTTTCAGGTGCACCAGTGCCAGTTCGGAGTGACTCCACCTTGGCCTGTGGGTTTTTCAGCTCTATATGAGCAAAAGCAAGGCCAGAGTCAGACCCTGGCTTCTCTCCGATGTGTTGAACCGCTTCTGGCATCGTGCAGCTCTTCACACCGAGAGCCAGTGGCTCACAGCACAGAACCAAGGCTGCAGGAGGTTTGCCCATTTTTAATTCTCACTCCTTTTTAACTTGATATTTGCTTGAAGAAAAATACACTGCTAGTGCCAATTAGATAACTGGATCCTTCTTCTTCTGTCAGAAATTTCTTTTTCTTTTACTTCCAAAGGCCCAGCTTCTAAAGCACAATAGCACACATCTAATTAAATGGTTGCTTGTGAAAATGAGCTCTGAAATGATAAACATCCTCTGAGTTTGTAAGCAGGTAAGATTCTTCAGAGAAATTTGCACTCCTCCATTTTTAAAAATCACCTGTCTGGTGATGCAGCATGTGCCACACCAGTCTCTGCAGGGACAATCCTCTGGGGCAGATTGTCCCATCCTTCACACCCTGGAGCCAGGCCACTGTCCCCTCCCTGGACAGGGGACACAAGCCACAGCCATTTTCTCCTCTAATATTTTCAGAAATGGGAGAAATTCTGCTGCCTTCATTAGTGTGGTAGACACAGCAGTGATTGTTTTGCTGGTTCTTGCTGCTGTTTGGGTTTTATTCCTCCTGTTTTTTGCCCAACAAAATAACCTGGGCAGCTGGAGCCCACATGAAGGGCCTTTCTTTTCCTCCCAATTAATTACACAGCAAGTCCGTGGTCTATGATGTTGTTGCTATGAACACTGATAAAACTTGAAGAGCTTTAGAACACGTAACTCACTGCAACCACTTCTTCTGGCTGTTCAAGTGTGAATACCCTATCAAGTCAGCAATTACCTTAAACCTTTATTGTGAGTCAATGCAAAATAAAGGGAATTTTTTTTTTAATAAGACCCTGCCACAAGATCCCACTCCACATGCAGATTCACCCATGCTTGCTGGGTTTTATAGCATTCCTGGAAGTGTTGCTCCACATGTTTTTACCATTATTTAAGATTGTGGTGAGGTTCCATGATAAGGTTAGGATTTGGGAGGGAAGGGCACATCCACCAGAGATGCTTCTGCCCAAGCAGTGCTTGGGGGTACTGGCAGAATTTACCCTTTTGCACTATATTAACTCTTTTTGCATTTGTAATAATATGGCTCTTTAACATGCTGGAAAAAAAGGCTCTGCACTTAAAAATGCCACAGGAGTGAAGATTAAGAAAGCAAGTGCAGACATCCAGCTGTTGAAAGCACAAGCAGTACGAAATTGGGGGTGGGGGACAAAATTAGCATTCTCCTTACGTGCTCACCGCCTGCTCTAATCACAATGCAGGCATTATCAGCCAGCATTGAATCTTTGTATTATTTCCAAGTTTCCCCTATTGTCAGTCATTGTGACAAAGTGCAGGACAATCTGACACAATGATGAATCACTCCAGACATTGAGTTTTCACATGGCTGTCAGATGATCTCAGTAGGCTGTGTCACCTGAAAATGCCACAAGACTAAACCCATGCTGCACTTCAGAACAAAAACGGAGTTTATACCAAACTCACTGATTCAGGGCATAAACATGGGAGCCTGGAGGGCTGGCTCAGCTTTCTTTCATGCAGGAAATCTCAGCATTTTCATCCAGAGTGAACGAAACCAGAATCAGGGCTCAAGATGTGTTAACATCTCTTGCATGCAGACCAGGAAGACAGGTTGTTTGGGGGTTTAAATTAAATTCCTGCATGGATGGATCTGCACTGTGTGTTCCTTTAAAATACTTGTTCAATACGTAATGCCCGTCAAAGTAGAGGGCATTTATCCTAGTAGTTTCAGGTGCATATATAAAAATGAGTCCCTTGCAGTTTCTTTTTCCTGCATGGCAAAGTTATCTGGCAGGCTTTTTATTTTCTCTGTGGGCCAGGTAAGATGCAGCTGCACTGATAACTGATTGATATATAGTCAAATGCAAATATGCTTGTTTAAGTACCTGCCTTGCCTTCATGTATATTTGCTTGTCGGTGCTGTTGTGAGCCTAGCCCAGAAGAACATTGCTCTTTCCCACATTATTATTCACAAAGGCAGCTTTCTGAGTTATTTCTGCTCCTGTACAATATTCATGATAGCAATTTGATACCTTAGCAGTTTCAAGGTTATCAAGTGATTGAAAATCCTGCTGCTTACTTCAAGGTGTAACATATAAACTGTACCGCCATCCATTCTAGTAATATAATAGTTTTTCTTAATGCCTTTCATGAACTCCTGATTTAAAGTGTAAGCTGACTTCAGAAAGGGCTTATCAGCCCCAGACCTCGCTGGTGCTGCTGGGCTGCTGAATTGGGCGCTGCGAGTTTGTATCTCTGCGTGTAGCACTTAAGCAGGCAGTATTTAATCTCTCGCAGGGATATTGATACATCAGCTCCCGAGTGAGGACGCTGAAGCACAGCCACAATGAGAAACAAAGAAGTGGTTATTTGTCTCGCGTGTCGGAGGGCTGGCGCTCCGTGGATGTGGATCTTGCGGGCAGGAATTGCAGATTGTGGATCAGGGGATGAACTTTGTACCAAAGAGCGGCCGCGGAGCCGCGTGGCACAGCCGCATTCCCTAATGATGAACAAATAAGTGCCGCTGGATGCGTAACGAGGACGCTGAAGAAAAGCCCATCATTTCTCAACCTGTTTTGGAGGCTCCCAGCCACCCACTGGATTTTGGCTGCAGACGTGGTTTGGGTGGTTTCTGATTGGTGGGTTGTGCTGCTTGATGGAGTTTACATGGTGGCATCTGCTTAAGTAACAGATGTCTGTGCCACTAAGGTGCTATGTTCTCACTTTTTATACAGAAAGAAATTGCTTCTCGAAGAGTTTTTATTGTCTTTATGCAAATTAAAACACAAAATTCCTCTCCTTAAAGGATCCTCATTATAACAAGAACCTTAAATAATCATAAATACATATGCAGCCTCATAAAATCTTTTGCTCTTTGGATATCAAGGAAGTTCCTTCTGCGCTGCCAATTGTGCATGAAATTAATTCTTATTTCAACTACCAGTATGAAGATGCTAGCTTTTATTCAGTGAAGCCCCACTGGATTTCTAAACAAATAATGCAGAATAGTTGTTTGTGCCAAAATATTTCAAGGAGGAAATTGTGCATTCCATATCTTATGCGGTGCTGAAGGGTAAGACAGAGCTCTGTACTTATTCCCTAGGAGGCTGGTGATAGAAATATATACGTTTTTTATCTTTCCTTTGTCAATTTCCTTTAGTAGGCAAACACGTGACATCTTTATGGATTCTTTTTTCTTAACCAGGGATTGAAATCTGTGAAGGACTTATGCCTAGAAAAATCTCCACATATTCCAGCCCGCTGTGAGCTGGGTGTTGAAAGTCCTTACATTTCTGGTTCATCTCACATTATAACTTTGTGTCAGGTATGACTTAGTGCCTCGCACAGCACTAGATTCCCCATCTTTCCTGTTTATTTCCAGTGGCAGAGAGGGATGAAGGACCTTTATCTTTGGCTTTACCTGTGTGTGGATCAAGCACGATGCACCTGCAGGCAGGATGAAAGGAGTGGCTGCTCAGGGAGGGAGGCCGTGGCTCCAACCCCTTGGCACAGGAGCGAAACCAGTCCCCGAGGGAGGCAAGGCTGGGTGCTTGGAGATTTTCTCTATGGGCTGCACAGTTCAGGACAGAAGGAAGGTAAGGTGAATGTGATAACACCAGAGCATCAACAAGCCTCTTCCAGGTCCTTTACGAAAAGAAATGTACGGAGTGCAGTCAGCTTTGATAAGCGCCTGCCTGTCGCCTCATCACCCTCAGGCAAAACAAATTGCCCCACAGGGACTCCTGAGGTCGGCCTTGGCTGCCCACCCAGAGATGATCTGGCTGCCCCCACCCCTCCCTGCCACCCACAAAACTGGCCCCAGCTGGGCACGGGGTGCTGCCTAGGAGAGTGTGCAGCCACACACCTTTTCTTCTCTCCTCCGGGCTCAGCAATCACCAAACCCGTGGTAAAAAAATATTGCAGAGGGGAGCCTGGACCATGTCTGGTCTCATCATGGGCTTGTGCTTTTATAATGTGCTGTTTTGAGGGGAAATAAATTGAAAAAGAAAGTGAAGGGACCAGAGAGACAATTCTTGTTTTTACTGATCTGTGGGATTTGATGCTGTAGGAGCCAGAATACTCTGTTCCATGTTTCAATGGGTAAACCTAATTTTAAATAGATATTTCTGATATGACCTTTTCCTAGTGATATTTTTTTCACATGCCTAGCCAGTAGACTGAGCAAGGAGGTGGTGGATGTGCAGTGGATTATTAACCTGGTGGCAACAACATTGGTAACAGAGAAGGGTGCTTTATTCTACTGCTAGCACTTGCGACTGTTTCACAAACATTACCAAGATAATCACATTCTTCCTGCATCTGCTTTGCTTTAGCTCACACAGATAATTCAAGGGTAATGCACCTTGTCTAAGCTAATTCTAAATACATGCCTCAAACACAAAAAAAAGTGCTTGGTGGGTATTTTGACCCAATGCACTACATCAAAGTAACCAAGTAAGCTGTAAACGCTTTGAATAAAATTGGACAGAAATTGGCATTTGTCCAGCCGTGTTTCTGGCTGGCAGTTGAGTTTTAAACTTTGTATGTGAATATGTATGAAATGACAGTGCAACCTGTAAGTTATTCAGGTGCTCCAGTGAGAGCTGTGCTGAAAGATAAAATATACCGTGAACGAGGTGCTCTCAGGTCTAAGATGAGTCATGGAACTGAGATCTGACCTTTCCAGATAACTTGCAGGCTAACGAAATTGCCAATATGGGATGACACCTTTGAAATGATGCACCTGATGTAGAGGAACTCGGAGCCCTGTGGGTCCAACTCACTGGGACTTTGCCCTGTGGATCCAGACATTAAATCCTGAACACCAGAATCATGCAGATGATTGTTGGAAGTGAGGTTAAATGAAATTAAGCAAAATTATAAATTTAGTTAACGACGTACTTAATAAAGGCAGAATGTTAGAATCACAAAATCCCAGAAGGTTTGGGTTGGACGGGACCTGAAAGCTCATCTTGTTCCACCTCCTGCCACGGGCAGGGACACCTTCCACTGGACCAGGCTGCTCCAAGCCTCATCCAGTCTGGCCTTGGACACTTCCAGGTTGAACAGCCCCAACTCTCTCAGCCTGATTGAAAATCAACAAGAGGTCAGAGCCCTGGAGGAAGCCTCACCTCCTGGCTGAAACCGTGCTTGTCACACGCTGGAGATATTAAATCCTGGTTTGTACAGTTAAGAAATACCAGTGACCATTAGTGTCAGCAGCTCCTGTGAGGTTCTGGGATCAGGTAATAATCTGATGTGTCAGAAACTTGAAATTGCTCCATTAGAGCCAGGGAAGAAGATAATTCATGAAGGCATCATTAGCATCTCCTTTTCCAACTTCAGGCAGATTTGTTGGAGGGACGTATGCTGAGTGTCCTCCCTGAGCACTTGGAACTGAGTGGAGTCTCCTTCTCAACGCTGGCCACCACCTGTCACCCCCTAAACGCTGTGCCAGATGGTTCCAGAGGGCTGGTGCTACACTGGACACCATTCATGAGCTTGCTTGCTTCTAATCACAGCCCGTTTTTAAATGTTACTACTCCCAGTGATCAGTATGATAAATCCATTTAAAAAATAGATTATTAGCTCTATTCCTGTTTGCAAATAGATTTGTAACAGATGTAGCTGGTAAAGTTTGTGTTTGACTCGTGTTACATTAAAGTGCCCATCAACATAAAAGGACAGATAAAAATGAGGATTTCTTATCCAACACCTGAGGCTGTACAGACAGCAGAGGCAACTCTGAGTCCCTCCTAAAACCAAAGAAAGTTGTATGTAGAAAATTAACATGTGGAAACAGAAGATGGCGAAGTGGGATCTGAAACACATCTTTATTCCTCTCCTTTCAATGCTAAAATACAGAAGTGGGCATTTGAAAGCAAAGGCAACAGAATATGAGTAGAGAGAATGAGTGAATTTATCTCCAACAGAAAAATTATTTAGTGATAGATAAGGTGATTTATGAGCTATCTTCTTGTTGCACTAACAAACAGTCACAAGTCTGTTACAAAAATTTGACCTGAAAAGGGTCCTGCTTGACCTTGGAGAACTGCATCAAATGCAGGGGGTTTGTCCCAGGGTTGAGAACTGCTGCAGCAGTAAAAACACATCCTGGATTTGATCATTTGTCTCACAAACATTGTAGTAGTGAGTTTCGTGGACTGATTTCTATTTTAACCCAGTACAAGTGTGAGTTAATTTATTTTATTATTTTTTAATTTTATTTTCCACTCTTCTCAGTTGTTCATGCCACTGATTTTGCTTTCCTGCCTTTCTGTCTCTTGTTTTGCTGTGTATTTTTTAACTCAAGATTTTTATAACTTTACAACTACTGTAATTCCTCACAAAAATTCAATAGAGTCCCATCAGTATTCAATAATTTAAATTAAAAGCAATATTTGATAGGAAAACTCAGGAAATCTTTGAGCATGCTTAGTGGCATTCAGAAATTTTAGCCAAATGCAATCTTGCCAGCAACCCTTGGTGCCTTGTGTGGGAATTCCTCCTGGCCCCAGGAACAAGGAGCAAACCAGGACAAAAAGCTGGATCCTTCTGCGGCTCATAGGAAAGAGTTTTTAAAATGGCTTGTGGAAACACTCACAAAAAACACTGCCCTGTCATTGGGAATAATAGGCAACAAATTGATACAGTCATTAGGGAACTGAAAATGAGAAGTATAGGAAATAGCAATTAAGCAATTTCAAGCCTAAATCATAACAGCACAAGAAAAACTCCCCAGATGCCTTTGCAGCCTTTCAAATAATCACTGGATAAGTTTTGTTAGGGAAAAATAATAAAAAAAAAAGGAGTATAGGGAAAAAGGAAAACGAAAAAAGGAAGGAAAAATCAGTGCATATGCTCAGGAAAACACAGAACTACAAAATCAAATTGACGAGGGGAAATTCCCACTGGATGGAAGAGGAAAAGACATGTGAGACTGCACAGTCCCCCGGGACAGTGGCACAGGACGTGGCTTTGCAGGGAGCAGCCATGCAGGAGCTGCCTGGCCACCAGTCCTGGCCCCCAGCCCTGCTCAGTCCCTCCAGGGGCGTCCTCACTTTTGGCCTGGGATTCCTGTAACTGTGTGCATGGTGGAGGAGATTCACCTTCACTGAGTGATTCGGGGGCCAGGATGGATCTCCTCTGGGAAGCTCCACCAAGATCCTGCTGTCCCCCTGATCCCTGCAGCCTCTCCCCAGGCTTCTGCTCCATCACCCTGGTCCCCTCATGTCAAAACACAGCTGGGCAGCCAGAGCATCCTGAAATACCCACACCTGCACAGTCCAGACTGGCTGATCCGGGCAGCCTGGCAGCCAAGGAAATGTCCTCAGTGGAAATTCAGGAGCACCGACTCCCCTTGTCTGACTCCCTGCTGGTGAGTTCACATTTTGGGGACCATAAGCAGAACTCTCTGCTCCCCAGCCCTCTGAGTCTATGCAGTTACTCAGATCCATCCTTCTAAGCAGTTGTGCAAGGGAAATAATTTTGTTGTCCTTGATGAATCCTCTAGGATAGTTCAGTATGGAAGCCCTGAGTCTCACTGCCTGATGGTGGAGAAAACATGGGTTTAACGGGCTTGATATGGCTTGTGGTTTTTCTGATGATGGCCTGAGCTGAAGCCCCAGCACTGCTCTGTGTGTGAGCTTTCCTAAACCCAACCACATTTTCGGCCAAGCAACATCATCCTCGTGTATCTTGTGAATTTGTGAGTTTCGTCCTGAAATCTTAAATGTGTTTTCCAAACTAATTCTGTGACTAAGGAGGGCCCTGGCTGGGGCTTAGGGACTTCAAACACCTGTAACTGTTGGTGCGATGTCCAGAGTGGTGACAAAATGATGTTTGTCCCTTTTGAACTGCAAAGTTACTTTGTATATCCCCAGGAAGCACCATGTTTTGGAGAAAAGCTGGATTTGCAGGCACATGCTGACAGTCTGGGCAGTGTCCATGCAGGAGGTGCACACTTTCTGAAGGTGTGGGGCCCATTACACACGGGCATATTGTTTTGTATTCAATGTGGAATGCCACCTGCCAGAAATGTGTCTTTTCAGGACCGGTGAGACAATGACACAGTGGAGGGATTGAGCATCCGTTTATCTTTAACAGCAAAAGCAGAAAGTCATGGAAATTATTAACAAAAACAAACAAAAGAACCAAATAAGAGAAAACCACCTATAAGAAGTCCCAAATCTTAGCTCCAGGTAGAGCAATCGTCTGTATACCTATTTCTTCCCATTTGCATGATTAATTGACATCCTGTTAACTCCTCATCAAGGACACTGCAAATCAGCGCAGAACAAAACAAACACTTCACAACAGAGAAAAGGATCTCTACTTGTGAGTTATACTCGAATCAAAACTGACTTTTAAAAATGCATTTCAGGAGTCAACCTGTGTTACACACGTGGTAAATTGGAGATTGGAAACTTTCTGATCTGCTGCTGGAGAGTGCACGGGGCAGCCCGAGCTATGCTGGAAATGCCACTCTGACTTTGAAACCGTAGGAGTGGTGTTGTGAGGACAGCTGTGATTAATGAATTGGTGGCTGTGGGAACTCCCTAATACCCAGGAGAGTTTCCACCATGCTCCCATGGCTCCCTGCACCCCTTGCAGAGGGACTGCTGCCTTCCCATGCACGGTGCTTGGCCAGGAGATCAACAACCACTTAATGCTCCTGCGCATCACAGCAGTGGCTTTATGAGATTTTTTCCCCCTGTTGCAGCCTGACAGTTCCAGTGGGAATTCTGGACTAAATGGCTTTTTATTTTTTTTCATGCACCAGAGAGTAATTTAATTTGTTTTCTCTCTTGCTTGTTTTGTGTTGCCACGGCAGAAAGGACAACGACTGATAAAGGGAGAAAGCGAGAGAGCTGCAGCAGTGATTTTCCATTTTATTTATGGTGATGCTGTGTAGCGAAATGTAAAAATAGATCTTGATGCTGACAATATTGTCCCTTCTTGATCCCAGGCTGGCACTTTGGAGCTCTGTCCTCCACCCTCTGTGAGGAACAGTACCTGAGCAGAGGGATCAGGCAAAAGCCTGCATCCTATGGGTGGGTGACTCTCAAGAAAGCGAAAACAGAAGAGTGAAGAGTTTCCTTTTCTTGGAGGAAGCATCTTGGGCTAAATCTTGCTCTCCTGAAGCTGAAGTCAAAGGAATGAGTCCTGTGAATGATGAAAGAGAAGGCTGGGAACTAGAGACATAGCCAAATCCTCCTGAGGGAGAGTATGAGAAATACCATTATAGCTGCCAAGAGAAATACCTGGCTTCTCTTCCAATCTTTTCCAACTAGTACCCAATTTGCATGACAGGTGAGCACTGAGTCATGCTGTCTGAGACTTTTTGATCCATAAAAACCTTACTGAAGGAGACAGTGAACATTTCAAAATCAATGGCCTGAACAACCAGCAAGGTATCAGTGGTGGTGACTGCCCACTTGAAAAAAGGAAGGAACATAGTGAGGTGGAACCTGAGCAAGTACAGACTCAGTCATACCGTTAACTTTTCATTTGAAAGACACTCTTGCAGAGATGCTCCTCCTATTCACTGCCCTGCCTGGACAGGCATCATATTTTATTAAAAGAAAACAAAATAATTTGAAGACCATGTAAGTAAATATTGAATAAGAACAATCAAATGACAGTGGAGACCGAGAAAGGCCATCATTTCTTTTTAACTCAGGGGAAGTGTTCCCAAACCACAGAGAGAAACAACATGTGAGTATCTTTTCAAAGGGCAACAGTATTTAATGGCATGGATACGTCAGCCTTGCTTTTTAATTTTTTTTCAATTGTATTTTGTTGCAGAAAGCAGTGACAACACCCATGTTCATTAACACTGAGGGTGCAGTGCAAGTATTGCCACACTGGGCTAAACTTTTGGTGTCCTCGAGGGACTGCACAGCGAAGTGACTTTGATGGATCACAGCTGCACTTGAAACCGAGCAGGGAAAGATTAGCGTGTCTCAGGCAGAGAGATCCCACTCACCTGATTTTTTTCTGTTCTGATGAGATAATTTTTCTAATTAACCTTGATAACACTTCCAGACACAAAGGCCTATCCAGACATAGGTGGAAAATACATTTTCAAATGGGCATTTTACTCCTACCCATGTTTTCTAGTAGTGAATACAGAATTTTAACACCTTTGTTGCCAACTGATTTGTTTGGGAAACTAAAGCTGAGCCTTTTCAACAGAAGCAGAAGTTGTAGAAGAGCCTTTGGCAGAAATCCAGGCTTCCATAGGCACCAAGGTGTCTTGTACACAAGATGGAATAAAGGGAGCAGTATGAATTCAGGAGCAGCCTCACAGTGTCAGGTGTCAATTTCCATTTATTCCTCTCTTGATGCTTTTCAAGGAAGTCAGTGATGCTGTCCTTTCCTGAGCAGGGTCTGAACAACTCTAAAAATGTTTTGGAAGCCAAAGTATGCCAGAACAGGGTCCTTTGGAAATGTTCAGTGTCCGACCTTTATCCCTCACGCCATCCCACTTAAGAAGAGGAAGGACCATCTCATAATCCCACTGAATTTGCATGAAAATCATCCTGGAAGTGAAATGAACCACTCCCCCTGCTCTCACCTACTTTGTTCAGTTTTAAAAGTGTCCAGCAAGAAGTTTTTCAAAGCTTTCCTGACCCCTTGCTCTTGTCTAGCTTTACACCAACACTGATTTTCTACTCTGTAGAGCTGCAAACGCAGATCTCTGCTTCCCTGAAGGACCTGCGAAAAAGAGCAAGTGACTCCCTGGCCATTCTTTCACCACATCCTTTGAACTTGCTGCAGGTGAGGTGAGGCAAGTGCTGCTCTCAAAGGCTTTCCCAGAGCACTTGCTGTTTTTTCTCTGATACCTGAAAGATGCTAAAGCTTGCCAAGAATGCATTATAAAAAAATCAAACATGTTATCTGGGCTCAAATGCAGTGAAACTGAATTTATTCCTAACTATTCATCATATTTCCAAGTCTCTGACTGGGGTGTTACCAACAGAGCAGTGTTTAAAGGAGACTGCAACATCATTTCCTAAACCTTCATGCAGGCAGAGTAATAGAGAATCTCTAGCACAGATAAGAACCTGCACTTTCCCCAGGAGCTGACAATTTAGATTTATGGAGAAGTTTTAGGAGGATATTTGGCACCAGCTAAACAGGGTTTAAGAGAGAGCCGATGTATATGTGAGGTTTAAGACAGCAATTTTTAGGACACAACAACTCTTTTTTCTTTCTTCAGAGGTTATGCTGGTACCACATCACAACTCTGCCTTCCTCCTTCTCACAGAGAGGCTTCTCCAATTTTTCCTGCAGCTGGGTTTATACAAAGCCAATACTTAGCTGTCCAGTTTCATGTGATTTTATAGGTCTCTTAACATCTGGTAGAAAATGCAATTGCTGTGGGTGAGCATGACTTTGCTGGGCAGAAGTGATCTTTCTGTTGAATTGGATTTCTCTAGCTGTAGTAAGTTTTTTGTGTTTTTCTTCTCAAATAAGTCAATGACACTGTCCATTTCTGAGCCAGTTTTACAAAGATTGTAGAATGAAAGTGTTTTGTAACTAAAACATGCCAATACTCAGAAATTACTTATTTAAACCCCAGCTGTGTCACTGACCTGAACAGGCTGGTGAGGAGATGTCACTCACCCAAGCCTCAAAGGTAATTTTCATGATGGTTCACAAAATAATTGGCAAAAATTTCAGACTGGATCCTATCTATATGTGTATATTTTGCAGACATACTTTGATGAGGAGTTTTGTTTCACTTTGCTTATTTCTGAGGCACGCAGTCTTTCGACCTCATCAGCCTTTGCCACAGCTTTTAGAGGACACAGGCAGAGAAAGAACAGATGGAAATAAGGATAATTGCTTACTTTGAACACTGAGAGAAATGCACAATGCCTATGAGGTCTCATCCAAAGTTAATGGAAAGACTATCAATCTATTGTACTTACACTGTGTTCACAGGCTCTGAGCAGCTTTCAGAAATGGAGCCTGATGACTACAGGAGGTGAGAAAACACATTTTTCCCCATTTCACTGAGGCAGAGACTTTTTGTGCTTCCCAAGGTCACACACACCAATGGAGCGGGGATTGAAGCTGGGTATTTCAAGTTCTTTAGCTGCCTTATGGTGACCAGATCCCTCCTCACCTGCACCGCAGCATCCCTGTAGCATCGAGCAGTCCCAAAGCTCCTCCAGCATCCCCCAGCCCACCCAGTGCTCTGCAGCACTCTGGTGTTGGTTATGAATTTCCCTGTTTGGAAAGGGGATTTCGCACAACAGCTCAGGATGTGGAGGGCTGGCATGTGATGAAGACCCTCCTGCTTTGTACAGTGTGTTTGGGCTAATCACAGCTAAATTTGACTCTGCCACTGCCGTCAAGTACGTGAGGAGTGCAATTTTGTGTGGGATACGTGTACAAAAATAACATAGATGGTAATTTGAACTAAATATGTACTGCATACAGTGCTCATATCATTTCCAGGAATTGCATAAAGATAGCATGAAGGGCTTAGCTATGAGGATTGAAATAGTAGCGAGAATTCAGAAACCATAGTTAAAGAACTTAAAAAGAACATCTGAGAAGATGAACCTTTTGATAGGATTTAGGCTGCCTATGGGATTCTGGAGCTTTAATCAACAAAAGCAGCTTATTCTATCAGTGTCATAAGCAACAGCAGAAAAGGCATCATCAGTGGGAACATTGCAGAAAACAATTTCTTTGGTTTAAAAACTTGTTTAGAGAAATCTGAGGCTCCCCCCTTAGTCTGGTGACCATCTGGATGGATTTTGCCTTGGAAAGCCTGTTTTGAACTTGAAGCAAACAAACATTTGTTCACATGGTGGGAAAGAAAAGATTGAAGCAATGTGCCAGAACTGGAAAAGCCACCCATGCATATCAGTACATTTACCTAGAGCAAAATAGCTCTTTGTTTTTGGGACATTATCTTTAGTCCCCTTGTAAAGGTCTCCTTGACCATCCTGCATGGTGGAAAGTCAGAAAGATACTGATTTTTCCTGGATGTGTCGCCTATTTGTATAACACACGTTTGTGTTCAGATCCGTTACCAGACCTCTCACACGTTACAGACTGTGGGGGGTAATTTTTATGTTCCTTAACGTTATTTTTAGCCACCCCAAAAGCAGTTTTCAGTGGGCACATTCCCTGTGGAGGAGGTGCCCCCCTGGCTGGCAGCCCTGCTGGCAGCCCAGCCCTGGAGCAGAGCGTGGAGCACTCCAGGGTTCTGGGGAGTTTGGCAGGAGCAGTGCCCAGCAAGGTGGCAGTGCCAGCTGGAGTCACCCCTGCCTGGCTGGGATGCCAGAGCCAGAGCCAGACTCCTTGGACAGCTGGACCCAAAGCCCTCAGCTGGTGCTGGGGCCCCATCCAAGACCCATAAAGAGGGATAGATGGTAAATTCCGTAATGGGAAGGCAGACGTTTATTTTCCTTTTCCTTTATGGTTAGCTGTCCTGAATTTGGGTGGCATTGCTTTTTGGATGGACCCCAGACAATTCTGTCTCTGTGCTGCAGCCCATTCACTCAAACACTCATTAAATGAGCTGGCAGGTCAGGTGATGGTTGTTTCCCATTTCAAGCTATTTAGCAGCCCTGGCTGTTTCTTTGGTAACTGAAAAAATTCGACAAAAAAAAACCCCAAACCAGTGACTGCTAATATACATATCCAACCTAGAGAGCAACTAAACTTCCATGTTCTTTGGCATTCCCAGTTTTCAGCATTTACTAAACCTCTGAACCTGCCTCACCCCAAGCACAAAGGCAGGAGGAACTTTATATTTCATGCTTCTTTTTATAGCTTTGAGTATGGTGTAAGTAACCTTTCCCATAAAGTCAGCTAATATGATCCTTTACTCAGACATGTATAATTTACAAATCTAAAAGCAATGGGTTGTCACATTTGTATGAATGTGACATACAAATGAATCCACCTATGGGGTGAAAAGTTTGAATATTTTGGAAGGAGCTGATACATGCCCCATAAAGGACACTGATAAATTTGCTTATTTGTGCACCATCGTTGCTCTGGCAGAAAGACAGCTGCTGTTGCCTAACATCAAGTGGGGTAAGGCTACTTTGCTAGTGTACATTTTCACAACCTAATGTTTGGTTTTTGCGAGTGCAAATACTTTTCCTTAAAGACAATTTCTATTTATTTTCTTTTAAAATTACCTTGAAGCAAACTACAACTCACTCAGTGTTAAATTTAAGAGCAAAAGTTTAAAATGAATGTGTTAAAGTGCTTAAATTCCAGTGAAATATTTCTGAAATTTTTTAGAGCTAATTGAGGGCACCTATGCAGGCACGTACTGCCTTCCCACCAGCATTGCAGAGTCTGAGAGCTGAATTATTAAGAAAGCTCTTTTGCTGGATTTCTGACAAATCACTTTAATGCGCCAAAATTGATTTGGCATGAAATCGTCAATAGACCCTCCAGAATACTAATAGCATTAAAGGCAGGGGCCAGGACTGACAAACTTGCTTGGCTGAAGTCGGGTTCATAAATTAGCAGTGAGGTGTCCGAATTAGAGCCCCCTGCTCCCAGCTGTGCTGTGTGTCTGTCCGTCCAGCTGAAGAGATTTCAGCAAGTGACAAATGGGGGAACTGGGAATACTGGGGATGAGGAAAAGAGTTTATTTAATTTGGCTTCTCAGCTTAAATCTTCATCTACAAACCTCAGATGCTCTAGGTAACCATCCCAGGCGGTAGCTAAACTACTATAGGTTTGTCTTTTGTTGTTGTTGTTTTTCATTTTTTTGGTAACAAATTGACAGCTCTTGACTCTAAAAACATCTTCCTTTTCATCCCTTGAGAACACCAGCACAGCCCAGTGCTAAGGGCAGAGAGCACAGAGCTGACAGCTGGAGATCACTGGCCTCTTCTCCCAGCCCCACTCTGAACACTCCTCACAGCCTCGGATGAAACTTTCCCAAGCTTCCCCTCTCTTGTCTGTCGGACAGCAGTGACAGTGCTTGTTTTCCATGTATGCTGTGAACACCTCTTGTTACATTCACCCACTTGCCTTGAAGCACAAATTTCCTGTAGGATCTTTGCTGTGGAAGTGTAGAGCAATCTTCCTCCCTCAGCTAGTTGTGTTCATGGAATTGAAGAGTGCAAAGCAGCATTTGGACCACGTCTTTAGGCAGTAAGTGCATATGTGCTATTTCTGTAACATTTAGGGACACAAGCCTCAGGTGACATAAATCTGCTTGCTTTAACTTTAATGAATTTGAAATAATTTCCTTTGGTGCAGGTATTGATTCAGTTCAGCTGAGGTCCAGGCCTCTGCCATTTCAGCAGCAGCGTTTCCTAAAACAATTGGGAAAATTACAGTACAGGAGGAGCTCTGCAGCCAAGCAACAACTCAAGGGAGCTAAAACTGTCGTAGCTGATTAACAGAAATGAAAGCTGCTCAGAAACAAATCTGAGTATGAATTTGGAGCACAAGAATTAATTGAGAAGGGGATTCTCTTTGTACTTCTTTTAGTAGGTCAGGCAGTTTATCCACTAAGATGCCTTTGAAGCTGCCAGCAAAAAACACATCACTGGGAAGATGAAACGAGCCAGTGAGTGAAGTCATCTGTGTGTCCTAAACCCTGCTATTCTGAGTGAATTAGTTGCATGGTGAATAACAGAAGCCTGAGCCAAAGATGGTCCATTACCCTTTGCAAAGAGAGGGTGAGAAAAGGTAGCTCTAGGAAGGGATGAGTGAGGGTGACGTGCAGCCTTAGTGCAAGAACGGGCAGGCTGAGCTTCTGCTTCACTCACACAGCTGTGCAAACACTTCTGCTGTGTTGCAGAGGACACCAAAGCACTGAACACAAACTCACAGCAAGGTGCTCCCGTCCTGGTGTCACTCATTTAATAATGGGGAGGGTCAGGTGAAAGTTTATGGTCTTATTATGGTGTCTTAGTGGATGGCTGTTCACAGAGCCATGAATTCAGTGGGAGTTTTACATTGATTTTGATAGAATGTGGCTTGAAAGGGGAAAAAAAGCAGATAAAGGCACAGGAACTGACCAGTAGAATACAGGGGAAGGACTGCAATTCCTGCAGAAGTCAATGAGAGGAAAGGTTTTCCCCGATAACATACAGAAAGGTATTTGAGAAAAAGAAATGTGCATTCAGAGCAAAGGAAATGGAGTGTTTGTTTTTTTCTGGCCTCTGGCTGCTTGAAGGTATTGACAGTAGAAAAATCCACTTTTTAAAGCTGTCTCTGTTTTTAGTGCAGAAGGGCAGTGTAGGATTTTCATCCCAAAAAGAGCAGAAGTGAAGGAGATACTAAGATCCTGCAGTCCTGCTCTTGCTCATCAAGGAAGAGTTGTGGAAGATTCTCTGCCTCCAGCATCCAACCTTGTACCTAAGGAATCACTCACCCCTCACTGAGGATCTGTTAGATATAAGAAATGAAGGAGAAAAGAATGCAGTCACAGGATGTGGCATATTTTAGGAAGTTAAAGTGTGAAAATACTGCTTACTTTGCCCATAATTTTCTATACCTATAGCTGGAAAACCAATAAAAGGGGCTTTCTGTCACAATGCTGTATTATGTTGTATTTATTGTTTTTTCCAGCCTAAAGTGCTTTGTGCGTGAGATTAAAAAGCTGCAAGTCTCAGGCCATCTGGCCAACCAAATGGATTTCATGTACAGGATCGCTGCCAGATGTATGCCAGTTGTAAGTTTAATTTTTGAACATATAAAGTGCCTGGGGCTCTGCCTGTTATTCAGAGGAAATCGTGTTCCAGTTTTCCAAAACAATCCAGATACAGTTCAAGTCTAGGTGTATAGTCTGTTCTCCTTCACCTGGTTTTAGGGCATATTCTTTGTTTCTCATAAAGAGAAAATGATGACAGGAGAATTTTGAAGACATCTTATGTGTTACATATGTTTGTTCACATCTGTCTGACTTTATGGAATGGTAGGAAACACAGCAATAAGTTTTCTTAAGGACTTTCACTAAAATTGCCTAATTGAAAGGTAAAATTTAGTACTTTAGTGTAATTTGCACTTATATTTATTTATGATCAACTTGGAGAAAAAATGTTTTCAAGTATATAATAGTTGTTAATATCTTAAAAGTGATATTTAATTAATTTGATTTATTCTAAATGAGGATCTAATGGAAAATGAGATATGTTTTTTAGCTTTACAGACTCTAAGAAGGATAAAGTGCATTTAATTTTTTCTTTTGCAAATGTTCTCACATGAGAAAGTCTATAGCACGCCTGGGATAGATATTGTGAAAATGAGGAAAGGTGTGAGCACAGATAGCTCTGGGCTTTGCAAAAAGTTCTTGAGGATTTTGTTCAAAACACACCGGTTGAAATCCAGGGTAGAACAGGATTTGGGTGATGGGAGACAGTGATTTGTGGGTCTGGCTCTCCTCCTGCCCACATAAGTGTATTTCTTCGCAGCTGAAATCCTGAGGTTGAATTACTTTCTCCTAAGCAGACCTGAAGGCCCAATGAATCAGAGATAAATGTTTGGAAAGGGAAGACTGAGTTATTTGTCAGGGCACCGTTGTTCTTTCTGCGTGAAGGAGCTGCAAGGGAGGAGCTGCTGCGAACACCAGGGGCTCCTGCAGGGAGTCTCAGGGCCTTTGAGAGGCACCAAAACCGGGACAGCCCAGCCCACCGTGCTGGCTGGGTTTGGCAATTTCCATCACAGTCCAGCCAGAATAAAGGTAGGCAAAAACAGGTTCAAGTATTTGGGAAAGTGAGTGGCGGCCGCGTTGCTGAACCCTGCCAAGAAGCAGAGCCTAGAAAAGGAATTTCTTTGCAAATGTCTCTAAACCTAAAATTAAGTCTCAGTCTTCCCGAGAAAGGGCTGCATTCTCTTTGAAATCAGCAGGTCTAATTGCAGTCACGCTCCTGGAGATTGATGAGAAACTGTGGTGAGCAGCTCAGGAGGTTACCCAGTGGAAAGGACTCCATGAATTTTTGCATGCACCTTCCAATGAAGGACCATAAAAGAAAAGCTGGCACTGTTATTTGTAGTCTATTTTATTCCTGAAAATCATTTTCCCTGTGATATTAGCCCGTTTTTTTCTCCCACAGACTCATTTAGGGGGTGGGCATCAGAGGGACCAAACAAATAGTAGATTTCATAAAGTAAGGAACAGCAAATTGAGCAAAAGGAGGATTATGAGGACTAAATCTTTTGTTCAAAGAGTGATTAAAAAGCATTAAGTTGGATGAAGTCAATCTAGAGCTTAACTGAATGAACCTTCTGCTCTATTTTTCTTCTGCTTGGTTTTACATGTATTAAGAAATTAAAGGAGTGGGAGAGACCTCTTGAGGACTGCTGAGGCTGGGGCTTTTTAGAGAATAGTAGTTGAGCAAAATCATTTGGACATAAGCTCTGTTTCCTGGTTTCCAGGCAATGTAAATTGTCCTGGCCAGCTGTGTCCAAGAGCAGCAAGAATAAGTTCAGGCTCTTTTCCAGCAGAGGACTCAATTCACACCCAAATGTGTGTGCTGTGGGGATTCCTCCAGGCAATGAAATTCTGGGATTTGTGTCCTCCTCTTCCCATGGCTTAAGTGAAAACAGTTCCCCTGCCCAAGAGCAAATACAGCTGCAGTTCATTGCTGAAATAGGGAACTTGGCAGGGTAATTGCTATTTGCTTTGCATTCAGAATACCTTTTTTAAATTTTTTTGTGTATTTAAGATTAAATCTGCACAAGACGATGGCATCCAGCTTTCAGGGTGGTTTGCCTTAAAGAAAATTGTGCATTTAGAGGAGCACAACTCCTTTGCAGGAAAGAGAAAAATATGAAGTAGGAGTTCTCAGTGGATGCTATGGACATACATCAAGAAAGACTAAATCCAACAAAAAGTCAGATTTCTGCACTCTGCTTGTGTGTGGCCTTTGGAAAGCTCTGAGCATTGTTTCCACACTGTGCTTGTACAGAAAGATCAAGGGTGAGGGACAGAGTGCAGCTGTAAACATAAGTGAAGTCCATATATATTATTTTTTCCACAGTGTTTCTGTATTTACTGACTTAATTGTCTTCTGCTTAGTCTGGTTTTAAGTGATTTGCTAGTTTGATTTAAAGCTAATTGCTAATTTCAAAATCATCTGTCTCCAGCCGTTTGCCATCATGGGGTCTTTGGTCTGTACATTTTTGTAGCCTCCCAGTTTGGCCCGATAACATTTCCTTGATCTGAAATATTTGTATTTCTGGTCTTTGATGTCCTAATGAACATGACAATTTCCATCTTCACTTCTGGAAAATGCTGCTTTTGGACAGCAGCTGTGTCCCATCGCTCTGCAATGTGGAGTGACAGCTCATAACAGAGCAATGCAAAACTCTCCCAGTGCCAGCAACATTAAACTGAATTGTACTGGGCAAAAAAGTTACCCTGAAGCCTTTTGCTCCCCTTGGATCTTACTTTCTCCCTTGATTCACACTTCTCTTTCTGATGAAGAGCAGAAGAAGGACTGTTCCCCACGAGGCACTTGAATAGGGATTGGAGGAAAGCTATTTTCCTTCCAAGAGATTTTTTTGGCATTCCAACACCTTTCTTATTCTCAGACTATGTGAAAACAAGTCCTTCTTCCCCAGAGAGAGCTACCAAGTGCTCTAGTGGCTATGGCACATGTCCAGGGCAGGAGGTGCTGAATTCTCAGTCTGGTACTTCCCAGAGACTGAGCTTAGTTCTTGCACAGTGCAAGGCCTGATTGTCTTCTCTCCCCTCTTCTTCCCCTCTGACCATTCTCTGAACTCTCCCACAAAAATCACTATTATTCCCATGGAAATTTGCTTAATCAGCCAGCTGACAAAAACCTCCATGTGGTTCTAGCCAAGAAAGTTAAAAAACTGAAACAGGACTTGAAGAAGTCTGTTACCTCCAACCACAGGGGATACACATATTTGTATAGGCTTTTTTCTTTTCTCTCAAGTACAGTGAATTATCATGGAATCATAATGTCCTCTCAGAATTGCTTTTCCAAGGGATGATGTCGTATAAATCATGAAAACTAGACATGGAAAATATTGAGCAGGTCTCCTGGTCCAGCCATCTGCCAGGAGAAGATTGTTCCCTGCAGAATTTTCCCCACTGCTCTGCTGTAGCAAAGTACCACAGAGATGCTTTATCTGCAAAACAGTTCCACGCCTATTTACAGTCCTGCAGAACTCATTATCTTTAGTTACAGAGAAATGATTTTACTCCCCTGCTACAGAACAGGGTCCTTCTGTCCACAGCATTACACGCTCGCCCACATCCCCAAAACCACAAGTATAAAAATTCATATGGGCTTGCAGCTCGATAATTAAATCAGAAATAAATCTTATCCTCTGCCATCATGTAAACTTCCCTTGCATAACACACTGATAACCAACCAGCCACCACTTGATTACTCCTCCACGAATAACAGGCAGCACAGCAAAATGTCCCTGTGAGTCTGAAGCAGAGAAGGAGCATTTCATTACCAGATCCTGTCCCTCTTTGCCAGAAGCTACCAAACAATAAAATGGAAAGGAGAGATATAGCTTGTGACATCTGTCAGTGCAAGTAGCCTTTGGTTCAACCTGGGCCGTTATAAATATTATATTTGAAGTATTAGCAAGAGCAGATTGGATTGCAGCAGGTCCAGAATGAGGCAGCCTGAAGGCTGGCAATAAAACTGGAAGAAATGAAATGCTTTGGCATAGGAATCCTCTGCTTTGCATTGTAAAAGGAGTGAAGAAGGAAGAGGGAAACCTTTCAGTCTGCTTCAGCTCATCTGGAACATTTATTCAGAAGAGCCATTTTTGCCACCCTGGCAAAGATGGGCCGTGCCTGCCTGGGCAAACGGTGTGACACAGACACACTGGGGGACAGCCTGGAGACATCCAGGTACAGAAAGATGAAAAAATAGTTACTAACTCCTCTTGGTTTCACACAGTGTGAGCTCCTGAACTGCCATTTAGTTTTTGCTCCCGTGTTTAGACATCACAATGATTTTAAAAATCTGGTTCTTTGCATCTTGGTTCCCCACTTGTATTTTGGAGAGAAAATTATTTCTCTAGCCTAAAATTTTGAGAAGATAAGAAACTTCTGGCAGAGGCCACAGGCGCCCCAGCTA
Organism: Melanocharis versteri; assembly: GCA_013397845.1. Lineage (NCBI taxonomy): Eukaryota > Metazoa > Chordata > Aves > Passeriformes > Melanocharitidae > Melanocharis > Melanocharis versteri. The sequence goes on from VZTG01000476.1 coordinate 747,236, forward strand.
AATAGGAAAATTCACTGCGTACATTGAAATCCTTCAGGGGAACAAAGAAAATCAAGGGATTGTGAATGTGTCTCATATTCCATTCTGTTACCGCAATTTTAGGTGTTACTTGTAAACAAAAACTTTTTAGCAAAAAGTTTAATTTCTTAGGTTCATGGTGTTATCAAAAAAAAAAAAGAGAGAGAGAGAGAAAACCAAAAATCCTTTAACATTTTTCCTCCAGCAATGAGACAACAGAGCAGGCAAAAATTATTGAAGTCATGGACATTTCCACACCACTAAATAAACCCTCTGCCTTGGTGTACATGGGGGATTAGAAAAGAGAGATGCCAGAAATTGGCCTAGACTATATTTCCCTAGAGGCTTAGAGAGATATTGAGGGAAATCACTATCATTCCATTACATGTGATTAAGAAATTGGGATTTATTTTTTTTTCTCTCATTTTAAGAATGCAACAGACTGGATGGGAGCCACCAGAGAAAGCTGATGGCAAGAAGAGTGGAGAGAGAAATCGTTCCAGTCAATACTTCAGAAGTGTGGACTTGCATCGTTTGCTCCACAGCATTTTTATTATAGCAGAAATGCTCATCTGAAGGAGAATTGCCTTGATCATCTTGGGCGGAAAGATGTTATAAACAAATACTGGCTGATGAGAAGCTCAGCGTGACTCAGCAAAGTGCACTTCCAGCCCAGGAAGCCAGCAGAGGGAGGGGATTCTGCCCCTCTGCCCTGCTCTCTTCAGACCCCATCTGGAGCTCTGCATCCAGCTCTGGGGTTCCCAACACAAGAAGGACATGGATCTGCTGGAAGAAGTCCAGGGAAGAGCCAGGAAGATGCTGTGAGAGCTGCAGCCCCTCTGCTCTGGAGACACACTGAGGCTTGGGGTTGTTTAGCCTGGAGAAATGGCTCCAGGGAGACTTTAGAGCCCTTTCCAGTATTTAACAGGGCTCCAAGAGAGCTGGAGAGGGACTTTGGACAAGGGCGTGGAGGGACAGGACAAGGGACGATGGCTTTAAACTGACAGAGAGCAGGGTTAAATTAGATATCATGAAGAAATTCTTCCCTGAGAGGCTGGTGAGGCCCTGGCACAGGGTGCCCAGAGAAGCTGTGGCTGCCCCATCCCTGAAAGTGTCCAAGGCCACGTTGGACAGAGAGTTTTGCAACCTGGCCTAGCGGAAGGTGTCCCTGCCCCTGGCAGAGGGGCTGGAACTGCATGATCTTTATGGTCCCTTTGAACCCAAACCATTCTACAATTCTGTGAAGTGTGTATTTAATCGCCCTCTTGTTACTCTTTGGAAGGACTTTCCTCCCATTTCAAGTTGAAGATTGGTCTAAACTGAAGAGCACTTGGCACGAAAAGGCACTTGAAGCTTTCTGCTTAAGGACATGCAGTAGCAGAGGCTCTTTGAGCAGCGTTAAATAGGTGCCGTGAAGGGCCGGTGGAGAGGCTGCATTACCATCAGCTTTCACCTGAGGGCAAACCCGAATACGCTGGCTGACCTTAGACGGATCAGAAGCACTGGCTATCAAGCAGATGGCAGTAAAATATCCCTGACTGCTCTGCTGCTGTTAACCACTTCTGGGGCTGTGCCTGCCTTACAAAGCACACCTAGGCTAAGCTCTGTTTGTGGGGCTGCCGCCTCCACGAGACAGGACAAACCAGTCCCACGCCCTCCGCTGCAGTTATCGATGCCCACCCAAGGACTGGGGATTATTTTTCATCACCACCCTGACTCTCCTGCGCTGTCATTTTGCTATTTTGAGGCACCTGGCTGCTGCTCAATCATGACCCGTGTTGGAGCCAGCAAATGACCCCCTCACAGGTGTGTCCTGCGCCTCTGTAAGGGCAGGGTGTAAGTCCCATCTTCCCAGGGGACACAAACGTGTGGTGTGACATGTCCCTGCCCTGCCTGCTGCTGTACCTTGATGGGCTCTTGCCCAAAAGGCAGGGCCATGAGCAACCTGCACTTGAGCATCATCCTGCTGGGATGCTGTCCTGTGCCAAGACTACGGGTCTGGCCACACAGCCTCTTGCTGTCCCTTTGCTACAGACAGCTGTTATTTGGGGACATATTTGTGTCCCCTGAGCAGCACAGGGCATGTACAGTCCTTTCCCTCCCCTGGCTTCTCCTTTCACACTCCACACTGCAATTTGTGCTTTGGCTCCCTTCCTAATGACTGTATTATTAGCTCTATTTTCATCTGCTCTCAGCTCTTTATTTCGCACAGAATTATTTTGGCTGCTCTACATACCACAAATTGAGTAGCTGAACCAAGTCCACAAACCCTAACAGAGAGAGCACGTGGAGCAGGGCTCTGTACAACCACCATCGTTGTCACCCTCGCATGTGTCACTGCCCCTGGCCCACGCCAGCACCCCGACTGCCACCCTGCCGCGCCTCCGAACGTGGCCCAGCGAGGAGCAGGGTGACATATGGCCTGGGGCAGCTGGGCCGTATGAGGCTCCATTTGTGACACCTAGCTTGTGCTTCCTAAGACACAGAAGGTGTTTAATATGTTATCTGTCACTTTATGGGTTATTTCAGCCTTAATTACCAAGCTGGAAACAACGCACAAAAGCTGTCCTCTTGAGTGTGCTCCCTGCAGGAATGGAGGCTCTGTCCCTCAGTCTGAGTGCTTTTCCATTTGTGCCCAGGACATCTGAGCAGAGCAGCATTCCAGGTGGCTGGTCCTGCTGTTTGTCATCTCCCCACTGTCCCCTCAGCAGCATTCCAGGTGGCTGGTTTGTCACCTACCCACTGTTCCCTCAGCAGCCCGTCAGTGCTGTGGGGTTTGGGAACAGCTAATGGAAATGCGACTTGCAAAGGTGTGGGAGAAGTGCACAGGACCCTCCATGGGTTCATGGAGGGAAAAGGATCTGTGGGACTCCAGCTTCCTCCTGGTCTTCTGTCACTTTCAGACCACAGAGTTCTCTTATTCAGGTATGAAAGGGATGGAGTCATCCTGAATTCACTTCTCACAGAGTGGCGTTTTGGAAAGACCTCGTTTACGTATGTGGATTCCCAAAATATGTCCCTGGAGATCCCTCACTGTGATCAGCATCAGGTATGAGCCCTGCAGCCTGCAACTGCACAGGAGCTCGCTGCTTCCCACTGCCCATCAGCAGCTACAGTGGGAATTTCCATCTGCACCGTGCACATTGCCTCTGGATGGAGGGAATGAACTGAGGAACAGGAAAGGAGCCCTCAATTTCTGCTATCCTGGGAGCAAAGACTTCTCAAAGGTTCTACTTCCTCCTGGCTTGCTGGAAATTTTTGAGGGAACAAGGGGAAGTAAATGAGGAGATTCCCTAAAAACAAACAACACAGAAGCACTTCATTGCCTAGGGAAAAGCAAGGAGGGGCTGGGTGGTTAGGAGCAGAAATTATCTTTATTTGGCTCTTCTCTTCCCACTAAATAAAGCCAAAAGCTGGAAAAATGAAACAGCTGCCTATCTACAAGGTTTTGGAAGAGGAAGGAGCACAGGTTACGAGTGTGTGTGTGTGTTGTTACAAGAAAGTATCACCTTAAAAGAGTTTTCTATATAATTTTACCCCCCTCCCAGACAATCCATTGTTTTAGCCACAAACTGGGACAATCGTAGCTAGTAGACAATAGCCCACTTTCCAGCAGAAAGAACTCTGTGGAAGCTGCACACAGTTTTTAATGTTTAATGACACAAAATCAATTGGAAGTGGTTGCTGGCTTCCACAATCAATTTTAGGAGATCTCTCAGAGAACAGGAGAAAGTGGGAGAGTTTCCATTAGCCCTGGAAATCTCATCAGCGATAGGAAAATGGTGATGAACAACCCTGCACTCCAATAAATGCATTAATAAACTTGTCCTCACTCATTTCTCATGTCTCTGTAGGAGGATACAGTTTTGTCACCAGGAAGGTCGCATTTTGGTCTCAATTCCATCCTTTATTTGCACAAACAAACATCCCTGTGGTTGTGAGTACCTCAAGGGAGCCACAGCTCGTGGTTGCTGGCCCATGAGCTGTCCCTGGTGTAGGAACACCTGAGGGGCAGGAATCACAGAGGGTTCATCCCCCTGCCTCTTGCCTCTGCCCCACTGCGAAAGGCACATTTGCCAAAATACAGTGTGAGAAGCTGTTCTGCCCTACAGCTGGGTGGGAAGGGGCTCCACGGGGAAACACGGAGCTCCCTGTCCTGGGTGAAGCCAAACTCACCCAAACCCTCACGGGTGGCCACGCTCAAGGGCTGTTTGGTCAATGAGAAGGTTCCTGCTGATTTTGATGGGCTTTATGCCATTTGCCAAGCTTAATGCTGCGTGGCATGAAGTGCCCTTTTTCTGCCCTTGTTTTGCTCATTCTGGGGGAGTGTGATGCCTTCTGCTAGCTGGAATCTGGGGGAAAGGGGAAAACTAAAATGTTCTTTTTTGTGTCTTTTAAAAACCCCAGGACTAAGCAGAGTTAGGAACAGCCCTGACTTCATCTCAATGCAAAACAAGAGGCTGTTTTCGAATTTTGCAGGTTCGCCCCAGCACTCCAGCTGAGTGAAGTCAAGGCAGGGTTTGTAATGCACAATTTAATCAGTGAATTTGTAGATCTCGAAAGGCGTGCTTAATTTAATATTGTTTCTAATGGCTATTGTCTTCATGCTTGCCTGTTTCCCCGGTGTTTTTCCCTTTTGTAATTACTTGAATGGGCATTTCCAGGTGCACTGCATATATTAGCAAGCATTTTCATTTTAGTAATGAGTGAGATGCCTTCAATGTTTATTTCTTCATTGCCCTAATACTTACTTTATTAAAGATCCTGATTCTTCTAAAGGAGAAAAATAAGCATTTACCACTCCTTTCTACCTCATTTACCTCTTCTACCTTACGATGCCCTCAATAAAAGAGGATTTAAATTACTTATTGGCCAGGGTTAGACCAGATTTAAACTATCAGAGAAAAATAAAACAGAAAGGAGATGCTTGGTCAGTCACAGAATGGTTCGGGTTGGAAGGAACCTTCAACATCATCTCATTCCAGACCCCTGCCATGGGCAGGGACATCTTCCATGAGACCAGGTTGCTCCAAATCCCATCCAAACCACGTCTCAAACACTTAATGCCTCTCCTCACCCCCTATTGGGATGAGAACTGAGCACCTGTTGAACTTAAAGCCATTCCTGTGAATGTCAGGACTTCAGAGATATTTTAAGCTCTGTAAGGGGCCTCTGCAGTGCCCCTTTCGTGGCCTGGTTACCATCCTTTCGGGTTAATGTGCATTCCTGCACTCCTTGTGTGCAGCCTGGGGGCTCGTGGGGTGCAGGAGACCGAGCCTTGCCTGGCCACCCCAGGCTGCTGATTAACGCTGCAGCAGGATTCCAGCATCAGCTGACAGCCTTCCCCCAGCACGGAGCAGCGTTTATCAGACATGCACAACAGCCCTTTGCCACATGCTAGTCTAATTTTCAGATTAGCTGTTTATTAGCGTTATTATAAACATGGCTCTTCATCTTCTATTAAATGGCGCTGCAGCCGCGGCGCTCCCGCATGGAGCCTGTGAGGAAGCACTTGGCTCACTAAATTACCCTGCAAATATCAAACCTGCTCTGTGTTATTAGCTGTACGTCTCACATCCTCTTTATTAGGGTTTTGTGTCTTGAGGGTGCCCCGTGGCGTGTAGATTTTTTAAAATACAAACCAGTGTCATTTTTGCTGTTTAAAAGAACATTTAATTAAACTGGATTCATTGCTTGTATGGGGCAAGTGAAATGAAAACTAAATAGAAGGCATATGATTACATGTTGTTGAGCAGAGTGACTGCTCCAGAGACCAAACTCTTTTAACACGACATTAAACTAAACTTATTTCATATGCACAGGTTAGCTCTGGCCCGCTAGGGCATCATATTTTGAGAGCAGCAGAATGATTATGGGCACTAAACAGCTTTTAACAAAATGTGTGTCTCAGGGAAGAAACCTTGCCTAAGCTAGACTTAAATATGCTAATGACAGAAATCAAAGCTTTGCACTGATTCTGGGTAACCTTTTAAAAATTACCATTTCTATAGTGTCAGATGCAAATGAGAAAATCAGCTTTGTTTATTATTTCACTAGCTGTAAATTAACAAGAGGCCCCAATGAGTGTAAAAATAAAATTGGAAGTATTTTTTGGGGCTTGAGTCGTTGGTCACATCATGGCTTTTTAATGTTCTTTAGGAAAACAAAAGAAATTATAATTAGAACTCCATTACACAATTTCCTATTCCCTACTCCTTTTATGTTAACGCTGTCGGTACAATCAGATTTTTTTAAGACGAGCACTCACTGAATTTCCTTTCCAGGCATTCTAAGCTTGTTTTCGAATGTCTACGGTTCTCCAAGCCCATCCCTAAAACTCACCACGGCTGGGAGCCTACAAAGCCTTCAGCAGCCACCTCACTGCACTCCTGGAGCTCCCTACTGCCTTGGTGGTCTCGCCCATCCTTTGGAGGAGGGACGAGGGCTTGGCTGTGCACCACTGCACGGCCCTGCTGGGGTGTTGTGACCCTGTCCCCCCTGCCACGAAGATGTCCAATGACCAGAATAAACACTTAGGTCCTGAAAATGGGGAGGTTTAACCCCTCTGCTCAGCATTGCCCTGGCCAGGCGTGGGCAGCTCTGCCGGCACGGCTCCAGGGCACCTTGCTGACAGCAGCTACAGTCTGAGCTCCTGGGCTCCTCCGAGCGCTGGGGCTGCAAGTGCTGCCTCAGACCATGTCCCTGGTTAATAAACAGAGCGAGTTTTGCCTGTGCATTAGGCCAGACATGTTCCCCCACCTCTATCTAGGTCAGCAAAAGCCTTGGGAGCACTGGAGAAAAGAAAAAAAAAAAAGAGAGAGGAAGAGACCTTCCTATTTTTAGGTTGTTTTAATTGCTTTTCATGCTTTTCATAGCAGCTGAGAGGAAACTCTTCCCTGAGAGTACCACTTCCCCTCTCACACCTGTTCTGGGAAGACCTGGAATTCTCAGCCTCTCCTGCACCACGGCCCAGTCACAGCATCAGCTTTGCTGCTCCTGTGGTTCCCTCTCAAGCTCATCTTTCTTGTCTCCTCTGTGTGTCTCTTTCTTTCTCTTTTTGCCTGCGAAAGAAGCTGACCCCCTCCATGCCTTGCTAGTGGGAACATCCTGCCATTTACCCAGGAGAAACTGAATTACAGCAAACAAATTGAAACCAATAAAGCAGTCTTGGAGCACAAACGGGAGTGTGCTTGTCCAGAGGTTGAGCTTACAACTTCTGGGCTTTGAAACGGGCTCTTAAGTGGAGACCCTGTGTTTGTTTTTGTCTATTAAAGCAGTCCCCACTTGGGGCACACCAGTATGGCCCTGGCTCTGGGGTGAGCTGTAGCCAATATAATCAAGTGCAGGGATGTAATTAGCAACGTTGGAAGGGTTGCTGTGGGCAGATGGGGGCTGAAAAGGCTGCGCCTGTTGTGAGACAGACTTTTATATGTATTGGCCTGGGAGTCCAAAGCAATGTGTGATGGATGACCTTACACGGGGATAAGCCACTTGAGCACTAAACCACGGCACCTGCGGTGCTTCCTTGGATGCAGGGCAGTTGTACCCTCTCCATAAATCATCCCAGAATGAAGTTTCCCTCAGTAATCCGGGTTAAGCTCTCCTGCTGTGTGGGTTAGCTACCCAAGAGTTCCAATCAGCTGCTCAGCTGCATGGCCTGAGGGTCACCTGCAAGGTAAGAAACTCCAGATTTCTTTGGCCATCACCCTTTGCCTGCCAGCAGACCCCAATTTCTTCCTTCGGGCAAGTGCTGTCTTCAGGCACAGCCTCAGAACCTCTGCAAGGCAAGAGGAAGAGTAGCCAGGACCTGTAGGACACAGAAATACTTCAAAGTCAGTGCTGAAAGCCTGTCTTTGGCAGAGTACCGGATTTTAGTTGTACTTTTTTTCAATCCTATATTTTTTACCCCCCAGAGCGTTACCTGGTGCAGCGTTACAGCAGCCCACGGGTACCTGAGTGTTTATCTCACAGTTTGCCCTCTGCCCTGGCAGTACATCCATCTGAGCAGCACTTCACCTCACTTATTTCTGGAAAGACCCAGTCCCAGTAATAGCTTCTGATGGAAATATTCTGTGTCCGCTGACTCTCAAGATTTCTCAGGCTTTGTTTTCCAGAAAGCTGTAATTTCAGGCACTCTTGGCACCTGCTCTCACATGGCAAAACCCAAGAGTGCCTGGTTTTTACACACATACAGCAAAAAGCCTTTTACTCAGAATTTGTTTAAGAGCATTACACTGGTGCACCACTGCCCATGTCTTCCCTGGGATTAAATGCAGGGTGTCAGAGTTCGTGCTCCTGTGGGCCCTGCAAGCACTGCTTTCACTGGCCCAATGCTTGTCCTGGGCTTAGATGTCAGTCACTGTCAGGAAAAAAGGATGAAATTCCGGAAGGGTTTTAGTGTGTCAAATGGGTAACAACACTTCTGTGTCACACTGTCTTTTATAGTACCTCCAGTGATGGTTGTTTCAGCTCGGATTACAACAAGCTCCAAACGGTTGGACTGTCATGGTTATTTATTTAGTATTTTTCCAGCTGTGGTCATGGGTATGGACCCAGCAGTGACTATCCTATGCATCTTATATGTACAGGGCAAGCACATGGGATAATTGGCCTCAGTGTTTTTGCACCTATTTCAGCTCAGGGATGTCCTGCACTGGACACTGGGTGATCCTCCTCAATACACTTCTCATCCACCACATTCTTGTCTTCTCTTGAACCCAGGTAAAAGTTTAACATCTGTGCCTCTTCCAGGAGAAGTCCCAGAGGTCACCCAGCTGCCATGGGCCAACTCCTCTTCCAGGATTTGTAGATCTGAGCAACAGCATCCATGGGGCAGTTGCTGTCAGCAAACTCATCCACAATCACTGATCCAAATTTGGATCAGGTCCTTACAGCCCTCTTCTCTAAATAATGCTCTCTTCTTCAATTAAAATAAAAACTGTTATTTATACAACAGATGCACCTAAAACACCCACCAAGACGAAGACTCACTTGTGGTAGGCACTATAAAAACAAGCAGTAATCCCCCAAAGAGCTGTTTATTTTAGTGATATTTTAGTTCTGGGAAGACTCATCACAGTGAATGTTTAAAATCTATTTCTATTCAGGGAAAGTTGTTGGGCATTCACTCCTTGCAGTTCTTGATAGCACACATAAAGCACTAAACGCAAAAGCTGTGAGTGACTTTGCAGCTCCAACCTCAGGTAGAACACGTGTGCAGGTCCTGCCAGACACATCCATGGACTCCTAAGCAGAAATTTCTGCCTGAATCAGGAAAACGATGAGCCGGGCATTGCCCCTCACTTAAAACACCCACCCCACAGTGGCAACGTGATCACCACAGGTTCCACAGAGAGGAGCCATCCCAAACCCTTGCCATAAAAGCGTATTTCTGACTGCCTGCTGTCGCACTGTCTTCATGGATGTGCCCAAAACAATGGCTTTTCAGAGCAGTTTGAGTCCCAGGCTTGCCTCGGCGCACTTCGAAGCAGTTTGTTCTAAGCCAGTCATGTTCACTATCCTAATCTGACATGAAGCCTGATGGAAAAATCTGTGATCGATTATAGCAGCAGGACAAAGAGATATGAGAGGAAAGCAATGCAAAAGAACAGATATCAATCACGGGCTCGCAACGAGCCCAAAGAAGGTAGCTGGTGATATTCCTGAATTTGAAGGCAGTGTAGCACATCTTTCTGCTGTTGTAGGTAAACACTCCCAGCTGCAGACTGTTTGTCTTACAGACAGACCGATTCGGTAAGAAAAGTGGATTTTGAAGTATGGATTTTGTTGGAAGGGGACAAAATAAACTATTGGTTTGTTACCTTGAAAACGGTGTAGCATGTAATGAGTGTTTGCAGCAGCTTCACAGCTGCTTATTACTCTTCTTTTTAAGCTTCTGAGTGCTGAGGGTTTTTTGTTTGGGTTTACACTTTTTAATTGATTGAATGTGAAATATATGATGGAACAAATCTGTATTGAATAAGAAATAGCAGACACAATCAACAAACTTTAATGTTGAGTTAGCTTTTTCCTCGTTGCTGGACAAGATCATACTTCAAAGCAAATTAAAAATGTGAAGCCAAATCCTGACTGCAAAGCAGGCAACAGAAATCTTCCTGTCAGCCTCAATAAAAGCAGGTGTAAGTTCTCAGTATTAGTCCAGTCCATCCAATTCACATGTCTTTCTGTCTTTATCTAATCTAATACATGGTCGTGAGATAAATTACAGAAGGGTATGATAAATTGCATTGCTATTCATTTTTGGCAAGATCACCTATACGCTGGCCACTAATTCATCTCCGCCAGGATCCATTGTAACACACGGGATCCTTGAAACAGCCTCCAAATACTGTCATTTCATTTTCTTTTAAGAAAACAAAGAGATTATATCTGCTGGCAAATAGCCTACTTACCCTCACTGAAATAAATGATACCTCACAGTGACCTCTGTAAAATCATGGTTATGAAAGTATCAAAATGTATTTATAGCATTAAGAGTCACAAAGATATTAGGTCCCTCTATTCTGTTTGAGTGGAAAACTACGATATGTTTTAGACTGAGGGATTTCAAAGTGGGAAAGGAAGACGTGGTTTAGGTTTAGGGATTTCAAAGAGTATTTAATTTGTTTAATTCTGTGTTCGTTGGGGTTTGGTGCTCATCACCCAGATAATACAAACAAAACACACAAAGTTGGGTAAGAAATCTGCAGTACATCGTAACAATTTTTTCTGGTCGTTTTTTGGAGCAGTTAACCACTCTTGAACAAAGCACCATCCTGATTCACACCAGTGCCACACGCTCACACGTCTCTGTCAGGTGCCATCCACATCCATCTGCGAGTGCAAAGAGCAAGTTCCTTGCCATTAAAGCAAAAAGGGGAGAGAGCTTCTTTCCCCTTACACCCATCAGATCCACCCCTGCCTTCCCCATGAGCTCTGCTGGGCAGCACCAGGGCTCTGCCACGCAAAGCTGCTGCCAAGCCCGTTCCTGGTAGCCACCCTCGCTCCCACCACCAGCGTGGGCTGTGGGATGTGCCAGGGCTTCACCCTGAGCCAGCCCCGTGTCCCAGCCCAATGTCTCTCCTGCCAAGAGAGGGAAGCTGATTGTAATTTTGGCTGGAGACATGTCCGTGCCCCTGCCCCTGCTCAGTACCAGCCCAGGAAACTGCTTTCTGCTCCTCGGCACTCAACTGCCAACTTCCTCCTCCTTGTCCTGCCGTAAATCGCTGGGAAACGGTGCCGTGGACGATGCAGCAGCTGCTGAATTTCACCCACGAGATCACTTACCACTGAGGTGCAGCAAAGTGGTTTTGCAAATCAAGATTGTAAAGAAATTTGGGGCATTGTGAGATGAAGGACATTATTGATGTGAAAAGACAATTATTATATTTACTTCAGAATCCGTTATCCACACCTGGAAACAGTACTTAAAAACAGAGCATGTATTGCAGGATGATGTGAAAACCTGGCCTGGTGAGAGGTAAAATTTTCTTGATGATTTCAGGGAGATGAAGGCTTCATCCTGCACTATTTAGGAGCTGTTGAGGCATAATGGCTACATCCAGCTAATTGGATGCATTGCTATAGGCACTTGAGAAACGTGATAGACAGATGCATTCAGCTAGAGAGATATCCCTTGGTGCAGAGAGCTGAAGTCAATTAGGGAGTTAAATTGTGAAAGATTTGACCTGATGTCATTTATATCTCGAGTCATAATTAACACTTAAAGTTCAACTCTATAGCAATTTTCTTTTAATAACACTTAAAACCCATATAGAGCTGAAAGAATTGCACAGACATGATGAAGGATGACTTGAGTGCATGCCTGACTTTCAGCGTTAGAAATTAATCCTCAAAACACCTTTGTGAGGCCTATGGGGAGCATCATTTCTCTCCAGTTTCTCCTTTGAAGGGAAGCAGGGTTTACCCAATGGCTCCCCAAAGTCTCTGGCACCTGGAGATAAGGACAGAAGCTCTTTCAGGTGCTAAACCAGCGAACACTCAGCTCAGCCCAGCTCCCGTCTTTTTGTCCTGCTGAATTTTTTAATTTTACCACAATCTTTAGAAATATTGTGGACAAATTACTTGTCAAATGGCCTGGGCTTTCCAATTAAAATCTGTGCAAATGCAGAACCTGAAAATCTGTCACAAACACAGCTTCTGCCTCAGAGGTTTTCATGTGGATGAAATATGAATCTCACTGGGGGAAGAAACACTCTCTCAGAGTGAGACCTTGTAAGATGGGATTCAGCTCGCTGCGGATTTTTATGGTCAAGTTATAACTGCCCGTAAAGCAGGGGCAAAATGGAAGTGCTGGCAAAACTTTTAAACTACAACAGTGGAAATGGCACCGCAATAATTTATAATCTACAGGCAGCTTTGGATTTATTATCACAATGACAAATGCACTGTCATTGTTAATAGGATATTTCCCAGCAAGGACTTCTTGTTATGCAAGCCAGGTTCACTATGTCATGCAGCATGATAGCAATAAAGTCTACAAGAATTTGTAATGAACTTCAATTACTAATAGATTATGGTTAATGGGAAATATGTGCAGTAAAGATATGGGTTTTTATATGCGCCTTCTGGTACTCTACAAGGCAATGATTTATGCTACAATTTCTGTTAACATTCTCCAGTATGAAAAAAAAAAAGCCTAAATTGGTGGAAAGCCACTCCATCCATAACAAATATTTAAGATAATTTTGCACATCATGTAAATGAAGATGTAAAATTAGATATTAATCCATTTCATTTTAGCATTTTTATTTTTATTAAAAATGAAGACTTTGCCCTACTGCGTAATGACATTAAAAATCTTATCATGGGCTGCAAGCATGAATTACCCCAATGCAGGAATGGTGGCAGCAGCCGAGCTGGGAGTGCATTTGTTCAATTTGCTGTAGTAATTAACGGAGCAGTGAGAATATTTTTCTACGTATGATTTAAAGTAACAGCCCTGGAGCTGCTCGGGCAGGTGTGTTTGATGAGGAGGGATATGTGCATGAAGCCTGGGCTCTTTGGAGGGGCTCAGCCTTTCCCTCCCCCGTCGTGGCTCCCCCCCAGCCCTTTGAGGCACCGCTCCAAAGCCGTGCCTCACTCGTGGATGTTGGGCTATTCCCTTCCCTGCGCAGCACACCTCCCGCAGGAATTCCTGTGGGAAATAATCACCTGACACAGCATCAGAGCCACAAGCTCATGCTTACTTATCACAGGGACACAGGCCCAGGTGTTTGCCTGTTGTTTGAAAAGACTCCCTCCTCTTCCTCCCCCTCCCTCCCTCCTTCCAGCTTTTTTCTCCTGTACCTGCATTAGAATCTGTATATTCCAGGTGTATGTGCTCATGAAATGAAAAGAAAAAGGAATGTCTCCCAATTTAGAAACAGGCGCTGCTCAGAGCCATCTTTGAGAAAAACATAGAGATGCAATATCAAGGATTGCATTTACCCAGAGTCACATTTCATATCTAAAACATATATTTAGCCAGAAAGGGGCACCCATGCATGAAGAGCTTTCAGGATCATTTCTGGTATATTTTTAATGCAGGTATCCTGAAGCCCAACTTGATCCAATCAGTATTGTGCTGGTTTAATTCCGTTGCTCTCAGTGAACCTCTGTAGAAAGCCTACAAATTAATTTTTTAGGGGTGCAAGCCAGGAAAATATGGAATTGAGGTTTGATCTTTTTACAAGGCTTTTAGTGAGAGCACAAAGGGAATGGCTTCAAACTGACAGAGGGCAGGTTTAGATCAGAGATGAAGAAGAAATTCCTAAGGGTGATGAGACCCTGGCACAGACTGCTGTGCAAATCCCAGTCCATGGGCAAACTGTACTTCCCAACCCTGCTGTAGAATAGCAGTTTCTCGCTGTACAATTAAGGGTGATTCTTGCCTGAAAATGTGGTTCTCCACTCTGTTAGGAACTTGTTTGAGAGATTTACCAAATGTCCTTCCATTTTTATGGTAAAATGAGCATAAAATTGTGTTTCTCCACATTCATTTCCTTCTAAATAATACTTAAAGTACTTGCTTCTTGGAAATGTGTGAGTGTGTTACAAATTTAAAATTAAAACTAATTTATCCCTTAAGGGTGCTCTGCTGATTCAGTTTTCCCCCAGCCCCTTAACACAAGCTGTTGCAAGATACAGAATGGAGTTTACTGTATTTTTCCCCCCAGTTTTTAATGAAATTCTCCTGAGAAGCAACTCAGAGGAAGAAGCTCTCTGTGCATTCACACTGAATATTTTGTGTGTGTGTGTGTGTGTGTGTGTGTGGTCAAATCTTCCTCTTCAGATCAGCTCTGCTGCTTCTCCTCTTTCCAGCTCTCTCCCACATTTTCAGAACAAGCCTACTCCAAAACCCCTAAAACCCCTTTTTCTCATTTTATTGGGTTTTTTTAAAGTCTGATAAACAATAAAACAGCAGGGTCTGCAAGGGCATCTTATTCTTGGGTTTTGTTGCTGGATTAGTGTTTTTTTGGTTTTGTTCTGGCATTTCTGTGGCTCCCTGAGATATCTCACCCCTGACAGGGTTGATGTGGCAATATTCAGCGGTCACCTGCTTTGCAAGCACCATTTAGAAAAGGTCACTGACAGCCCAAAAGAGCCACGGAAACAAATGTAACTTTAATTTGTTTCCCATTAGAAATGCGCGCAGCCATCTGTTCTAACGAGAGATTTTCTTTCTTTCCTGCTCTGGCATGTGACCACAGCAGCTCACAGATATACTGAGGTCTTCTAATGCAAGAGCCTGTGCACAGAACTCTATAAAGTGGTAATAGATTTTGTACTGTCCAACGGAGGGTTATCATGGAAACATTCTAAAATCCACCAGAATTGATATTTGAGCACTAGGAGAAGTTTGTGTTTCAAACAACTTGCCCTAAAATGAATATAAACAGCTATTACGCCCAATATGATCTCTTGAAATAACTTCAAACCATTAATAATCTATATTGTATCAGAAATGTGTGTGCAAAAATAAAACATAATTCCTTGCAGCTAAAGTATTACCCAAAGTAAACCATTTCGACACTGAACCAAATTATTTCAATGGCAGAAATCACACCTGTCTCAGGGGATAAATCGAGTATTCAGACTATTAAATCCATTCAAGCGACTCTATTGTATCCCACTATCTATTGTGCCTTGTAGAGAGAAAACAGTTCTGGAAACCATAAAATCATTTAGCAAAACAGATGCATCAACCACAACAGCCTCACACGGAGAAAGGGCTGAGGAGGTGAAACCCCCTCTTGCTGAATACCCTGTACAGTGAACAGATTTATCTGACACGATGCCATTGAAAATGAAAAAAAAAAAAAAAAAGCTACTGGAACCAGTTATTTTTGTATCAGAGTTTATTTATACATTTTCCTTCTTACAAAGCTCACAGGCCACGTCTGGCCCTGGCTGCCAGGCCAGGGGAAGGCTGTGACCAGAAACGTTGTGTGGTTCATTAAAAATACAAAAAAAGTGTACGCACTGTGTGACTGCAGTGGCTGATTCCGAACAAAGACTTTGCGTCAGGGCTCACCACTGAAATCCACCTCTCCAGGACAGCTGTTACCAGCCTGTGCCTCTGCCATCTTCCCTTGCTTCCCTCTTGTAGAGCCACCACGGACCTGGCACACAAATTGCTCTGCAGATACATCATCGCAAAGCAAAAATACAGGAAAGGGGAAGCAGTGCCATTAAATGCAGCTGACTGCAGAGGCAGGGGCAGGCAACCACTGGACATGCAGGTGTGAGGCCGCTTTCACAGTGGCTGGAAGTATGAGATCTTGAAGTCACACTCTCAAGGAATCCCATCAAAGATCCACCCAATGGCTGGTCATTCTGAGCCTGCACTCCTGCCAGCTGCGCCAAGAAATTGCAAGTTGCTTATTTGGTCTGTAGAGAGTTTTTACATGAAGATGGTGGAACCACACATAGTTCCAGATTATTTCTTAGGAAATGGATAGGTCTCTGCAGTGCCTGAGTGGATGGTCTGAGTTAGAGCTGATTACACAACATCTGTATGATAAAGCACAATTCACTGCTTAGTGAGTTATACATTCATAGATTAGTGTAGAATTAATCAAGTATTAAAGCTCACTTATAACAACAAATGTTAATACTGATTTCTTAACAAGCTCCAAAAATTATTATCAGTGCTGAAGGAAATTAAGCCATTTATAAAAGATGAAAAAATACATTTCAGCTGTTAACAGTTTGTATCTGACTTTTTGCCTTGGATCAAGAAGAGGTTAACTCATGGCTCAATCACTATTACACCCAGGTTGTTATTGAAAAACACCTTCCCATCTCTGATTTCACTGCATCCAGGCTTTCTTAACTCTTCAGTTAGCTGACGCTTTAGTTCAGGAGGGGCAGTTTTAGCAAAGTCGAGTGTTTCTGTCAGGAAATCCAGCAAGAGCTCCCCATCTTTGTCCCCTTCAATAAAGCAGCTCGTTATATCCATGTGGGATGGGAGCTCGTAGAGCTGGTACTTCAGCCCAGCTGAATCCAGCATCCTTGGCAAATCACCAGAGGAAACATAAGAGCAAAGATCGTCCAGAGGGAAGGAAGACCCATACTTCTTCCACAGCGTTTCCCAGCCGCTCTTTCCTGAGAGATAAACCACCAGAAAAACACTCAGAGTTAAGGAAGAGCACTATTTGAAGGCAGCTTTGATTGTCCAGGTTTTTCAGCAGCTGTCATCATTGCAAGTGGGATCTTTCCAGAGCTGGGACGTGTCCTGGGGCGTGGTGGAGTTGGCTGCCTCCCTGCTTCTGTTCCTCAGGTTTGGGGGCTGCAGGAGTGGGTGGGCACCTACCCTGGAGCTCCAGCACCACTCCTTGAGCCTCCAGCTGAGGCCAGAGCAGTTCACACTTGTGTACCTCTTTTCAAGAGACATTTTATAAAGCAAACCAGCTGGGTAAGTTGAAAAGACCCCACATACATCTTCACATCTTTATTTTCCCCCAGCCTGGACCTCTGATTCAGTATTTCTGCTGTACATAATTTTTAAAAGGATTACTCAGAATGACTGGACAGGGCGAAAATAACTTCGAGCCTAATGAGCAGCTCTTGAAAGTTACAACAATAATTCTCCCTAAGTACTAAAACCAGTTACTCGTGGTTTTGCCGTTGCTTTATCTGCAAACAGTTATTTATAGTCAAATAAACAGTTTGGTGTTTAGAAGAGAGGCTACAATATTTTCTTTCACCTGGTGGAAATTGAGTGCAGAGCACTAATTGCAGGAAATGTGCTGGTGTCAGTGTTGTGTGACTCAGTGCCATCTCCGAGCCGAGCAATTATCCCCTACCTGAACGCAGCATTATTATAATGGCTCTCGGAAGGCTCAGCATATGGCACTGCTTTTGTTTGCAAGGCGGTGTCAACAGCTCCACAGCCCCTGCAGATCCTGCTCTCCCGGAGCAGGGGGGATTGCAACCTCCTTGCTGACCCCAGCCCTCTCCTCCCAACCCTGCTCCCAGGCTGGCTTTTAATTAACACACCCTCATGTGTTTGTGTCGGAGATGACGTTATCTTTTGTGAATGAGCTTTGTTCTGATGATCTTTCAGTAACTCCTTTTGTTTCAGTGCTCATTTTCATGGCACTTCTTCCTTCCCCTCTCTATTCTCATGTTTCCCTCATGGTTTTCCCCTTCCTTTCCTCTCTGTTATTCTGAGTCCTCTCCTCTCTCCCACTTTCTTGTTGCCCCCAGCAATTTCTGCTCCATCAGAAAACCCGGAGTCATCTGACCCAGAGAGCACTTTAAATGCCTTTCATGAACTCAGAACTTTAATCATTTTAATTTTGAATAGGCATACATCCTTTCCTGTATTCACGTTTTATGAATATCCAAAGGGACAGGTTAAACAACTGGAAAAGAGTTTTTAATTAACTATATGCAGGTAATCAGCAATAGTCTAATATTATGATCTATTCTTGTTCAGCCAAAGAACATGAACAGGTTTTTTAAAACCATTTAAAATACAGTTTTCTTGTTGTGAACTGCTTGAAAACACTTCAAACCAAAAACACGTGGGAGAAAAAGTAGTTCAATAAATTCATGCCAGGAGTGTGACTTCATAGTGGATCCTTCATGAACAAAATAAAAGGAACTTCATCAGTTTGCAGATGTGGCCAAATTCAATGAGAAATTAAGCTTAAACCTCTGAACAGACAATGCTTAACACACCTTTCTTAGATGTGACTGTTTACACAGCTAAAATTTCCACAGCTTTTGAGGCAAATTAAAGGCTTTCTAGAGTCAACTTAGACTCCACCATTGCACTATCTCTGGCATACCTTGCCCACAGTATTAAAAGGTTGTCGTTTACTCTGCTCCAACATTTTCCTGCTGGATTGACCACAGAGCATCTCTATGAGATCTGGAACAGCCTAAGAACGCTGTTTCGTACCCAAAATGACGATATTAAGGAAGGGCAGTTTGAGAAGAAAATGAACCATATGTGCTCCAACACCTGCTGTATGGCACAGCCGAGCCCCGCCGCAGCCGTTTGCTTAATGCCGCAAGTCGCTGGGAGAGGGGAAACGCAGTGCCCAGCCTGGAAAGGCTTTTCCAGCAAACAGCACAGGCTGCAGGGGCTCCTGTGGGTGAGAGCTGCAGCATGGAGCCTCTCCTGCTGCGGGGCCTCTGCTGCCATCCATCACTGGACAGGCTGTAGGATGGGGAAGGGCAGAGAAAGACGTTTTGTGCCCGTGGTGTGGGATTTGCTGGCTCTTTAGGACCCACGCAGACACAGACAGCGTGCGGGTTTCAGGGGATGTCTGTTCACCTCTATGGGCTGTGCTGAACACAGGAGCCCCAAAGGCCCCCACGGCCCTTCCCTGACTGAGCAGCGCTGCTGGAACAGCTCTCACCTGACACCAGGATAACGAGGAGCTTCGCCTGTGATTCCAGGAGGCTGTGGAAATACCGGATAGTTGCTGGGATATCTTTCACATAATAGAGCATCTGGAAAAAGCAGAGATGCTTAGAGACACACAGCGTCATCCTGGTAATTATTATAACTGGTACCACTGCTAAAAGGAGCCGAATGGGGGCAATCCTGACAGAAGAGCAGGGACAATGGGGCACCTGGGGAAGGTGTGGGCAGTGGGCTCGCACTGCAGGCTCAGGGCTGTCATGCCCTGCCTGCTCTCTGGCACTGCCAGGACCGAGCTCATGTTCATTCATTAACCTGAGGTAAAGAGATTTGCCTTTCTTCAGTGAAGGCACCAGTGAACTTGGAAATACAAAGGCAATTTCGTGGAGAGGACAAGGAGCTTTTGAAGACACTAGCTAAAATGTGCTCTTAGTTGACTGCCACCCACAGCCTGGTTAATAGGACTACTGTGCTCAAAGCTGCTTTTCATTTTTGCAGTTCATTTATGCTGAAGCACTTCAAATTACTGGGAAGTAAACTCACCTTTCTTCCCCTATGAGTGGATAATGAGGTCACATACTTCATGCATACTTTTAACAGCCGAATCTTTGACAACATTTACTTTGCAGACTCTTACCTGGATCATGTGAATGAAGTCCCACTTTTTAGCCTTCTTTTCTGCATTCATTCGACTTTCATATTCATAAGCTGTCTCCTTGTGCCAGGTAAACTTTATGTTCTCAAGGTTTGATGCATGAGCCACACGCTCTGAAATAGAGAAGGCAGGACAGAGTTATCTCAATTGCAAATATGGGGCTGATTTCCACTCAGGGCTTTAATACATCCAAAAGCCATATTTAGGTAGAGAGTTTTGGTGCCAGTTTAACACAACAGTGGAATATCTAAAACTTTGAGCCCATACGTGAGGAGAAGGCTGTGGAGGGCTTTATAGGATGAAATCTTAAGAGAGTCTGATGCTTTTCCCTTTGCTCCCTCATTTGGGCTCCTCTGGTGCTTACCTGAGCTAAAAAAAAAATAAAAAAGTGAATTCTTCCCCATGACTGGCTCAAGCTGAATTAAAAGATGTTGGCTGGGATGAATTGTTACAAGGCCATGAGCAGCACATTCCATGTTGAACAGGAGAAGCACTGATGTCCCCAGCACTTATGTGCCACACAAAACCCACACGGCTGAGCAGAAATCAGGCCATGGTGGAGGATTTTCCCCCCAAAAAAACAAGGATGGATCAAAGCAGGGATTTCTTGTGAAGAGAAGCACAATTAAAACGTTGGGAAGGGCAGAGAAACCAAATGTCTCCTTCTAAATTTGTGTGCCAGGGGTGGTGAGACAGGAAAGGAGCTTTGTTCCAAAAGCAAGGACCCATCTCTCGACATTCAGCTGCTTCTGTGTTAAAACAATTTTTCAGAAGCCCACAGTTCTGACCAGCTGCTTCAGGCAAAAGGGATGACAGTGTTTTAAAGCAAAGAGCTTTAAGGAGTGACACATGGCATGTCTTCAGACCTCAATACCATGCACACCAGCAACTGAGGAAAGCAGAAATTCAGAGAAGTGGATTTAAAGAGTAAGTTACACTGAGGGCCTGGCTCATTGCTGCATTTCTTTGGTTTTTATGGGAGGAAAACTGAGAGATAATTTCATAACGCAGGGGATGCTGGAATACTAATGTCCATCTGCTGGCATACGGAGCTCATCTCACCGCGTTGCTGCCTGGCGCTCGGGATTGCTCCAGGACAAAGCAGGCCCTGATTCAGTTCCTGGGCTTCATTGGAGTTAGCATCAATTTAAAACTTACATGGCCCAAAGGCAGGCTGAGCCTTAGCTACAGAACACATGTTCAGAACAACACGATTCGCTCAGACCAGTGCCTTTATACCACTAAGGACAATGTTTCTCCTTTTGGGCTCTGATTGGGACACATCCCCGTCAGGAGGATGAGAAATGCCCCATCAGTGCTTATCTCCTCTCTTCTGTGGCTGGAAATGGGCCACCCCTTTCAGATGCTGCCACTGTTACTCTGTTAGCTTCCGTTTATCAGTCACTGGCCCCAGCACTGGCAGCTCAGATTTAATTTGCTGTTCTAAACCCAGGCGTTGTTCAGCAGTAGCTCCTATCCCCTCACCCATAATCTGGGGCAATATGGTTTGGTTTAATTGTTGGTCTGTCTGCAAGGAGGAGCTGGGAAGAAAACTGAATTGCTTTCCAGGCTGCGCCTTGGAAGTCCAAATTCTAGGAAGTGCGAACTCATCATGGGATTATGGTAAATTTCTGCCTAAATATTCATCTGAAGCCATTATGGGCTGCCTGCAATTGTGCACTGGTGATGCAGCTCAGTTGTGGGGCCACCAGCACTGCAACCATGGCCACCAAGGGCTTCCACCAGGAATGGAGGAAAGCCACAGCCTGTCCATCAGGCTTTGAGGAAAGCCTCCATCGCTTCCCACAGCCCAAGAGAAACCTGAGTTTGTCATCACTGCACATCCCAGTAGGAAGTTTCTCTTGTGAGCTTGGCTTCTCCTTCCTGAGGAGAAAGCATTTGGAGAGGCAGAAAACAGAACTACTGAATCCTCAGAGGTGCGGATAATGTTTCTAATTCTCTGCGGAAAATTTTAGGCCTCGGAAACCTAATTAATGGTAGTTACTGGGGACATGATTAATTACCAAATAAGAGAGTTTAAAGAAAGAAATTCAGATGAATATTTAATTTCTAGTTTAGCATAAAACTTCAAATAAGGACAACATTTTATATTTTCTTAAACTTTCTTCTGGAAAGGAACTCACTGCAGTGGGATAGGACTGCCAGTTAATTGGGGGTGGATGGTGGGACCACTGGGAAGACTCAGAGCAAATCTAGTCCAGTGTAGCCCAAACAGGACAGAAATTCTTTGTTCAAGTGCACAAACTGTCTCATAAACAGAGAAGATGCTCTGTTGCCCATACTTCACCATTTCAGCCTGGAGCAATGTAAGAGCTCTGGAGATTTTGCAAAAGCCATCTTTTAAAAGATCAGGTCTGTGTTATATAGACAAAGATATAAAAAAATTAGGTGTTTCCTGGGAGCCTTTGGTGCTTCCAGTGATTCTGAGCTACCTCACTGCAGAGAGAAAGAGATTGTTGCTTTTTTTTCCCTTTGACTTCCACAAGCTGATTCACACTGGGAGTGCTTCATTTTTAAGGACTTCAGCAAGAGCAAGGCTGGAGATTTACGGTGTGGTTTTACAGCCTGGTATTTGCTATGTTTTGGAGCGTTTCCAGCAAGAGAGCCGGCTGATGAGGTTCATTCATCGCTGTCACATCCATTCAGCAGCCAGGTGCGCTCTGCTCAGGGCTGGTGTCACCTCCACACCATCACCTGCCAGGTGAATCCCGCCAGGCGCTAATCCAGCGATAATCAAACTGGGCTTTGCTGTTTAGTGCTCGCTTTGGAGGGCAGTTTGATCCAAGTACCCTCGTTAACACTCAGTCCTCCTCGGAAAATGCTTCATTTTCCTTCATGAATGCTGCTCAGACCTTTGGGCTGGGGGAAGGAAAGAAGCCCTGAGCCCCAGAGCACACGGCAAAAGTCTTTCCTGTCACTCCTGCTTTCCTTTCCATGTTTTCTAATTCAAAGCCTGGTAACTAATTTGGTTCCCCACTGCGAGGTTTAGTTATTTGTTGGAAACGATTTTTAAGATGTGAGAGAATTACCATGAGACACTAAAATTTTCCCTTTGATGCTGAGGAAGGATCTTGATTCAATGCAAGTTGAAGCAGAAAAACTTTCTGAAATGCGGGGATTTCACTCCATTCCCACACAATCACCCATCACTTCCCACCTTGTTTAGCTTTTAAAGTCTGTCTAGCCAGGCATTTGCCATGCAGAGCTTTTTGCAGTGTGAGAGACTAAGATTTTAATGAGAGTAAACATTTTTGAGAAGCAATGATGGAAAAAAAAACATGAAATTTTGAATTTTTCAATTTTTAAGAGACAGTTCTGACAAGAAGGCATTTGAATATGGGGTCATCCACCTTTCAACACTTTTTGATGCATGTAAAATAATCAAAGGAATTTTAATTTATTTACTGTAAAAATACCTTTGTACTTGGAGATTTGGTCAGCACTTGGCTCTATAACATCGTTGTTGATGGTGACCCCGGGATATCTGGCTCGTATTTTTGAGAGGATCTGCAAGTCCATCTCACCTGAAGAGGCAGAAGACACAAAACAGAGCATGAAAACAAAGTTCAGGCAAAGGTAATCTCCACCACCATCACATCCCCAGTTTGGCAGACTGATTTCTGCCATTTATGTACATATGTACCACAGAGGTCCATGCAGCTGCTCTGTATTCTCAGTAGGTTGTACCTGAAGACTGAGCTCTACCATTTGAGAAAAATTTAAATATCAGTCCCAGCTCTCTTCGTTTCTCCTCTGGAGTTTCGCCAGGGGAAAACCAGACACAGTCATGCTTGATCTCTTTTTTTCTGGACATGGTCTAACCTCGAGGGGGAGATCCTACATGACTCTCACAATGCCAGTTCTGATTGTTCCAAGTCGCCAGCAAACTTGGCAGGATTTCTTAGGAGTCAGTAGGAGCATTTTTAGCCAGGCACCTCACTGGTTACAAGGTCATGTGGGAGAGGGGAAGGGAATATGTGTTTACACTGGAATCAGAGACAATATTCCTATCTGTTTGTCTTTAGTGTCCTGTGACTTCTCCCAAAAGAATGATGAATAGAGCACACACCATTTGTGTTTAGCTAACCCTTGCTTACAGAATACCCCAGAGATGACTGGATTTTATTTTTTTGTTGAGGAAGAGTTCTCTCCGAACACTGCTCAGGCCAGCTGTAACTATTTCATTGATTGATGTACCGGTAGATCCAAGGTTTCAAAATTTAAAAATAGCTCTATCATTCTCAGCCATCTCACCCCATCTGCAGTATAGGAAACTCAGGGGGATGGTGTTTCTCACTGAGGCATGGGTCCAGGGACAATATCCCGCTGGCTTGCTCAACTTTCTCCAACCTCACCTCTGCTTATTGTGCTTGGATAGATTTTAGGTGGAAAAAATAACAGCAGAATAAATTAAAGCAAGAAAGAGTGAAATAGAGGGTAACTACAGTGAATAATAGATCCTGGGGTCATGTTACAAGCAAATATTGAGCTTTTTCCTGGAAGATTTACCTGTGCTTGCACAAAACCCCACGTTATAAAATTCCCTACAAATGAACAAAGTTTTGTGCTGAATGGAAGGGCACCCAGCAGAGTTATGGAATGGAAGAGCACCCAGAAGGCCAGACAGGCCCTTGCTGAGGGACTGTGGAGGGAGGTCCTGCCCAGCCTCTGCCCACCCTCATCATTTTCAGAGCCCCTGGACTTCCACCACTACAGCATCAGCTCCATCATGCAGAATATTTAGGGTACAAGAGGAAAACACTGGGCATTAAATTGCTGATTAGTGCCCAGAGGACATAATATACAAAGTGAGGGAGAGTTGCATTTTTTCAGACTTATGTGTCTTTCTTAAAGCAACCAGCAACACTGACATTTACATGGCATCTCTGGAAGCATGTTCTTTGAGGGAGGGAAGTTGAATTTCTGAGGCAGCAGAAATAGCTGCAGCTTTGCTATTGCTGCAAGCCCTGTATTCCGTTAAAAAATCAGAGCAAAGCCTGTTGTCTGCAGGCTGCCCTGGTAAGATTTGGGAACACAGAATTTGTAATGATCTACTGCAATAGTTTAATTTTTGGTTGCTTTACCAACTTCCCGTAAAATGATTTAGCCCTTTGAAAAGGCTGTGCAGGTCCTGTTAAAAAAAAAAAATTGAATTTTGTATTTCCATATGCAGAGAGGTTAATATATTCCCTTCCATTCTTGTGTGGCCAAATCCCCCTTGTACTGTTTTTAACCAAAAAACCCACCCCTTTGATTCATAATTTAATCCACAGCCTTAACTGACTTCACTTAGCTCTTTTATATGCAAACAAGTGTCCCGAGGCATTTTATAGTCAGATCTGTGGCAGCTTGCGTTATCAACAATTTGGCAATTAGGCTACCCGAATTATTTAAACTCTCCAACACAATTACCTTTTAAAGGCTACCACTATGTTCGCCATTAAGTTTCTAATTAAACATTTTACGTAACGGGATAGTTTATAGCCCAGTTGCTACTTTACAGCAGCGCTGATGACTTTTATGGTTTTTAAAGGTGCAGAGTGCGGCGCGCTGGAGTGTGAATTTAATAAGGCGGCGGCTGCAGCGGAGGCGGGCGCGGTGCTCGGGCGGCTGCAAGGGGATAGGATGCTGCGGGACATGGCTCCTTGTCTCCCCAGCTGGAAAAGCCGAGAGGAGACGCTTTCCTCCCGTGCCTCCTCCCCGTGAAGAGCAGCTCCAGCACTGCCCCGCCACACCGGCCAGGACCGGCTGCAGGGATTCGGGAATCGGCTCCCTCCCCACCTCACAGCGACCCGCTGTTAGAACAAGCCAGTGGGCAGACAGAGTTGGGTGGTTCGGGGAATTTCACATCACAAAGTGAGCTTTGCCTACCCGTTATCGATTGATGGCAAGCTGAACTGGCTCTGGCCAGGGAGTGAAGCACCTCACTAAGTAAAGTGTTCCTGTTAAAAACATCTTTCCGTCTTTTTTTTTCATTTTTTTTTCACAAGAATGGTTTCCTTTGGAGAGCAATGTTCCTGCTCAGTCAGTCTCACTGTCTGTTTTATAACTAATGCCCACCATTTACATACAATTACTCTACGGCTGACAAAACTGAGGTTAGTCTTTGGCGATGGTATGACCACAGCATTTAAACTAGATTAACTGTTCATATAAAATTTAAGTGTGGTGACTTAATGGGCAGAGAAGAAAACATAGGTTTTAATTATGGTGGGCACTTAAGCAAGAATTTAATGAAAAAAAGCCACTTGATCTTACTGGTATTGTTCTTCCACTCAGTGAACTTAAGATAAAAGACTTATTTCTGATTTCTTCTGGGTTTCTTATGGAGCTTACGTTCACGTCCAGTGTTTTGGGGGGACAGCAGTACATTGGTACTGGTCAGCAAATAGCGACAGGCAAAGCAGAGCTCAGCCACGGCTCTCACACGGCAGCGTTGGAAGTTATCACCTCAACGAATAGCTACATGCGAGAATAGTTGCAATGCAGGTGAAAATGCAATGCTCTGAGGAATCTAAGACGTTAATTTGCTTGGGGTTTGAGGGTTTGTTTGTTTGGGGGCTTTTTTGTGTAGAAACCCAGAGGAGCAGTTCAATCTTTTCTCTGCCTTTGAGGAGCAATGGTGTCGAAGGAGGGATTTTTGTGGAGGACATAGAAGAATCAGAGTGGGGAGGCACAAGCTGTTTTCAGGTGATGTGGTCACACACCAACTAACACCACCTGTCCCCTGGAGCTGACTTATCATGACTCATTTCCCATTCTGCTCCTTTTGCAATTTTAATCCTCTATTCTTTAAAACAAAAAAAAAGGAAAAAATATATCAATATTGAAGTCCATACATACCTGCTCCACCACCAACGCTTAGAACATTGATTGTAGACTTCCCATTTCCAATACTGAAAAACATTATTTATACATTTTAGGAGGGCTGCCCAGTAGAGAGGGTTTCATGGGTTTCATGCATGGTGTGAGATACTGCTGATCCCATTAAGGCTAAAATTTGCAGGACAAAACCCAAATGTAATGTGTGTGTACACAGGCACACCTGCGAGTGGGCAGGAGGGATCAGATTCAGAACTCTGCCCTTTGGATATTCATGATTTCCAACTATTTTGGCAATTTGTAGAGGTGGCATTTTGGTTTTTTTATGAGTGAATACAAGCAGAAGCAGGTACATGCCTTCTCCGTGTCTGTGCCCTGAGGAACAGAGAACCCTCTGGGTCTGGACCAGCAGCTTAAAAATTATTCCTAGAAGTTTCGCATTATGCAAAATGGGGAGGGAGAGGGGAGAGTGTAATGCTCCTAAAATCCCTGAGTGAGGCTTTGGCAGAGCCACGAAACCCTGAGCCCTGAGAAGAGCCTCCCCAGAGCCAGGATTTGATGCTGGCTGCCTGCTCCCAAGCCAGCCTGTGAAGTGAGGCGTCCAGCAAAGGACACACACTGGCAGGCAAAGCAGGAGCGTTATCCAGCCATCCTAGAGAAACCTGAAATATTACCTGAAAAGCTTACTTCTAAAAAGCTGCTCTCAAGCAAGTTTGGTGCTAGAATGTAGTATCTGTGACTGCACTCCAGAGCTGATTCAGGGCAAGCTGTGTTTGTGTGCAAGGAGACAACGCAGCCCCATCTCCTCCTTGCTAGGCAGCCTCCGTCCCGGAGAGCCACCATCCAGCCGTGCGTGCAGGTGGAATCTCCAGCCAAGCCCTACCAGAGGCCGACAGACGGGGCAGGGAACAGCGATCTGCCTCTCGCAGGCAGCCCCCCGAGCCCGGCCCCGCCGTGGGACCGTGCCCCTGGCTGTCCTTCAGCCCGGGCTGGTCAGCTCGGCGTCACCTCGCTATCACGTCCGGCAGCTGCCTCTCCACGAACTCCTGCATGCACTGGTGCTCAGTCGACCTCTCCAGGAACAGGCGGAAAGACTGGAGGTATCTGTCGGGATCGGCGAGCAAACTCCTCATGGGTGATGCCATGCTGGCTGTCGGGAGGGCGCAGGAGGGGACGGGCTGCTCCCTGCAGCCCTTCTCTCAGGCCTAGAGAAGGGAATGAAAAGTGCTGGAGGGGAAAATCCAGCCTGCACCTGGACTTTGCTCCACGTCCTCCACCCTGCTGCTGCCTCGGAGGGTTACGCAATCTTTCAATAGAAATCGTAAACGGGGTCCAAGCAGCAAAGGGTAATTTATCATCTTTAATCTGTGCAGAGCAAGTGCCAGCATTTTTTAACTGTGCTGACACAGGACTCTGTTAAAACACAGTAAAAGGGTCTTTAGATGGTTCCTAAATACAAGAAAAAGTCCTCTGTTTTGTGAAGGCATGGAGAGGTTCCAAAGGCCGGGCCTGGATTAGGAGAAAGTGCAACACTCATCTCCAGAGACGCTGGCAGATGTCTCTATCTGTTTTTTTAATCTTTTGATGTTCTTAAAGGGAATGCTGATGGTGGGGTGAAAACAACAAAAATCTTATAAATGCACTTTATTTTTCTAGCTCTTCTGAAGATAATGGTACAATTCCCATGGGTTAAGTAGCTAATTCACCAAAGCCACGTGAGTTACTGGAATAGATGTTGTGCTAAACCAGGAATCAGGAGCTGGGAAAGCAAAGCCTGTTACCAGGGAAGTGTCAGACTGTACCTTGAAAAGTGCACAAAGATGTCTTTATCCTCTCTCAAACTGCAGTTTAAGTCCATCACATTTTGTCCTAACTGGCAAGGAGAAAGAGGAACCCTCTCCCTCCTCACGGGCCTCGTGTTTAAGGATGTGCCACACTTCCTCAGTGCCTCTTACCATCCCCTCTGGCTTTCCTGCAGAGGTTACATCCCAGCCACCTCTCGTTATTTTTACGGTTCCCTCTGGACTGTCTCCAGCCAAGCCCCATTGATGCTGAAGTGCAGCAGCCAAGGGTAAAACCCTTCCAGCCACTGATCTCCCTGGCTCCCAGCACAGCCGGGATGGCTTCCCTGGCCCCACTGAGACCCTGCACCCGCTGCCTTCACTCACCAGCATGACCACTGGAATTCAAATCATGGGCTTTTTTTCCAGGCTGCTTCTCTTGTCCCTTCCAATTCTGGCCTCCATTGTGCTCAAGTCCCTCCCAGCTGCATATCAAATAACAGTCTCGTCCCTCCTTCAAACCATAAACAGAAACACAAGCAACAGACTCAGGTCCATATTTGCCATTACCTCCCTTTCTGGCAGTGACCATCTGACAAATTTTCTAGCTGTGCAGCCAGTTTTCCACCCACCCAATACCTGTCTCATCAAGGCCACATCTTCCTGCTTGTTTATGGGAATGTTGCACAGGATGGTGCCAACTCCTTCTCCCCTGTACACCAGCAGAAAGATGGGCTTGGAACAATTTCTCCCTGATATGTCCACATTGCCTCACCATCATATTCTCTTTCTGCTGCATGGGGGATTATTTCTAGAAACTATTTCTAGAGACTGTTTCTAGGAACAGCCGTCATGCTGAGCAGCTGCCCAGCTCCCTCTCCTGCCCCCTTTCCAATGCCAACATCAGCTGCTCGGCTTTGCCCATTTCCCTTCACTGCCTGTGACAAAGGTAACATCCAAGTCACGACGTGTTTTGGGTTTGCAGCCCATGGGCCACATCTCCTCACATTCCAAAAGTTCCTGCAGGAAGGAGCGTGGTGAAGGTTGGTGACAATTCACCTCCTCCAGCGTGTGCTGCTACCAGAGCCATTGGCAATGGCTGAGAATTCATAATCAATTAGCAACGCCTGATAATTGCTCTCCTTGAGGCTGTCCCAAAGACCTCTGGAGCAGGTCCCAAGGTTGATTTTCCACCCATACTGCCTCCAAGGCAGACTGGCTTTGGCACACTCCCTGCTCCCCACCTTCTCAGCAAGGACGTTTTCAAGTGAAAAACCAGCGAAAATGACCATTTTAAAGAGCACTAATGAAAAACAAGCTGGTACAACACTGGTAACAAGTAGATGGGAGAGCTTTAAAAACTTTGTGAGCCTCTGACTGACATCCCCTCCTTGACCCAGATGAGCAGCACTCAAGCACCCAACAACATCTGAATTAACCTGAGGAATCCAAGCAGGAATTTTTCCAGAGATAGTAAGGAAGAAAACTGTGGATGTACCTTGGATGATAATTACTTACTGCTAACCCACCCTGAAAACATGCTGGTGTATTCTTTGTTTACCCATTCCTTTGCTATGCCTGACTCCTCACTTTTTATTTTAAGTGCATAAGGAGGCTTTGCTGTTTGCCACTAATATATTTTTACTACCTTCAATCTTGAAAAAATATTTTGCAGTTTATAAGAGGAGATTTAGATAATTGACCCTTTTTTCTATGCCTCCCTCTACTTCCCATGATTTAATTTGCCAACATCCCCTGCTCAGCAGTCTCTAATGAGCAGCTGAGATTCATTTTCATGTTAGGTGAAGTTCAAGGAATCTGTCTCATTTCTTTCATTACACTTTTGGCTGTTGGAATTTGCCCCATTTATTTCATTCTGTGTTTTTTTTTGCTCTTTGAATTGCGGCCGGTTAACTTTAAAAACGAGTAGAGAGAAGGAAGGAAAGGATGTTTTTCTGATTTAGGCTGATAGAAACTTTGGGTAATAGTGTTCACTCGGGCATGTTCCCTTCAGTGATAATCCGAATTTAAACGTGGCTCCCTGAAAAGACGGAGGAGTTTTGAGAGCGGGCACTGTTTGTGCTGCGGTTACTTGATCCGTCCCCGCTTCTCGCCGGAGCCAGCAGAGTGAAACCTGCTTTAAACTCGCCATAAAACCCTTCAAACCCTCCCCGAGAAGCCGGCAAACAAAGCGAGCGTGCCCTAAGCTGTGCCCTGTCTGCAGTGAGAGCTCGGGTTCATCAGCACAGGATGATGCGCGTCCCTAGGGGAGAACCTGCTCCATCGGCGCTTGCTCGCAGGCGGCCGCGCTTACCTGCAGCGACCCGCGCCTCCCGGGGACGGGCGAGTGATGCTGCTGAGCTCCGGGGATGTGCTCCCTCCTTTCTGCCCGGCCACCTTTCTGTCCAGCCACCTTCCAGCCGCTGCCGTCCCACCCCCGGGGCCGCGTCACCGGGGAGGTTTGGCTGCCGGAGCAAGGAGCGGGCAGGGGCAGAGCCCCACGGGGCAGCAGCTGCCTGGAGAGGCACGGGGCAGCCCCAGCCCTGCCGTGGATCTCTGCGTGGGCCCCACCGGCTGTCCCCAGGACACACCGCCCTGCCCTGGGGACACCCGCACACGGAGCTCCGTCCCTCTGTTAATTAGAGTACGGATGACAAATGAAGCCCTGCCAGGGGTATATAGGAAATGCGGCTCCCGACAAGTTGGAAATGGTTGTCTCAGTGTGTGGCATGTGGTGATGGGCAGCATCATTTGCAGTTTGCCTGCAGAACCCCTCCATCATAGATAACTTTGCTTTTTTAGCTGGTTTTCTTGCCAGGAGATATTCTTCTTATCCCTTGCTTTCCAGAGCTTAAGCAATGGGAAGCATTTTCCAAGTTGTGTGCACCCTCTGCAGCCCTGTTAGGAGCGGTTTTATCCCAAGGAACATGAGCATGGATAAAACCATTGACCCGTGTCTGCTATCACATTGTGATTTGGTGTTCAGGGCTCTAATAAAATATTTGCCCTGTGTGTGCCTCAAATTATTCTTTGTTTCTCCATGTTTAGCAAGAAGGAATTTTTTTAAGTTAAATGAAGAAGTTTTCCTTATGGAGTTAGATAGAGAAATTAACTGTTCAAGGAGAAATGAGCTGTTCACATAACAAAAGTCACATAAAATAATACCAGTAACATTAATAATGATGCTTTCAAAGGTGCAGTTACAGGGAGAATGGCTGCAGTTTGACATTTAGCTAGGAGTTTACTCAAATGAAGATTTCATACCAACAGTTAAAATTGTTCAGCCAGAACGACGACTGTGTGTGAAGGCAACACCCACTGCAATTTTTTCTCTGTCTGTTCACAGCACCATTTCCTCACCAGTTTGAGGGAATGAGATACAAAGCCCTTTACCAAGGATCTCACCAGGAACAGCAATGCCACAGATTTGATGATTCTGTGCTTCAAAGAGTGATGCCAAATCCACGCAGGCAGAATGAGGAGACCAGCAACAGTTTTGCCCTTTCAAATCAACACCCATGAGTTCCTTGCCCATGGTAGGGAGCTTAGGGCTAGGGGGTCTTTCAGGTCCTTTTGAACCCAAACCATCCTGTGGTTCTCTAATTCTATGGCTTTATTTTCTAGGGGTGTTTTGAGGAAAATGAAACCCTAAGTACCCTGTCAGCCACAAATCAAGCCAGCTTCTATTGGCTTGCAGTGTCCCAGCAAATGTCCCTTCTGCAGCCATGGCCCCCATCCAGGGAACCCCGTCCTGGCTCTGTCTCGGTGATAAGCACTGCTGTTCAAACATAGCTGAACAGCAAGACCAGTGGTGTTTGGTTTTCTGTGCAGTTCTAGAAATCTGTATTAATTGGTATCACCAAAGCTGTGCAAGCTGGTCTAAAGAAAATAAACTCAGTGCATCTGGCCCACACTTTTCTCCCTCTGTAGAGCATTAAGTACGGGTTTTGCAAGTGCCAGTTGCCATTTAATATGAAAGCCTAAGTTTTGAGAGCCAAAAATAAAGATTATATGCATCTGGTGCTTTTAAGCGCATAATGAAAATCAAAGATGCTGCTGTTATTTTGCTTCTTTAATTTCCCCTGGGGACACATCCTGTGAGCTTTAAGCGAAATCCCGGCTATTTCAGTGTGATGTGTGCTCAGTGCTGCCCTGGAGCAGGGACACTGGGGATTTGGGGATGCTGCAGCACTGCCTAGACCTGTGCCCAGGGCAGGGCCACGCT
The DNA here is from genome assembly GCA_013397845.1 of Melanocharis versteri. Taxonomy (NCBI): domain Eukaryota; kingdom Metazoa; phylum Chordata; class Aves; order Passeriformes; family Melanocharitidae; genus Melanocharis; species Melanocharis versteri. The sequence continues at coordinate 779,638 of VZTG01000476.1, forward strand.
GAGCCAGAGGCTGTGAACCAGCAGAGAAGGACAAGGGCCAGGATGGAGCCCAGAATCCTTCTGTAAAGTGACGCCCTGCGGAGAAGCTGGCCACGCATAGACCTGGCAGATCTATGGGTTTCCTCTTTAAGGTGGCTGTACAATATTTAACATCATAGAACCATCGCAGAATCATAGAGTGGTTGTGTCAGAAGAGACCTTAAAGATAATTTAATCCCAAACCCCTGCCATGGGCAGGAACAATTTCCATTAGGCCAGGTTGCTCCAAGCCCCATCCAGCCTGGCCTCGAGCCCTTCCAGGGATGGGGCAGCCACAGATTCTTAATATTTATTTAGAAAAATCACCTTCCTGTCCCATTCCACTGTGTGTCCTCCTATATACAGCACTGTCCTAGATAGCAGGAGGCTGAGTTATTGAAAGGAAATCTGAGGGCATTAATATTTGGGAAATAATCACTATTGCATATTAAACATCTTGCTGTCATGACAGCTCAAGGGACAATTCACAGCTCTGTAGATACCTGCCCAACTGTGAGGTGGAATAATTCTAAAATATGAAGTTGTGAATAAGATGAGTCCCCCTGGAAACCTGGCAAGGACACAAGTAATTGTCACTGGCCCCTTAGGTGAGTCAAGAGCTGGGAACAGCCAACATCTGCAGATTATTTCCTTCTCTGGAGTACATCTGCGTGGGTTTGGGCTGAAAATTTATATTCTGGGAAAAAGGAGAAGGGAGTTAAAGGCCATGGTCTTGGTCCAAATGAATCATTGAAATCTTTTCCCCCAGGTATGCTCCCAGTGATGCTGGGAGACAGCCCTCGTTGGAGGAAGGGGGCAGGGGAACATGCCCTGCTCCAGGCTCCCAGGATGCCCACCAGCCATGCCCAGCAGCAGCAGCACAGGATTTCCCGTAGGCTGTGCTGATCCACAGGCTCCAACAGCCTCATCAGTCCCATGGCAAAAGTGGAAATAGCAGAGAAAAATCATCCACTGAAGATTTAGCAGAGCTGTGGTAACTGGTGAATCAACTGATGCCTTCAGATGTGAAAAGTCCTATCTGAGTTAGCAAAAACCAGGGTACAGGCAGGGTGTTAGGGCTGGCTGCTGCCCACATGTGAAGACAGGAGATTAAAGCTGTGCAATGTCGATTTTATCTCAGGAGGGATGGGAGTGCCAGGACAGATCATCCCTCCCGTGAATGGCTGCAGTGACCCTCCCCTGGGGCAAGATCCATCCCTTTGGAGCAGGGACCAGAGCCTGGGGTCATAGCTGAGAAAAACTCGGCTCAGGAACAGGCAGGGGATGATCCACATGTAATGTCCCCCATGCCTTAACATGACACAGGACTACAGAGTATGTGGTCAGATTTAGGAAACTGGAAAGAGGCAGAAGGAGCCGGAAAGGCTGTGCAGGAACTACCTAATTTCTACTCTGCAACCAGATTTCAAAGCATTTGTAGATGGACCAAATATCCGAGCCCAAAGATCCAGGAGTTTATTGGGCTTACCTCTGGATCTGATGTGATCACACACGGCCAGCCTGATAAAAGCAGAAGCGAGACGTTGCTTAATGTCTGAAGAATTATTTCTGCTGTCTCCTAATAAAGCACGCTGATGTAAGCTGGGGATGATAACAAGAGCGCTGCGCTGGGCTAGCAAAATCTCATTTTTCAGGACAACTGAACTGTCAGTGCCAAAGAACAGACAGGTTATTGCTCATGCTCCTCCAAGGTTACTTTTATTAAAATGGAAATTTCCAAAGCTTTGCATGCACACATACGTGGCCACGGGTGCAGACTTCCCTGTGAGGGGGAGAGGGGCCTTGCCACAGCCACCCCTCCCTCCTGCAGCTCCCTAGGGCAGCCCTTACAAACGGGGGTGCCCTGGGGGAGCTGAGCAGGGCTGTCTCTGCCCCGGGTCGGTGTCTGAACAGCCCCATCCTCACCACGGCTCTGGGGTGGGCTTGGCACCCACAGCAGCCTGGGGTGGGTGCAGTGCTCTCCCTCACCGCTGCACCCCGTGAGTTCCCCGTGTGATCTGCGTGAGGATTTTCTGTCTCTCCTCAAACCCAGCACAGGCATCATCACCTTAAAACTGGGTCTTTCAGGTTTTGGGCTGACACAGCTCTTTGTACAAGAGGGGTGCAGCTCCCCAACCCCTCTCACTGCAGTGAGTGCATTCCCAGGTCATTCCCAGCCATAGATTGGGAGAGGAGAGGAGAGGAGAGGAGAGGAGAACATTTCATTTGGAAGGACCCTACAATGATCTCACCCAACTGCATGACCACTTCAGGGCTGGCTGTAAGTTAAAGCATCTTGTTAAGGACATTATCCTAATACTTTTTAAACAGATAATAATAGAAAAATAGGGAAAAACACACAAAAATTAATACCTGGCTGTATTTCACTTTTCGTTGTCATAATATACTGAGAAACTACAACAGGCAAAACTTGAACTTGGCTGCTGAGAAACAATTTGTTCAGCAAATATGTCTTTTTATCTTCCCCAGTACATCTGAGGAACAGATTAAATTTTTTACAAATATATGCCTTAGTTAAAATAATTTTGCTTTTCCCCCTTCCTGAAGTTAATTGAATCAAAAATTGTTTGTGAAATATCTCATTATGGAGCACTCCAAATTTCTGGCTTGCAATTAGTGAAACAAATCAGTGTTCTATTCCCAGACTGAAAAAACCCAAAATATTAGACTATTTCAATTAGCAATTTGAAACTGAAATTCTTAATTGAATTGATCTCAGAAAGAAATTCAATTAAAAAAATTAACACTGGTAAGGGGATTTCATTCCTGTGCCTGGTTTTGGAGGTGGTCGAGGATGGTCACAGCTTCACCAACAGGTGCTCCACACCAGGAGGAGCTGCTAGAAGGGGATGCTGCTAGAAATCATCCAGAGTGTGCAGCTCCTGTCCTGCGAAGCCACGAGCAGCAATGGACCAGCCATAAACCCCCAGCTTCCTGCTAGCTGTGAGTGCAGCTCATTTTTTCCTGGGGACTGCAATCTCTGCCAAGAAACTTTTTTCTGTGCTGGAGAAGCATGAAGGACTCGGCAAAGACCTGGCTCAGGTTATTGATCTTATGGGAAAGCAGAGTTATGCCAAGGAAGAGGAGATGGCTTTTTTTGTGTGCCACTTTTGCTGCTGACTTAGGTTTCCTACACACTTTGTTAAGAAATTATCATTCATTATGAAAAAACCCCCAATTCTTAGGGCATTTTACCTATATATGGGGAACAATTATTTTCTCTTTTGAAGATGCAATGATATGAGGAGAGAGCTGACAGAAATTTCCAACTACCTATAAATGAAAAGTAACAACTTGGGTATTTTTTTTCCAGAGACTGTCATGAGGGGCTGCCCCTGGTACCAGGCTGACCCAGTAGAGCTTCAGACCCACGGAGGATGAAAGCATGAAGTGAGACAGAAGTCACACAGTTCTTAATATCTGCTTGTGATTTAATTAATTTTCACTTGTAACAGCAATAGTTGTTTTTTCCAAAACAGATATTCCTGGCTCAAAAGATCACTGTCTTTCCTATATTTGTGCAATATCCACTTCCCAATGGCACCTTCCCCACATTACTAATTTCCCCTTTCCTCCTCCTCTAGCTGTTCCCTCATGAGCTGGTGCGACAAAGAAGATCTGAACGAGCCACACTTGAAAAGCAATCAACCAAAATTAGAAGGGCTTTCTTCCAGGCTGTGTTTGGAAAGGCATCGTGCCCCTGAGCACACGGCACTGATGTCTGCCTGTGCCCTGCTCTGACACGGCAGAGCAGGGGGAGCGGCGCCTGCCGTCACAGCATAATTCGACAACCGAATATTCCACTTGGAGCTCCTTGGCGTGGTTCACATGCCTCCTAAATCTCTCTGCTTGAAGTGTAACGTTTTCATGCCCCTCGTATCTCCTCCTGTGGGAACTTCTGTTAAGCTTTGGAAAGGGTTTAGGCACACTCCCTCCCCTCCAATGGCAGTAGCTGCTTACAACTCTCATAATCAAAATCTTTGCATGAAGCTGTCTGTGTTAGGAACACTTCAGATGTTTGTAAGCCACCACTCATGCCAAAACCCCACATGTAAATTACCCTTACCTGGTAAAAAGTATCCTCTAGACAAAATTTATTCCCTTCAGGCCTGTGGGATGCATGGCAGCTGGCAGTGCCAGCGCTGGGGTGGCATTCCCCTGGTGTCTGTGTAGTGCAGACCCCGTGCATGACTTTGGGCATCACATTGCCATGGCAACCTTTATATCTAAAATGCTCCGCAGACCTTTCTGAAGAGATTCTGCTTCCCGGGACAGAAGACAGCATCCTGAAAACGGGGCTTTGCACCCAGCACCAGTCACTTGCCTTGCCCTTTTCTTCTTTGCCCTTTTTTCTTCCTTTTTTCCTTACAACCCACGAGATTTTGCCCCTTCTGCCCACTTAATGGCAATGGTGGGATGTTCTCACAGGTTACTGATGAGGATCTGTGTGGAAAGAGAGGGTCAGTGAGCTTTAGGAGTGCCTGTGTGGGAAGAGGGCTCAGCAGCACTGGATGTTCTCAGGGGAACTGTGTGGCCCCAGGTCTCCCCTTGGGGCACAGATGGGAGGTGAAGCCCAGCTTGTCCTGTTTTTATTTCTCCCAGGCCTAACAATGGGTCAGAGGTGGAGGAATAAGAAAAATAAAGACCAAGTGTTCCTGCAAGCAGCAGGGCTGGCCAGGGAGGGCTGCTCTGCGGTGACCTTGGCCTCTCAGCCCTTCATTCTCAGCAAGCACACCCAGCAGAGCGAGTGTTAATGGCACTGTGCAACTCACAGCCACAAAAACTGCATGCAGGACCACAGAAACAGGCTGACAGTTTTGCAAACTGCTATTAACCACGATTTCAGGGTTTTTTTTAAATGCCAGATGTTATGATCCAATACTGTCACATGCAGCTGGACTCTGGGACTCGGCCATTCCAGGTGGGCAGTGAGATGGTCTGCAGCCCATCAGGGTCTGCTAGGGCCAGAGAATCACAGAATGGGCTGGGTTGGAAGGGACCTTAAAGACCACCTTGTTCCAACCCCCTGCCACGGGCAGGGACACCTTCCACTATCCCAAGCCCTGTCCAACCCGGCCTTGGACTCTCCCAGGGATGGGGCATCCACAGCTTCTCTGGGCACTCTGTGCCAGGGCCTCCCCAGCATCACAGAAAAGAATGTCTTCCTAACATCTGAGCTAAACCTGCCCTCTTTTAGGTTAAAACCATTCCCCCTTGCTCTGTCACTACCTGCCTATGCAAAGCCATGCTGTAGCTTGGCTTTGAACAGGGCCATGCTTTAATTCACACTACCTTTTTTTTTACTACAGTTTGAACTAATATATTAATTTTGGAGCTGAGTGTACCACCTACTGCCAAAAGACATTGCAAATGTGGGATTTCACAGTGAAATATCAGTACTAAAGCACTGCTTCCTTGCTAGTACTTACCAGTGTGAGGTACATGGATCGTGCAAGAGCCCTTGACACAGTGCTATAGCATTGCTCGAGTGAAAATGTACGAGAGCTTTTCATGGATAGTGCTGTCATCTAATTTTTTTTTAAATTACAACTTAATTTGGAGCCAACAGGAGCCTTGACTGGAAGCTCCTCCCTGCAGAGTCCACTCCTGCCTCTGCAAGAGATGCTGAAAAGGCCATCTTAAAGCTTCCCTAAAGGTACTGTGGATTTCCCCCCTCTGTGAAAAGCCATTCCCAAAGAAATGACAGTCGTGTCCTCAAGCCTTAAACTGAAGGTGTATTTACTTGCTCTGAAGCCAGATGTGAAGAATTGTGTCTGAAAAGGATTTTTTCGGAAGGCCGTGTGTGGGATGGAAGGGGAGGTGAGGGATGCCTGCAGGGATCCTGGCTGCCAGCTTGCTCAGGATAGACCTGGAGGAGGCAGCTCAGCCCCTGATTGCATCCTTTGAGCTCCTTCTCCTGTTACAGCCCCAGCAATTGCCATTCCCAGCGTGGTGTCCTCGCTCTTCACCTGCCCTCCTTATCTCTTCCCATGATCCCTGCTCTCCCTTCCCTTTCTGCCCTGCAACTGTTGCTGGCAATAATATTTTTTTAATACCATTTCTAGCTCTCCCCTCAACCCAGCTGGTGCCATTGTAGGCAGTTTCCAAGCGTCACTGCTTCTTTCAAACTCACATCCTCCCGCAAGATACGGACATATCTGACCCAGCCTGCTCACTCTCTCCTTTGTGCAGGCTTTATATTGCAAGTTATTTAAACTCCCAGCTATTTTCCTGATTAAATAAACCTGGGACCAGTTACTCTAAAGGCATCAGGCTTTTATTAGAAAGCTACATTGCCATCTTGTTATTTTGATCCCTACTCACCTCTCATCTTCCCACAGACAAAAGCCTCTGAGTTTCTTTATATATAGGTGCATTCATGCTTTTATTGAGCAGGAATCCTCTTTGCAATCTCTGCCACTGGGATGAGCCTGCTCTGCAGATCATATTTGGTGTTTCATTTGGGTTTGATTTTTGTCTCTGCTCTGACAAACCCCTGGCAAAGTTAACGACGACCAAAGAAGCACTTCAGGATTTGCTCCTGATTTCAGTGGTAGGAGTCACCTCCTGGCCGTGCTCGGGGTGCTTGACTTCCTGTTGCAGTCACATCCAGATTCCAAGGGAACTGGGAAGAGTGGGGGAAGGCAGCAGGGAATATCTTTCAAATTAGGATACACCAGGATGGGTACAGTACACAAAAATGCAAAGAGAACTGAAATTGGTTACAGTGTATCAGTTATAGCAAAAAATAATTGGAAAAAACACAGTCTTGCTATAGTTAATGAGTTTTACAACTCATAGCCCACCAGAGAGACCTGGCCTGTGGATGTACCCCCTGGCCCTGGAATGCTCCTGGTAATGCAGGGTTAAAGGTTCAGCCTCCAGCCTTCAGGCACAGAAATGCAAATGTGGTCCACTTTTGGCTTCTCAGAGGCAAACATCTGCTTTAAAGGGAGCTTTATATAAAATTTTGGAGCCGCCTTTTTTCCAGACAGAGGGTTTACAGCTTGGGAGCAAGCAAAAAAGTTGTGAAGAGGATTATTATTATTATTATTGTTGTTGTTGTTGTTGTTGTTGCTATTTTTGTTTACTATTAACATTAATTACTGCTGCTATTACTTGTGGAGTTTTTTTCCCCCCTTGGTTTTATTTCTTGCAATTTTCATCAAGGATTTCCTCACTCCAGAGCAAGGTAGTGGGATCTTTTGCAGTCGTTCAAAACCAGGGGCACATCTCTGTCTCAGGTCCCTGCAGCTGAGGCCAGCAGCACAAAGTGCAGCTGGGGAGATGCGGCCATGCCATCCAAAACACATCCTGAGCTGCTGGGGTGACAGTGACATGATAACGTCATGAAAAGCCTTGATAAAAAGGTGCCTTTTTCTTCCATTAATCAGCTCTGTTTCAGCTGAATGTGCCAGCTTTCCTGAGAGAAGTAACCTGCCAGACACCCAAATATTGGCTGTTTAATTTTCCTGAAGTTAATGGAGAGAGTGCCCGTAATTACACGTGGCCTCCTGTAAGCTTTCAGCTTTTGTGATGAAGTAGGAGACAGCATTATGGCACTTACAGCTATCGATTAGTTAAGCTAATGGGCTGAGACTGATTGAATCTATTGCCACAGCCAGGGGATTCTGTGAGGTGTTTCTTTTATGAACTCAATAGAAAACACCTCTCAAACTGCAGGGTGGAGAGGTGGGGGGACCAGGGAGGGCCCAGGCTGCTCCCACCACACAGTGAGCTCTTCATCTCCATGTGGCACCACATCCAAATGTCTGGAGGCCAAAGCTGCTGTGTTAATCCTTGTCCCACTGGCGTACTTCTCATTTGGGATCTAATACAGGTCTTTCATGGGCCTTGCAATCACCTGCAAGAGATGGAAAATTTAAGAAAGCACAGAAATGTATGAGATACAATAAATGCCTGAGGGGCACTGAGGGAATGGCAGTAAGAGTTCATTCATCTAACAGAGTTCAGTCCTGCTCCCTAGGCAGCTTCCCTCGAACAGTCCCACAAAGTCTCTCACATCACACATGTTTTTGAGGTGATTTCATGTCGATCTTCAATTTGATAGCCAGTGCTAAAGGCCAAGCTCACCAGGTTTACCACTGCACCTAAATTTCCTTGTCATTACCAGGACACACCAAATCCAGCCTTCAAACTGTTAATTTTTGTTGGGCACTCAGCCCAAATTTATCTCCTAAAATTCTGTACTTCCTGGAGTGCAAGGGGGGAGATAGAAGCCGTTTCCCTCAACCTGGACTAAAGGCTGATCAGCCCCTCGTCCATCCATGGGGACATCAAAGCCACTTTGCTTTGCAGGGCTGCCAACCCTGTCCCCACAGGCCATTCAGGCTTCTGGGGACAGCTTTGCTCTGTGCCATTCCCCTGCTCCAAGTGGAGGCACACAACGAGTGCCAGACAGCATGGAAACTACTCCTCTCAACAACTTCCAGGGTTTATTATGAGATTGGGATTTTGGATGACGACAACACTGAGGCAACCAGTTTGACTCGCACAGCTGCTGGCTTGTTAGTGTGCAATATTTTCATTATGTGTCAGGAGTGGTGTAACTTCAGCACGGTGCAGAACATATGGATTGGAAACTGCCTGGCTGAATCCCTCAATATGTAGGTAAAAGCCCCAAAGACTTCAAAAGAAAGACTACTCCTAGTCAGAAAGGTGAATTTCCCAGCTGAGGAGAAAATATTAGGGACATAGCACAGCAATTAGGCATTAGACAGATCCCTGGATGATTGGCTCACATTTCTGTTTCCTCACCTGGACCCACATTGTGTCAAAAGGATGTTTATAAAGAATGAGCAATTATTTAATGCACTGGCTACTGCCCAATGGGTATAATCACCTATATGCAATGGCATTTGGGTCAGTCACATGCTTTTCCCTGAGGGATTTTCCAAGAGGTAAATCAGACAAAATACAATCCTGATACAAACAGGACTGGGGGAACATCCCCTCCATGGCCAAGGCCCCCCGGCTCCGTTGCCTGTCCGTGTGTGGGGATGTTTGTGGTGCTGGGGGTACCAGCCTCTCTCCTGCTGCACCTCTAGGTGGACGCAGGTGTCCCACAGGTCCCATGCCAGCACCCTGAGTGTGTCTCTGCTGTCCCCAGGCACCTTGAACAGCCCGTGGCACATGCAAGGCCACCTCGCAGCCTCCCTCGTCACCTCCCAAGCTGTGGCTTGGTCACCGGCCCCTCCAGGAGCTGCTGCAGCTCAAAGACACGATCCATCACAATAAAAGAGCAAGGGCTAACGAAAACTGATTTTGTGATGTTTTGCTGTTCCCTGCAGGTGGGAATGTGGCCGTCCATCAGCAGGGCAATGCTGACCTCTGCTGCCAGAAACCAAAATTATGGAAAACTACCTGTGACAGCACCGACGTGGCCAGGAGGCTTTGATGGAGTGGGTACAATCCCACCTAGGTGTAAGATCATTCCTGTGTCACCTAAGCTGGGTGAGCCCGGGTTTGTACCTCCAGGCCTGCAAGCCGGAGCTTGAGGAGATGCTATAAAATCCAACTGGGTTAAGAGCTGGAGCCAAACTCTTTCCTGATGGCTTGGCAGGGACAGGGGCAGTGTCCCCACACCTGGAAGCCAGAGCTGATGTGTCCACCCCAACCAGCACAGGGGGTCTTACAAGGCTGGCTTGTACTAATTTCTGAGTTGTTTGAGAACAATTTAGTCAACCTGGGTTACAGATGAGCTTTCCCACAGATACTGACACCAGCATGACCCTCCCCCAGGCACTGTGAGTGTTTCCAAGGTTTCCCCACTCAAATCATTCCTCCTGCAGTCCTGCAGGTCTCCCCTGAGCTTGTTATGATGGACACAGTGAGCAGGGTTGAATCCATTGTGGCTTTGTACTCTGGTTTTATACAATTTGTGGAAAATGCAGTGCCCAGCCCAGCCAGATCTTTTATAAGGGCTCGGGGCAAAAAGTTAATGGAAGCAGCTTGCTCCTGCTTTCCTTGCAGGGAAAATTGAGAGGAGCTCTACAGCGTCCCAGGCACTCCCAGAAATCCATCCTGAGCCCCTCAGCTCCAGTTAGAGAATAAGGGAATAAGATGAGGTAGATGTTTTTGGATTTGGATCCACCAAATTTGGCAGGAAGAGAGAAGCAGAAGGTCCAGGGGAGGTATAACTGAAGCAGGGGCATTACAAACCTATTGCCATTCTGACGAGCTCTCATTTGCTGATTACAGCTGCCATGAGAAACACGGAGGGCCTTTAGCTAAAGAAGCTCTTTGTAACCACACCCAAACCTGAAAACTTTCAGTTTGTTACTGACTGCTCACAGATGACACAGAGCAAGGCATTGCAGATCCTGGGCAGTCAAGGTGTAAAGGCAAAGCTCATAAGCTCGTGTGTTAACTCAAAACCCCTGGGGACAGTTTGCCACCAGTCAGGTCTGCTGGTATCTGCATGAGGGGTTTTATTTATTGCTGCTGCTGATCCACAGCTGGGCAAACAGGGACACGTGGCAGTCAAGTGGGTGACTCCTGCAGGGAAAGGGAAGAGTCAGGGGCTCAGCAAATGGTCACCAGCCCCCCAGGACACAGACAGAGCCAGCAGCACCCCACCCCGAGTGGGCTCTGGCTGGAGGATGAGCAGTGTAACCCTCTGCCGCTCCTCGTCAGAGGCAGAATTATCCGTGCTTGCGGTCAAGGTGGTCTATCCTGGGACGTGTGTTTCTTAGTCATTGTCACAAGGGCTAATTTATCTTTGGTAATTAGTTTCTGTGCCTTGGAGCAGTGAAGCACAAATAAGCATTTAACATTGATCTATTGCAGCACTTCCCTGGGTAAATGGATGGCTCTGGCGTTGGCTGGTGCTGATGCATCAGTGTCTTTTACGATCAGAGGAGTCACTCAAGCATCAGCTCAGCCACGGGCCAAAAAGCATGTCCAAGCTTTTAAACCCAGCTCAGGGAACGTGTCTTCTCCGACCTGCTCTTGCTCTGGAAGACAACAGCAGCACTTCCCCCCTTCTTCTCTGAGGCACAACCCAAAGTGCCCTAAAAGGGAGATCAAATCAGAGAACACGGAAAACTGGGGCCAGCAGAAACGTCCTGTTCTGTTTTGAACCTCACGATGGCTTAGGCTCAGGTCTCACAGCCACTCCACAACCTGCATGTCCAGCTCAGGACCACAGCCTGCACTAATTAACGTCCTGCCAGTTTTCAGGCAATTACATGTGATTATATGTGTTTTCTTTTTAGATGAGCACCCACTCTAACCCAAGCTCATCCATGGGACCACGAGGGAAACAAAAATACATATTGGCTGGTTTAGCCCCAGGGCTAAATGTCGTGCAAAAAATGAGCACAGGGACTATGTTTTTGTTAAAAGCAACCATACCAAGACATTAATTGAAAAGGATGGATGGAGTAGTTTTTAGTCTACATGGAATAGAAACAGAAATAATAACTAAGAAAAGCATTAGTATACACCAAGTATACTTAGTGGACTGGTGGACTACAAAATACCCAGGACTCTAGGAATAAATTATAGACAATAAAATCTGTTAGAGCTAGTATCATTTTTCGCTTAATTAAATGTGTTATTATTATTTGATGGGGACGTGCTTTATTCTGTGATACCTAATTATTTCTCTGGAAAAGTTGCATGTTCATCTTTATAACTGTGAAATTAAAAACAAGCCATAAAGTCTCATTTTGATTGAGACACTCTTGCAGAATATGAAAAGAAATATTAATTCAGTGCCCACCACCTGGATGCACTAGGCTGGATACGCTGGCTTTTCCACTACCATATTGAACAACGTGCAAGTTAAAAACTGCTCCTTCCTGCCACAAGCAGCACGAGAAGCATGAGCAGCTTGCAGTGCTCAAAAATTACCCGAATTCTTTGTCTGAGGTATGAAACCGGGCTGCACAACTTCAAAGTGGTTAATTTTATCATGACCCCAGAACCGTATAGCAGCTGGAAAATAATTTCTCCCCAGCTATCAGCTCCATTGTCCTCATTAAAGATCCCTTTTTTGCTGCTTAAATTGGAGATGGGGAAGACTTAGAGTGCCTATTCATGATGACTTTACTGAATCATTTTATAGCAGTGGACAAGTTGTAGTGGCCAACATTTAAAATTTGGGAATTTCAGTTTATCGGCTTAAATCCCAGTTTTCAGGCATGTCTTCTTTTCTCAGGGCTGCAAAAATACTCACTGGCAAGATGAAAATCAGATCACTAATATGAGTTCCTAAAACAGGAGGTAGGAGCTAGGTAGATAATTTTGGGTGCCCTCATTTGGAGATGGTCTCACACTTCAGAACCAGCTCTAACTGCAGATCAACAGGAGCTCCCAGTTTTATGAAAGAACCAACACATCATAAATATGTGATTTTAAAAATCTTGTCAATCCTTCTGACTTTTTTCCTCCCTCTGGATTTGTTTTAGTCTGACAGCTTCTGCTTTGGTTGAACTTTCACATTCCTTTTCCCCTTTCTGGCACTTTCTTTCTTGAGATCTCCAAAGCACAGGAAAAGGTAGCAAAAAAATGTCACAGTTGGACTTCCGAGCCTGTGGTATAAAGAGAGTCACAATTAAACAAAACCAATTGAGGGCCTGGTGCATTGATGAATAAAACATGCTTTGATAAAAGAATGTGCCTAAGTGCAAAGTATCATTATAACATAGTGGAGAAAGGATTCTTTCCCCAATCCAAATTTCTCAGAGACAGAAGAGAATTTTTAGACTACTATTACTGAAATAACCATCAAGGTGTTCAGCAAGGTAGTTACCCACCTCAGAAATACAGGTTATCAAATAAAACTCCATTTCCAAGTGTTTCAAACGTGGAATTTTCTCAGCTGCAAATTCAAAGGGAAGCAGATGCCTAGGAGCCTTATTATAATTTGAGGAGTTATTAAAGAATGGGATCATCAGGAGAGAGCACAATGGCAGATCAGGTTGAAAAGTACAAACCACTTTTTTTCCTTTTCTCGACGAGTCAAATATCAAAATAAATTCACTTCAGGCACATTCACATGAGTTTTCATCAGCTTCCTCACAAGACTTTTATTGGCACAAATGAACACAGGAAGCAAACTTCACGCTGAAACTGCTCTGCCCACCTCCGAAGGGTAAGTTCATTAGGAGGGATTAATTGGAGGAAGGCATTATCTCCTTTGAGAGGTCTTTTTCATGTCACCACTTAATAATGTTCACTCTGTTCGAGCCAACTCAGGAGTGCAACTTTCCAGTGTCACTCTGAATAGGCAAAACTCCACCCTTTTGTGTCAACTATTTTTATTTCCATTGTCATGAAACAACTGCCCATTACTAAATGATCAGAAGAAGATAAATGTCACAGCAGAGGACAGAAAATGAGGTACTGGAGGTTCAAAGAACACATTAAATCTGCTGATGTGGCCTGCTTCTGCTCAGTGAACTCATCTGTGAGCATCTCAGCTCAGAAGTACAAGGCAGCCTCGTGCAATGCTTTGTGCCAGAGCCCTGCAGCACCTGGGACCAACTTCTACCTTTAACCAAGAGCTTTAGTCACTTTTGGGGCATTGTGAGGCCCTCTGCACATTCATCAGTGAATGACAGCCTGCAGGAGAGATGCAGGAAATCACATCTTTTATAAGTATCTAAAAGCATTGCCTCCTGTTGAAGTCATCTGACACCATCTCTACTTAGGACTGAGAAGATTTAGAGCATTTGCATTTGCTGTTGAAGGGGGGAAAAGGAGAAGAAAGACCTCCCCTGCCTGTCAGAGGGGTGTCCCTCCATCTCTGCACCCCAGCAGGGACATCTGAGCCCCGATGGGAGTGATGGGGGCTTGCACAGGTGAGAGGTTTTTCGCAGGGTCAGTGCACCAAGGACATTTCAGCTGAACAAAACACATTTCTTTCCAAAGAGCAAAAATGCAAGAAAAAAACCTTTGGTCTGTTCTGCATTCAATCCTGATCCACACACGCTGCAAGAGCTTGAAATGCAATTAATAATGTCAGGCCCTTTTACACTTTTGGAGAAGTTATTTATTATTACTATTGTATTGGCATGACACTTATCACCTCAATAATAAAACCTCTCGCTTGCAGTAATGGATCCAGCCTCATGAGCTGCCTGCAAGGAAAGGAAGGTTTTAAAGATGGAAAATTGGTTCCAAGCAAGATGAAGTGATCATGGCCAGCCTGGGAAAGCCCATGGCAGGGCCCGATGCAAATACAGATACCCTGGGAACGGGGGAGGCCCTTAATTACAAAAATGAACTTTCCTTTGCATTCTCAGACTTAAATGTTTCTCTGTTCAATAGCCAAATGAGAGATTTTGAACAGCAGATTATCTCTGCAATAATTTCTAGCCTGATTTTGGAATCAGAAAGTGACAGACCATTTTGCAGTCGGGGTATACATGTAAGTTGGCCAGATGGTCCTCAACATTAGAGGAAATTATATAAAAAAAGAAGAGATATCTTTCACCAAGATAAAAAGTGACTGTGCAGAGGCACTTGAAATGGATTTATTTGTCGACTATCTTTGCAAAACACATGGAAAGAAATCGGGGAAATGGATGAGGAAAGGCAAGGAGGAGGGAGGACTGCCTGGATGCAGCCTTCAGCACAGGAGGTCCATGACCAACAGGTTTCCAAAAGGCAGGGGAGGGTGGGGGAAGTATAAAAAAGATGTAGAATACTGACTATTTTCTATATTCCTTACTTTCCTCCCTTCCCTTGAAAGTACAGGATTCTGGTCAAGGAAGAGTTTTTGTCTAAGCCTGAGTGAAATTTTATATATTCCTGCACTTTCCAGGGACCGACACATAAATAAACAGGGCTCCAGTACCAGTATAAATGTTAATTATGTTCAGAAGCAACTTGTGTCTGAGAGACAGAACTGGAAGATTTATTTAAATTCCCACCAAAACAAGAAGGAATTTGGGACCGTATTTGCTGGGGGTTAAGGGGAGCAAAATACAGCTCTCCCATACAGCAAAGCAAGAGTTTCCTCTCCAATTAACCCCTTTACCTGGCCATGTACTATAGGTTATATTAATGCCCTCAGTTTAAAATTTCAAAGCATCAGAAATAATGGACATTAAGCAGTCGCCCGGGGGTAATTTACACAAAGAGCAGAGAAGGCAGGCTCTGGCAGTGCTCGTTGTTTTAAGACATTTCTAATGGGGTGAGAGGCTCCCAGTAAAACACCTGGACGAGCTTCATGTCACCTGAGGCTCTGGAGCAAGAAATCTGCATTGACATTTGGCAGGAGCTGCAAGAGAGCCAGGACTGAGGTTGGCCATGACCCTGCATCCTCTGAGCACAGGAGGAAAGTTTTCTTTACTTTGGCTGCCTTTGGATAAGGCTGTAGTGAGGGGATGCTCTGCCAGAGAAAGGAGCAAGGAATGATAAAGTCTTGGAGACAAACTGTAAGAATTAAGTAAGCTCAGGAAGGATGCCTAGTCCAAAACTGATATTTTTGACATTATTGTTTTTATGTGTAAAAACAAGCCTGGCACAAGGGGGTAAGTTTGGGTGAATGATTTTTAGTCTGAAGGTTATTCATGGGTGAGTTGTTTGATTCTCTGGTGTTCATCTTGCTTTGTGCTGCATCATAGGAGTCACAAGGATTTCTTTGCATCCCAAAGCGGATAACAAATACATAGAATTGGAGAATGACCTATAGTTGATAGGAAATAATGGAGAAAGTCTACGGGTTAAATTTATTAAACCTGTAGAATTTTTTTCTGAATTTCCTCAAATAACATCCCCTTTCCCCAAATAACAAGTGATGTCTGCACAACCATGACAAAACAAAGTCAACATTTATCTGCATGGAAGTATCTGTAAATCAGGATCTTATGGGCTCTTTGTTCAGCACTGAAAGTATACTAGCCCTTCTTCCAGAAATAATAAAATCAAAACATTTCCCTTCTGGATAAGCATTTTTGATACTTTTAAAAGTAAACTCACTCTTAGTCAGGGAAGCACTGCAAAGTGTTTGCCAAAGCAAGGGGCTGGTTTTGTCAGAGGGAGGCCAATGGCAAAGTGCCTGTAGAGTTAAATCCTAAAGAAAACAGCCACTGGAACAATGAGCTGTAATCTTCCTTAATCCATAATATCAGCTGTTGACAGATACATACAGAGTGATTAATAGGATGTTAAAAAATGTTAACAAAGCAACAGGGACTTAGGGACCACTCTGAAAATTTCCTTATCACATTTATAAATTCACCAGAGGTACCGTCATTACAATGTATGACAAAACATATGCTTTCTCTGGCAATTTGCTTGCAGGTCTAATCGAAAGTGTCATCAGAAGTGGGGAGTGGAAATGAAACTCCTGTTCTGCTCTTGCCTGTTCCTTCTCAGAGATGAGAAGAAAAGCCCCGCTGGGATCCTGCCATCTCACGTGTTCCACAAACCCTCCTCAGGCACGAGATCTTTCCAGCTGGAGCTTCTACTCCCAACATTTATCTTGGAGGGATTTGTTTCTTTCTTTATTTATTTGTTGCTAACAAGGAATTAGACGAGCAGGGGGGATAAACAACATATTTTCTGCCTAAGAGGACTTGCACCGTTTAGCAAGATTAAAGTTTCTATTGATACTTTAAGAAGGCAGTAGAGTGACCACAAGGAGCGATGCTCAAAAATAAAGACATTTTTTAGACTTGGATTAGATACTCATCCTCAGTCTGGAGGATATGACCTTGAAAACGAAAAATTCAGTTTAAAAAGCAGGGTGAGAAACACCTTTTTAGAGCTATGACCAGGAGGTTATTATTCCTACAAAGGCTTCAGTAAGCTCCAAAAAGGTGAGCACAATCCTACATGCTTGATATAAGCCTCAACAGGTTTCTATGGGGAAATATTGAAGGGGAAGGAAAAAAAAGTTCAGTCTCTTTATTCTCCCCCCTACTGAGATTAAGTTTAATCTGTTCAGTATATGCTTCAGTATTTGACTGAGCTTGTTTTTCAATGAGATTATTCAGAAATCAGCTATTAGATTTTGCAATTCCTATGCTACCTTCACTCCCCTGACAATATTCATGAGTAGAGAAGCCTTAACATTTCAAAGGCGAACCATTCAGCCCCCAAGACTGCACACAGGCCCAGTAAAACTAAAATTATCCATCCTTGACGTTGTAAAGGGCTGTTCTCTGTAGATCCTTTTAGGGGACTGTAACACGCAATCAGAGCCGTGCATTGAAACGGGCATATCTGGAAATGAGGATAAAATCTGCAACTGCTGCATGTGAAGCTGTACGGTTTGGGTTTTGCAGGCGTTGGTTCTACTGCAGAGAACACAGGGCAGCTGACTGTGACCCACAAAAGCATTCTCTTTGGGCTGGAACAAACTCGTGCTGATGGAGCAGCACAGCTCCCTCTGGGAGACACGGACTGGCTCCTCACTGACTGGGAACTGCCATGAAACTCCTTACGGAGTAGGATTCCTCCCGGACTGAGCTCAGCAGGGTTAATTTGGCTCAAAGCTAAGGCTGAAGCAGCCTCTCCCTCCTGCCATCCCCCTCCTTGTGTTTCCCTCCCCAGGAGCTGTCGCTCCTGAGTCGCTGTCCTCAGGCCTGGGCTCCAGAGGCAGCCGAGCTGCAGCACTCCAGCCATCAGGTGGGAGAAAAAAAATAACAACCCAAAAGCAGATTTTGTGCATCCCTTGTGGCAGCTGTGCTGTGCCATCGTGAGTTTTTAACAAAGCAGAGCCCATGAGGGCAGTAGAAAAAAGCGTGGTCCCCAACTGCTGGGACCAGGATGCGATGAGCCAGCAAAGGAAGCTGGATTCATTTGTCTGCCTGACTGTTTGGTTCTGCCGCTTCAGCTCGGCATTCCCAGTGTTCTGGGAGGCAGATTTATTCTGCTGGCTGCTGCAGCCCTCTCGTGGCCACACTCCTGCTGCTGGGGAAGCACAGCCTGAAATTCTGCATGGGAGGAGAGCGTCTTTTAGAAAGCAAAACAAATAGCGATTAAATAGCATGTTCACCAAAGAATAAATATATAAACAAATGGGACACTTAGGATGCTATTTATTCCAGGTGTACAAGCAGAGTTGTTGATAAACTACTTGCTTATGAAGAATCAAAGGAAAAATTACACATAAAGCAGTGAGCAGCCGTGTTTTTAATGGGGAGCCCTGTTTCATCTCCCCAGCCTCTCACTCAACAGTCTGCTTTGAAGTGCTCCTTTCCTTTTGAGCATTTGCACATTGATTTACAATGGTGTGGGTAAATTTTGTGCTCACAGATGGGTCTTGCTGAGCATCTGCTTATTGGAAATCTGTCTATCTGCTCAGGAAACTGCAAGGAGGGGTGGAAAACCTCTTGGGTTGGGGAAGAGCTGGGCAAACCTGTATTGTGCTAAATTTCTGCAAAGACTAATAAGTAGATTTTTCTTCATAGCTTGAAAAGCAAGCCTGGGTTTTGATACCTTTTATTTTTCCTCTTAATCTACCAGGTAGAGGCAGGGACATCACTGCTGATTGGAAATAAACCGTGGGAATTCATAGTGGAAGGAGAACACTGATGGGAGCAGCACTGAGAGCCTGTCCAACAGCCCAGCTCTTCTCTCCCTGCCCAGTGCTGGGAGACAGCACAAGCAAAGGAGATGCCTATGGAATAAACAATAGGATGGATCAAAGGGAAAAGCTTGTGCACAGGCATGGGGTTCTCTGGAGGAGGTTGTCCAGTTTTGATTGATGTTTCTGGAACTGACAGCAATAGTACTTGCAGGCCAGGGTGCCTCAGTCCTGCCAGGGACATGATATTAGGCTACTGTTTTCCCGTTATTTTGCTCATTTTTCCCGTTACAGGAGTTTCAGGAGAAATGGCTGCGTTTCAAAAAGATATGATAAAAACCAGACCTAAAAAATACCCCAAAAAACCAAAGGACAGAATGGAGCCCCGGTGACTCCAAGGGCTCGTTACCCTGTCAGACAGGTGATGCTGCCCTTGGCAGTAACTGCATTCAGGTGTGTAGGGTGGGACAGCTGTAGCAGGATCAGCAGGGCTCTGGGTGACAGTGACATGGAATGTCTTGCAAGCCAGTGTGACGACCCATGTGTTCATGGTGCTGAAAGAAACCATTGGATCCATCCCACACATCAACCTGAGCCCCTCCAGGTGCACACGGGTGTGTCCTACCCAGCTTGAGTGTCAAAAAGTCAGACATAGAGATGGCTTCTGTGCCTGCAGGTATCTCCCATCTGAGCTGGTGTTCCCCCCTTTGGAGCTGTTTGCAGTGAGGCTGCTGGCACTGCAGGCAGCTTTCCCCATCTGCTCAGTCTCCAAGGTCTGCACAGCACCAGGGTGCCAAACGCAGAGCCAAACCTCACTGGCATCCTGTGTGCCATGTCCCTTTGGAGCTGGCTGCCCTGGCAGCACCTCCCTCAGCCCTTTGAACAACTCAGGGCCCTGTGGAAATAGTCTTAACTTACCTATATTAACACTTTAACCACGTACACCACATCTCAGTGCTGTTGGTGCTGTTTTGCTGTGCTGCAGAGATGCTGCTCCAAGAGAGCCAAGCTGCCTCGCAGGGCTGCAGCACAAGGACAAGCTGCAGCTCACTCTCAGCTCTTCCACATCCTCAGGCTCATCCTTCTCACTTACAAGAAACCCTTAATGCTTCCATAAAATGGTACTTTGCATATTTTTTTGTTTTTGACTGAATGACCTCTTTGCTCTCCATTTTCTACAAGCCCACATGTGCAGAACCAGATGTGACTTTTTTGTTTTAAGACTGCTTTTATTGTATATGGAGACAAACAGTAGTAAGAAAGTAACAAAATTACTATCTGCCTGAAAGAGCACAGGGCAAGTATCATCCTGGGCTCCAAAATATTCTCCAAACAAAAAGGCTGATAAATTTTTAAGACATGTCTATATTGCGAGGCGCTGAGAGGCTTGGGGCAGTAAAAGGCTACGCTGATAAAACCATGTGAAACAGCCTAGTGCAGAGCAACCTTCAGCTCAGGCCTGGGTGCAGTGACATTTCCTGGGTGCAGAGCAGCAGGGACATCTTGCTGGTTTTGTCCTGGCACGGATGGAAGCAGTGGGTCTGTACACGGCCAGCACAGGGGCTGCCACCTCCTCCCAGCTGCAAAGGTCGCGCAGACACGTCCATAGGTGTGTAAACGTGCTGGCTACGTAGAAAAGTGGAAGTCCCAGTGAAAGCCCAGGCAGGATGCACAGTGCTAAAGAACAAGTCTAGGCGGGCTCCGGGCTCTAGGACTCCACGACGATCATGCTGAGGTTGTTGCTGAAGATGATCCTGCCGTCCCTGGTGCTGCTGCACTCGGGCTGGCACAGAGCCTCCTGCAGCCGCCGCCGCAGCGCCGGCGGGGCCGTGCCCAGGAAGTTTTTTGTCCCCGTCAGGAAATCCATCATGAGGCCACCGACCGCGTCCCCCTCGACGAAGCACTCGGTGATGTCCCAGCCCGACGGCAGCTCGTACACGCGGTGCTCCACGCCCAGCCTCCGCAGCACGTCGGTGATGC
The DNA here is from genome assembly GCA_013397845.1 of Melanocharis versteri. Lineage (NCBI taxonomy): Eukaryota > Metazoa > Chordata > Aves > Passeriformes > Melanocharitidae > Melanocharis > Melanocharis versteri. The sequence goes on from VZTG01000476.1 coordinate 800,165, forward strand.
CGCTGCAGGTGATGTAGTGGCCGCTGTCGGTGGCGGGCAGGCAGTCCCGGTGCTTCTTCCACAGGCTGGCCCATCCGCTGCTGTCTGCCGGGGCACCAGGGAAGGTTACTTTGGCAAAGCCAAGGCACTCAAACACCAGCGAATCAACTATGAAATGAGCTGCAAAAGCTCCTTCGCTGCCGGCCCAGCCCTTGACAGGAGCAGGAGGAGAGCCTTCCCCTTACTCGAGACTACTTACAAATATCTGTGCCCCATAAAACTCTTGTTTCCCTCAGCCCTCCCTCCAAAACTCTTCTGTTCAAAGGAAATTCCTAGGACATGGTCTCCAGCACTGAACTTGCCCAGAAGGAGGGGTACACACAGAGGTACCAATGTGCTGACCCTGAACATCCGTGCTACCTCTCAACTGTCCCTTGGCCAAAACACTGCAGATGTTTTCACACATCAGACCTCAATTATGAGTGCACATTGAAGAAATCTGGAAAAACTGCCCCAAAAAGCAAGGGAAACAGCCTACAGGCAATGGGAGAGGCAATTTTAATGGGGAACATGGGAATGTGTGCTTTATCCACCACACCACGAGCCGGGGATTCATGAATGGCACAAGGGATAAAACATTCTATTCTTTTAAGAAGTGCCATCATTTTGTGCCTCTTTTTTCCTGTCCTGCCATAAAGCCTGCAGCTCTTGGCAGCATCTGTTGTCCTGCTGGGGTCTGGGTCATTGCTGTACAAAGGTAAGAGCCCCAAAGGTGGGTCCAGCCAGAGCTCAGGTTGTGTTTTTACAGTGCTGATTTCACCATGAGGAAGGACTGACCTTCATCCACAAACAGCCACTCTTCCCTCTACTACATCAATTCCATAAGCAGGGAAGCAAGAGCACAAAGGCTGTGCCTAAGTGGCCCCATCAGACACTGGGGCCCAAAGCTAAACCCAAGATTGCATTCTCCATATGAAATCCAGCATTTGTTTTCGTTATTTACTATAGAATAAGCACAGTTGACATCCCCAGATAAATATTTGTGGCTCTCGAACTTCAAAGCTCTTCAAAACTCCAGCAATGGAGCAAAAAATACAAGGTCTCCCTTACCTGATAAAATTATGATCAGGAGTTTACCGTGATGGTCGAGGCAGCTGTGGAAAAACTTGATAGTGTTGGGAATATCCTCCACACGGTACAGCATCTAGAAGAGACAGTGACACACAGCCATTATTCCTCCTCCACAGTGCAATGACCCTCCAAAGGCTTAAACCCTTTTTTAGAGGTGTTTTAAATTCTGTTCCAGTTGCTTCCTAGCCTTTCCTGACTCCACATTCCCATTTAGAGACACCTCACAGCACTGAGCACTGCCAGCTTTGGTGTTTGCAGAGCTTCTGCAGAATTGCTCTGGGAGAGCTGTGCTCAGCTCTGGTCCTAAATCCAAGTATACAGCAGAACTGAAGGGAGTAGTTAAAGCCAATAGTCCTGTGTTAAAGCAATGTCCATTACCTGGATCATATGGATGAAGTCGAATTTCTTATGTGTGCCTTTCTCCTTCACCTGCTGTTCATACTCCAAGGAAGTGAGCTGGTGCCAAATAAAAGAAACATTCGGCAGGTCTGGGGCTTGATTCACCAGCTCTGTTTCAAAAAGTAGAAGAAAACCATGAATTTCACAAAACAGTAGAAAAACTCATCATTCAAATGGATGGTCCTTGCTGTAACCCAGGCAGCAGGTGCAGCCTTACCTTTGTAAGCTGCCACGTGCTGTGGGTTGGGCTCCACAATCTCATTGTCAATAAAGACCCCTGGGTGCACAGCCTGCAGTATCCTGATCATTTTCAGATCCTGCTCACCTATCCAATAAACACAAAAGCAGTACTTTAGAAAGCAGGTAAATGTGATGGGAGGATGCCAGCGCACCACCTGCCACCAGTCCTGGCAGGAAATCCCCCAGCAGAAGTGAGGCACGTTCTTCTTTGTGGCTCATGCAGTGGCGTAACCTGGTGATACTCTTTACCATGGTATCGTACTGCTCGAGCTAGCAGAGAGCTACAGAGGAGCCTGAGAGCAAGGCAGAGACAGCAGCGGCACAGAAACCTGCTGATGGCAACACCCTGGCTCGTGGGACAGAGAGGACAAAAGAATCACAGCTCACTGTTTAAAAAAAAACCATGAAACATTAGTTTTCAACGACCCCACAAAGTTTTACCGGGTGCAGGGAGGCAGCTGGCACAGCTGTGTAACTCCAGAATGCATGGGGTGGCCCATGCCTTTGGAGCTGTCACAGGGACACAGTGGCTGCTGTGACACAGCCCCAGGACCTGGGGAACTGCACCACAAGAGAAAAGACCCACTGACATGCAGTGTCCTGCATCCTCCCTCTTTGGGGATTGTCCACATGGTCTCAGCCCTGGGCATCAAATCACTGATGGTTATCTCGGAAATACAGGCAGAGAGTCACACATTTGTGTGGAGGTGCCCTGAAAATTTAGCTATTGGTGCTCCTTTGCTGCTGTGGAAGCGCTGGAGGAGCAAGGAGCAGTCTGTCCTCCTGTTCTGGGAAATTTCCAGCCTCTTCTGATGTGATACCAGTCACACTGCTTATTTCCCAGAAATGCCATGACATGCTAAGTGTGTGAGTTCCCCGGGTTCACTTGAAACTATGTAAATAAACAGCACATGTGACCACCTTGATGGGACCTCTGCAAGAATCCTGCCTGTAGCTGATGGTGGGGCCTAAAAATAGTCCTGGCCTTGCAAATGTCACACAGAGAGGTCTTGATACGAGATCCTGCGTCCTCCCTGCTCTTTCAGCTGATGTAACAGCCACGGGAAGAGCCGTCATCTTTGGCAGGTGCTGCAGTAAATAGAATTCAAGGAAGGAAATATCAGCCATGCCAGCACTACAGGGACATCCGAGGAAGGATGAGTCTTTTGAAATTAGAGAGAAAACACCCCAGGCCCGTGAGGAATGCAGTGGCAGCAGGGCAAGGCTGGCCAAAGGCTCGAGGCAGGAGGCTGCGGCTGCATCCATTGAAGGTGGGTGCAGGGACCAATACTGCTGACAGGAAGGAAGATCCTTATAGAGAGCAGCTGAATGATTTGTGACAGTCCTAAATGCCAGTTTGTAAGTGCCTGGTTTGGGGAGCACCAGCCCTCAGAGCTCCCTGCAGGCTTGGGGCAGGGCCAGAGGCAGAGCATCGCTGCCCCATGCCCTGGAGCCACTGATGGAGGCAAATGGGTACATCAACAGCACGTGGATATCCTAAAAGCTCTTAGGTTTGGGGTTTTTTTCACTCCACCTCTGTAAAATTCCTTAATCCAGTGTTTGCAAGAGCAGGTAATGACATCTTCAGCCAGGGTGTCTGTGAAAACAAGCAGTAAAATACAGCACCCTAGGGCAGGAATTTCTCTGCTGCAGCTTGCCCTGCCAGCTACAACCCCTCAGCACTGCCCACAGCAGGGCTGGGACAGGACTGGAACCTCTCTGCAACTGGGGAGTTCCAGCCCAGAGCTAAACCAGCCATGAGAAAACATGGGGCGAGTGAGAAAACGTGATTTGGACCACAACACAGGCTTTCAGGATGTGGAGTTGGCCACTAATTCCCATTAATATTTTCGTCAACTAAAGCAATTCTGAGGACTCTGTGAAACCAGAGTCCACCTCTGAAAAGGTCAGGGATCAGATATAACCTTTTGCTGGGTGCCGTCCCAGCTCACTCCCTGCCCAGCCCCAGAAGTTCAGCTCTTGCAGCCATGGGCAAGCTGAGGGGGTGCAGGCTGTACAGGTCTGGCATCTGTGAAGGACACTTACCCAGGAAACACAGGAAATTTTAGAGGTTTTATTCTTCCATTAAAACCTCCTCTGAAGAGGACATAAGGAATATTGAGGACGACGCTAAAAGTTCATTTCCCCCTTGTGCTTTCGTGGAGTCAGGATTTCTGTTTTATATTACTTAATGAAAATAGAGGGTAATTGAGAACTGAATGATTTCTTCCTGCTTGGTTTCTCATATGCTCCAACATATTCCCAGTTGGGGAAAACAATCAAATGCTAATTTTCTCTTACTCAGGAAAACAAAACAAAAAAGAAGTGAGAAAAATGCTTTCATTTGAAAGTATTAGCACTTAAAATTCAGCTGAAAATACTTTTCAAAGCAGAAGTAAACTCTGACAAATCAAACGATCGCTTCTTTGCTCTAGTCTTTATTTTCTCCCAGTTTCCCTAGGAGCAAAGTTGGCTGTTTCACCACTTTTTTGTTTTGTTGTTTTGGCTTTTTTAAAACACAAATGCATTTAGAACAGCTTTAAAGCTATTTTTCCTAAGGATGGGTTTCTCTCTGGGGAAAAATATCATTTGCAGTTAAATCCTGCTTATCACTGGGTAAAAGCACAGCAGTAACAAAGAAACACGTATTGAAAAAGCCGATGCAGCCCATGCTAATGGTTGTGGCCAGGTGGTTTTGCAGTACTGGGAGTAGGGCATTGTCCAGCCTTGGCCTCTGGGATCCCTAAAAGCAAAACAAAAGGAGGCATCCCTTCAGGGGGTACAGTCTAAGGCAGGATTTGGGGTGGAAAGAACCTCTCCAATGTCTCGAATTCTCTCCAACAAAGTTTGAAGATGCTCTTGTACATAACCAGAAAGAGGAGTCCTTGCTTTGAGGCAAATAGAGTCAGGTGAGAGTCACCGAGAGGCAGAAACTGAGTTAAAATCACACGTTTCTCACTGCCCAGATCTGAGCAGCAGCGTTTCAGAAGGGAGATGGAGAGGGAAGGGAGGAAACGGGCACTCCTCTTATCCCAGCTCCACTCTTCCTTCTGCCCTTCTGTGCTTCAGGGAGAAACGCTGTCATTAATGCCTGAGTAGCCCTCACTGCCCAGTATTTCAGCACCTCCTTCTGCTCCCCACAGGTCCCCCCGTCCCCCATCCCCACACTCCTCACCTGTGCCACTCCCAACCCCCAGAACGCTGATGGTCGATTTTCCAGCGCCGAGACTGAAAGGATAAATACACATTACTTAACCACACTGTATCCGACTTCATGTTTTCATTCTTACAGCTTGGCTGACACGTCAGCCTGGAAATTTTCATTTTATGCACATGAATTGGTTTAGAAATGTGAGCCTCCCTTTAGAGCCCAGTGACAACCAGCGTGGCGGGTGCCTGCCCAGATCAGCCAGCTCATATTTCAAAGCACAGTAGGCACCAGGGTGTAGAGTTTCTCACCCTTTGCCAAGGAGTTTTCTTCAGACTGTGGCTGGCACTGTGCAGAAAGGCCTCTGGGAACCCCAGGGCAAAGGGGTGAACCTGACTGGGATGGGCACTGCTGGGGAAGCAGGGACAAGGTGAGCTGGGGAAAACATCAGCATCCTCAGGAGAAAATATTGGATATAAACACCCAGAAAAAGCAAAACCATCAGGCTATCCAGGTGGTTAGAAATAATCTCTTATCAACATTAATCTTGGCTTGAAATTGGGAGGAGGGCCTGAATCTTCAGTAATTTTTATCTTAGAAAAAATGACGTATTAAAAGACTCCAGTCACGTGCTTCCTAGCAGAATATTTAATAACAGCCATGCTCTGACATGATTTGTGGCCTTACTCTGCTCTCAGACACAGACTGTGCCGAGAGATTGAGTTTCCCAAACACGGTGTCAGGAGACAGCACAGCAGTGATTCCACAGGAGTGGGATGAGTAGCAAATCCTAAAGGGTGTGAGCAAGTCAAGGAGCATTAACCCTAATGAGGGTCAAGACCCTTTGACAAACCCAAAATCAGCATCACAGAAAGCCACAGTCTTCCATTATTTAAATTCACAATTAAAATTTCTTAATATAATCTTTAATTATTATTATTTTATTGCTTAGTTTATACACATATATCTGATCTGTAGAATAAAAATTTTCCTGCCTAAACTTTTTTCCTCAACAGAGAACACAATTCCTATAACATCAAAAAAACACCCAGATTTAAAAGGACTTTCTTGTGGTTTGGATCTCGGCTGTTCTGAAGCCATCTGCAGTTATCCAGCCTTAAGATATTACATCAATACTTTACAAAACTGATTATCATTTGGTACTTAAGCAATGCAAATCGACTTAGGATAGAAATAAGGAGGTCTTAAGGGATTGGGAAAACCACGAATTAGCCACTAGGAGAGAATTAGAGGCGTGTTTCTGTTTGGATGGATGTGATGAAGTCCCAAAAGCAGGGAGAAAGCACAAGAGAGCTTTCTTTCAGAAAAAAACAAACAACCAAAAAAATCCAACTTTAATCCTCAGAAAATCAGCTAATGAAAAGAGATGGACATGAGAATGAGGTCTTGATTCTTTCCTTAACATAAGCTGAGAGGCAGCACAGCGTATTCATTGAAACAGCACGTACTCTGGAGTCGTTAGACAGAACATCTTAAAAAAACACTACTAGGGGACTTAAAGCTGAAAAGCATTAAAAGTTCATTCCTGCCCCAAAAAATCCTTCAATGTTTTTGCTGACTCCCAGGATAACAGATGGCTTTCCCACCTCAGGGGAAGTGCTCCTTACCCAGCCACGATGTTGGGCATTTGTTCCTTGTTGAACTCGTCCATGCACTGGTGCTCTGTTGAGTGTTCCAAGAATGACTTAAAGGCCTCCACATACTCCTCAGCCGTGAGGCTCCTCATGGAAGGGATCATGTAGAGCTCTTGGGAAACAAATATGGATTGCATGTCAGAGGCTTTGAGGCACATGAAGGGTTAAAGAACTTACCTCATAGGAGAAACCCAACCCAACCCAACAGAAGCCAGAGATTTGGGAAAATGATGCAGAGGATGAACTTTCCAGCCTGTTCACACTCAGGGTTCAAAAATTATTTTTGGGTGCCCTTTGACATCAGCATGTTTGCTAAGTGACTCATCATTACAGGTCAGCCTGAGGAAAATGTCTCCAAAATGTTTAGCCAGATGTGGGGCACTCTCTTTGCAGGAAGGGACGGAACTGGAGGGGTTTTCTGGAAGACTAAAGAAAGAGGGAAGGAAATCACACAGCGGGTCCAAACCTGGAGGCCATGACTCGTGCCCATGCTGGACAGTGTGACTGAGGTGGGCAGCCCTTGGCACACTTCCCAGGAGGGGGGATGCAACACAAACACTGCCACCTGCAGCTGAGGCAAAAATAGTCAACCCTGTGCATCTCATTTGTGACTCTCGACAGCGTGGGACTGAAATGGGCTGCCAGGGAGGTGAATTCCCTGCTGGGAACTGCAGCTCACGCCCCAGGAGGGAAACTGATGGCAAAACATTTCACCTGAACGGGCTCATGTTCAAGTGTGGGTGGCTGACACCAAGGTTTCTCTCTCTGAGCCAAAACCCCGCAATACTCAAGGGGTTCCAAGCAATTTTTGCGAAGTCTCCCTTTCCTGCTGTCCCATCCTAACGACAGGGCTGTTGCCAGGGCACAGGCTCTGGCCAGCTGCTCAGGGCTGAGGAGCAATGGCAAGACTAAGACCCGAGGCTCGTGAGAAGATGCCCTGCAGTGCTGGGTCTGTCTCAGACAATGGGCTGCAGTAGGAAGGTACTCGTAGTGCAGCCTCCACCTGCGAGATCAATGCTGAAAAGGCGTCATCCAGTGGGAAAAAAAATCAGCTATTCCTCCTAAATGACATGCGGATGAAGGACAGGACTCGGCAGAACATCTTCATCCTCATTTTTGCCTTTTGAGGGGCTGCTTTTTTATCACCTGCTTTTAGTCATCACTCTAATAAGAGAACCATGTATGTGTCATCCAGGACAGTGCAATCTCAAACTGAATGCCTCTGCTGTTTCCAAACCACATGTCCTTGGCAGCTGTGTTCCTAGTGCAGCCCTACTGGAGGTAAAGACAACAATGTCTATCCTCAACACTTTGAACTCTACCCTAACATAAATCTGAAATCACCTGAATTGCAGTCACTTTACCATCCTGTTTCTTCATTTTTTATTTTTTTAAAACAATCTCTAACTCCAAAAGGATTAAACCATGTTTTTAGCAATAGCAACCTGAGTGGGCATTTTACTTTAGTCTCTTTTTTTTGTTTTTTTTTCTCCCAAATACCTGAATTATCGTGTGGAGTTGTCAGAATCTCTGCTTCAAAGTTCATGCTGGGGAAACTATTCCTGTAAGGAAAGTATAGCACTTCAGTTATTTGAAGAACCTGTATGCTTTTTTGAAGCTGCATTGAAAATGCAGAACAAAGGGAAGATGCTCCAGGACAAACTTTCCTCTCCTGATAATCAATAATTTATTTTGTTCTTTTTTACTAGAGAAAGCCAAAACTTCTTTGTAGCTGATCATAGTCATAGAATCCTGGAGTCAATAGAACAGTTTGGGTTGGAAGGGATCTCAAAACTCATCACGTTCCTGTCCCCTGCCATGGGCAGGGACACCTTCCTCTAGACCAGGTTGCTCCAAGCCCTGTCCAACCTGGCCTTGGGCACTTCCAGGGATGAGGCATCCACAACTGGCCACTGCTCCAGTGTTTGTCTGAGATGTGCTGTGGAATTTTTTGTACCCCTGCAGAACCATTAACAAGTCAATGCTGTTAAAGGCATCAGACTGACGTTTTCCTTGCTTCATTTTCCTTTGACAACGTGCCCCATGCATAAAACAGGGGTGAGGTGCCACTGGCAAAAGGAAGGGATGAATTTAAATCGGAGCAAGGACTTCACTTCTGCAAAGACAGGCTTGGGATGAGGCCGTGCAAAGGGAAGAGTCACCTCCTGGGTAAGCACATTTCAGTATTGAGATGCACAGCAAGTCTTAGGGCTGATATCCTGTATAACCTGTGCCAGGCACATCAGAGCTTTGCTGTTAGGAAATGCCTCAGGACAAGCAGCTTGAGAGAGCAGACCCCAGCCCACAAGTCTCCTCTGCCAAGGAAGAAAATCCCAAGTGATGAAAAACCAAGGCAGGAGGTGGAAAAGTAAAGAAGGGAGTCATGTAGTGGGGCTTTGAGATACAAATATGTAATGGCTGTGCTGGCCATGTAGCAAGGAAGTGGGCACGTGCAAATACTGCACTGCTTCTATCAATGAAGGCGAGAAAAGACTGAGATGTCCCAGAAATCTCAGAGACACTGGGACACTTCTAGAGTTCTGCAAGAGCAGCTGATTTCATCTGAGTTCAGTGCTAAAGTCATGTAACTCACTTCCATGGGGTATGTCAAAGGTCTCTCCTCCGCCACCTTGACCTCACCTCTCCCCAGAAAAGACCTCTCAGAAGTTCAGCAGGAAGAAGCCAGAACTCAGCCCACCTCCATAATCTCCAGCTTGGCTGCAGGCCAGGCCCTTCCAATTCCCACTCAGCCCTCTGACCTCTCCCATCTCTGCCCATCAGAAAAAAGGGCTATTTTGTCCCCTCAGCTGAGTGAACTCAGCAAGATGGTTTTCAGAGTAAATCTCCCACTAAAATGCCGAAGGGTAATGTGGCTTTTCCTGTGGAGGAAGGAACAGCTCTGGACATGAACTCCATTTCTGACAGGTCAAGTGTTTCCAGCCATGCCAGGAGACCTGCCAGGAGACCTGGGCAAACTTCAGCACAGGCATTCACCAGCACAGATTATGCCAAGATCTCTTCCACTGACATTTTTGCCATTTCTCCACAGGCAGGGGTTGGATTCTGAGCCTGATTAACATTTGCTGCTGGGAAGGTGAAACAGGAACAAACGGACTTCCTCTAAAATCTGGCTTAAAATCCAGACCAGATCCTAAAATTTGTAAATAACATGTTGGGCTGGTGCTGCCCACCCCAGGACCCCAATACCCAACAGCAGGACCGAGGCAGGGACTGCCAGGGAACAGGATGCCTGTGGGCAGCTGGTCCTGCCACAGCTCCCAGCTAAGACTGAGCTCCCAAGGTTGAACCCCTTCCCTCCATGAACAGAGCTGGGTGCATTATGGACAGCAGGTGCAGGGAATTCACATTATTACTTTAAGTGATGCGGCCCCCTTAAGTAGAAAAAGTTGATTCTGGGAGCACGAACTGCAATAATATCTTCATAACTCATAGAGTTCATTATTCCTAAACTTAGGCTGTGGACCCATCCTTCCCAGGACACGGGCACATCTGCTGCCACTCCCACCCCGCACACCCATCCGTGGCACACAGACAGCAGGCGGGGGAGCACCATCCCCTCCCTGCCGAAACGCACATACCTCTTCACCTCTGGAGCCGGCTCCATCGCGGCGGTGATGCTGTGCGGGCTCAGGGGCTGCGCTGATGATCCTCGTGGGTCCCCCCAGCTCAGAAGGCTGCGATTCCGCGCCCCGGCAGCCGGGCTGGGCTCGGCCAGGCGCCCGCGCCCTAGGTCAGCATGTCCAGCTGCGGCCCCACTGCGCTGCCCGGCCTGCGGCTCTGCCGGACCTGTCGGGACAGGCAGCGTCACCGGGGCAGGGACAGGGACAGGGACAGGGGGAAACCCGAGCCCCGCGGGGCAGGAGCGGGGCGCGGGGCGGGCGGGGCGCAGCGGTGTCCTCATGGCACAGAGACGGACACCGTGAGACTTCCCAGCCCTGGGAGCCCGAGTGGCGGCGGCTCGGGGGTGTGAGCCGGCGCCGGGCAGAGCGGGGGACGCTTCTGTCCGCTTTTCGGTGTGCTGTCGGCCCTGCCTTTCCTTCCCGCCCGCCGCCCCGGGCGGGAGCGAACGCTTTCCTGCATCCTGATGGATGGGGGATGCGCTGGGAGAGCCCTGCCTTCCCCAGAGAGAAGAGGAGCTCGTTGGCTGCCCGGAGACCTGAGCGAGTGATTTTTCCGTCTGTGGCTCGGGGGGAAATGGGGCACAGTGGCAGTACCTCTAGCGAGCACTGCAGCCCCCGGCAGCCTTGCACCCCCTGTCCTGCCCCACGAAAGGGACGGGGGGACGGCAGCCAGGACGGGGGCAGCGAGCCCAGCCTGTTCCCACTCTGCTTGCTAAGCCGCAGGAAATAGAAGGCGAGGGTTCTTGCTAAATCGCAGGGATTAGAAACATTTTTGGGGACAGCTATCCGGAGCAGAGGTGGCTAGAGGTCCCCAAGAAGAGCTAACACAGCAGAAGGTGCGGTGGTCACTGTTCCAAATACAGAAAATCCTGGGTGCTCCCTGCACTTGCCTCTGGATTCTTCCCCTACCCACACCCACAGGACTGATGCTCCTTTTGCCTAAAATCTAATAACACGAATGTAAAAAATAAAGTATTGAAAGATTTTATCTTTCCAAGTGAGGTCCACTGGTGGGAAGAGCATCATTAGGATCCTCATCACTCCCTTTCCCTGAAGAGAAGGGGTAGGACAGATCGAGCAGATAACAGATAAAACTTCCCCCCTTGCTGAGATCCCCAGAAAACTTCCTGCCTGACACAGATCCCTGAGACCAGGGACCTCAGATGGAGAGGCTTCACCGTCAAGTGACCTGCCTCGGTTTACACTAGATTTGGCTTCCAGACGGATTTAATTTATCCACCTCAAGGCAGGTCCGCAGCAGCACGTTACGCTAGAAACCACTGCATTGCCACTCTTCAACAAAACATTCAAAATACTCCAGGCGAGGAAAGACCAGAACCTCTGTGCTAGGTCTAAAGCGCACATTTGCCTCCTGGTGCCGTGTGACCACCTGGGCAGTGATTTTACACCAGTCAACTCAATCCCTCAGCATTCCCACCAGAGGTGCCATCCCCCAGACTCCAACCGTGCGCCAGCGGACGCGCCGGGAGCATCCCAGCCGAGCCCCCGCCGCAGCCTCGTGTCCCCCAGCCACCTCTGCCCTGTCCCAGCTAAATCACCCCCGAACCCCCCACGCCAGAGCCGGGGATGGCCGCCCCGCAGGGCCCGGCAGGAAGCCATACCTCCCCGCAGCAAGCCGAGAAGCGTCCGGCAGCCGGGAGCTGCGCAGCCCCTGGCAAGCTCCTTGTACCCCCACGGGGCGCTGCTCCCCCTCCGTGTGCCCCGGGCCCCCCCGGCGCCGAGCCCACGTAGGCGCATGCCACAACTGAGCCGGCATTAGCCTGCAACAACAGCCTTTGTTCCGCGGGGCTGCGCACAACGCGGCATTGTGGGCAGCTGCCCGCGCCGGCGGGGGCTGGCAGCGGGGCGGCTTTGCAGGATGTGCCCTCTGCCCAGCCGTGCTTTCGGTTGTGCTGGCGAGCTCGTGACTCAATCCGCTCTGAGCTCTGTTTTCCGCACCAGCTGAAAAAAGCTGATTTTTTTGATCAGCGAGATGATGGCCAAAGCCAGAGCTGGGCTGCAAGGAGAGGAAAACAAAGCGGCTGGTTTTCCTGCCGCACTCTGCGGCTCCGGAGGTCGGTTTGGGGGTGATTCTGCAGAAATAGGTCGTTCACTCTCCCCGGGGCAAGCCTGTGTGAGGCAGGTATTGCCCATGGCCCCCAGCCCCCCTCAATGTTCCGTCTCCATCAGCACACCACAGCAAGCTTGGACCTGCATCTCCAGGCAGGAAAGCCTGGGTATTGACATCAAATTTCCATGAATTTACCTTCTAAATAGCAGTCAGCTTTTAGGATGATGATTATCAGGAAGGTCCTTGGCATTTTCACAGTGTTGATGGCAGAAGGTTTGGCACTAAATGGTTTTTAAGGTCCCTTCCAACCCAGACCCGTGTATGATTCCATGTTTACTACTTTGGTTTTTGAGACCCTTCCAAATCCACCTAGAACAATCGATTAAAGCTCAGGTAATGTAACTCCGGCTTTCTTGTGAGCAAAGCTCTTCTGTAGCAGTTTCCTGTTTTAATGAAAATGTTTTCATCAGTTAGATATTTTCAGTTTTCTAGACTAAACTTCTCGAGTACAGCAGTTTCTGTACTCTCCTAGGTGAAATATTTCATGCAAACATGTTCTTCTCCATCATGCAAGTTCAAGAGAGAAGGATAACCAGCAATTCTGTAGCACCCATTTTCCTGATAGCTAACAACAAGATTTCTCATTAAAGGAAGAAATTTTGGTTTTCTTTAATCCTTTAATCCTGGACAGCAGTAGATCTTGGAGTTTGAGCGACAGTATTTGTTTTTGTAAGTGTATATAGGATATTTTCCTGTGGGAAAAAGAACATAATTTCTGATAAATACTGAAAGAAAAGGCACTGCAGAAGCAGGACCCATCCCTCCCTGGGGGCAGCAGCTCTCACTGCTGCTGGGTTCCAGACATGTTTCTGTTCAACCTCCCAAAAAACCTGAAGACCTGAAGTATCTATGTCTTGAGATTTTTTTTTTAACACAGCCTTTCCTGCCTCTTTATTAGAGCCTGGATCCTGGTACAGCTCTTCCAGACCTTTTAAAATGACCTTTTTCAACCTGTTTGACTAGAGGTCGTAACTCATGTAGTTGTAATTACAGAGCCAAGGTAAGGGCAGAGGGAAAGTCTGATGTGGCTGCCTGCAAAAAGGGCTCTTTGATTCAAGGTCTTTGCCAGCTTTGCTCTACAACCCATCCAGTATTCAAAAAAGAATGTCTCTGAGAGCAAAGACAGATATGGGAAAATGTGCCTTTTACCCCTCCAAAACTCACGTGTCTTCAGCCGGGAAAACACACTCAGAATTTAAATTTCTCTGGCTGTACCTGTGCTGCTGCCAGTAGCATGTGCTGGGAGTCCAACATCAGCAGGATTAAACACATCCAACAGGAGCAGCACTCAAAAACAGGGGTATTTGCAAATTCTGCAAATTCTGCTGCACCAAAACATGAGGAATTGCCAAAAAAGAGATTTTGTCCCTAGCTCAAAGTTAGCAGTGGAAATAGGAAGGCTGGAGACTGGTCCCTGAGTGGTTTTTGTGGTTCAAGAGGATGAATTGAGGGGGACAGGAAATGAAAGATCAGAATTTAAGTTACTTTTACTTACCTGCTCTTAAAGTAAGGCTGAGCCCAGCCATCACACCACATCTGAACGGAAAGGATCTGAACACTCCGAGCAGCTGAAATATCCCAGGAAAAGCCACTCTGCCAGGCAGAAATCTGTTACAAAATTGGAAAATCTCTTGGAATGCAGATAGGATGATGAGTCACATTTTTTGTGGGTAAACAGAGAGAAGAAAGAGTGGAAGAGTGGCTATGAGGCCAGTGGGGGATGCTCACCTTTCACAGACTTCTTCTGTGAATCTTTCTGGTCTGTCCTACTCTTAAAAAGAGCAACCTCAGCTAAATTAACTCTTCTTTGAAAGCTGGGTCAAAGCTTCCTTTCCACTGGCGGTAAGTTCTGCCATCTCTCAAACCCTGAGTATTTATAAAAAGAGAACAAATCCAGCATCTTTGGCTCATCAAGTTCAGTGATGTGCATATCTGCCATTGAGCAGATTGCAGTAACAGAGGAAAGCACGTCCCAACCAAGGCACTACGGATTTATTTTACCAAAAGCCACTAGATGGGGATGCAAGGACACTTTTCTGCACTCTGTTACGCTTTGATCCCATCACGTTGATCTCGATCTGGCCTTTCCCACTCTCAGGGGCTGTTGCTGTCTTTGCTTTTTCTCTTTAGGAGCTGACAGAGGTCATTTGGAAACTTATCACTCACTGAGCTCTCATCCTGTAGGGATCAGGCCTTAGGCAGCAGTAACGGTGCAATTGCCTCTTGCTGAATATTATTCTCTGCACCGAGACTCAGCAGAGGGAAGAGTAAAGGGCTTGCCTTTCAGTTTGTGGATTAGTCTTCTTTTATAGGCTGTGGAAGAAAAGGTACTTTAGATTGAACACAGGGGAGGGAAATGGTATTCAGCAAACTGGTAATCTCTGAAAATGTCCATACTTTGGAGCAGTTACTGTGGGAAAAAGCCAGGAGATTTCCTCAGGTTCACTAGGCAAATCTCTGGGTAATTTTTTTGTTTGTTTGTTAGTTTGTTTCTCCTCCTTTGAAATCCACAGTTCTCCTATGGTTTTATCTCTCCTAAGAGAGAAAAAATCAGGAGAATTGGTTGGCAGAGGCATAGGCAGGATCAGCCCTGCTCTCTAGGGCAGGAAAACTCCACAGAGGTGCCCCAGGAGCACATTTAGGCTGCAGGAGTCCGTGCAATGCATCAGCAATGCTACAGGAGTGAGCAGGTTTCCAGTCCCACAGTAATTGTCAGCTCTGGCCTCCAGTAACCTTGGCCTTCTGCAGTGAGCACCCACTCTTACTGTTTTATCTCAAGTGTCAAGGTATTTGGTGCTTATATTAATTCCCAGCTCCTGAAGTCGGGTGAAATGTGAAAAAAAAAAGCAACTCTTCTAGCAAATATTTAAGAGCAAAATTCCAGCTTCCGGAGTATGCTAAGGTGCCCAAAATGCACTCCAGGCTTCAAAACACAGAAAATGCTTTGAGAGAAATCCAAAAATCGATTAATTTCATAGCAGTTTCATGAATGCTTTCAGTGGTTGGCAGGGAGGAAGGGTGGGTGTCAGGGTGTCTTCGGGAGTCTGAGAAAAAAGGCTCTGGTAAACACCCTGAAAGCAAATTAATCTTATATCATAATGATCAACTCAGAAAAGTGGGAGAGCCATTCAGATGTTCAGATATGGAGCTAATGCTGCCAGTTCATGGCAATCCATGTTTTAAGGGTTGGGAGAACAGAGGCACTGGGGACTGTTTGGTGTTTTCAATTGCATCTCCACTAATTGCCGAAAACAGATTGTTCTGCTTCATTAAGCACGAACAGAAGGGCAGTTGCTTTTCCTGGGCCAGAGGGTGAGGAGGCTGCAGGGCGAGGGCTGACGGAGCACTGGGATGGCAGCAGGGGCCGTGTCCCTGCACTCTGGCTGGGGACACCACAGGCGTGGATCCCGCCGGGTGCTGCCCTCCATCCCTGCCAGGGCATTCCCAGCAGCTTCAGCAGGCTCTGCGGATCCCACCTGTTCCTCTCCTGTGTTTTTGCCTCGCTGCTTAGCAGTCTCCTCATGGTGACAACGAAATGTCTGTTTTCCAGGAACCCATTTGAGCTTTATGGATTAGCCACGGCGGGCACTCGCAGCCCTCCATAAAGCACGCTGACACGCTCTCTGGTGTATTCCCAACTCGGCTGAAAAATTGATCAAAGCTGATAGAGTTACAGGGCCCTGTGTCCCTCTACAATCTGCTCTTGTGCTGCTCAGCCCTTACAGAGCCAGCAAAGCCAAACCCTGTGGAAACCTGTCTGAAAAATGCACCTCCACCCTGCCCTTGGCTTTGCACCCGGGCGAGGGCCATGTGCCTGAAGTGCAGGATGTGTCCCCCCTCCTCCCCTGATTGCTGCTGGTTCTCCTGGAGCCAAGCTCCTCCTGGCACTGTGGGTATCCCCAAAATGCAGCAGGGAGTGCCAGCAGGGTCCTGTCCTGCCACGAGCACTGACACCATCTGCAGTGTGCCCAAGGCTGGCACATTCTCACCCCAGTGAGGGCCTGGCCTCAGGTGCCTCCTGCGTCCTCTGTCCCATTTGCTCCAGCAGCAGCTCTCAGGAGAGACTGCTTAAATTACAGGAATCTCTAGCAAACTCATTAAATGTGGGCATAGGTCTGCTGGAGGAGATGGGACAGCAGAGTAGCTGCTGGTTTCTGCTGCAAGATCTCATGAAAGTCTTCTTCCTTTTCCTCACTGTCTCCCAACAGCTCTTGCTTTTGCTCATAGAGAATATCAGTCCCCTGAAGCAAAGTCTGTGCCTCATTTCATCCCAAAATCTCCTGGGTTTTGGGAGGGCAGCCGGGTCTTGGGTGTGCTGTCTCTCCCCAAGCATCCTCTAGTGCCCCAGTCCTACCGAAACACTTCCACCTTCTGTTTATTAGTTACAGTTTGATTTCTGCTGGGAGGCCAAATGAACACTGAATAGCAATTCCAATACCTGATTCAAAGAGCTTCCAAATGAGGGGTCAGGCGGGATACAAAGGATATTAAGATAACTGAAAAGGGATCAGAAGTGGATGAGATAACAGAGGAGATAAGGTGCTTTCCTCCAGTCTGAAATGTGCAGCCAGAGCCAAAATGCTCTTGGCCATGCTGTAAATGATCCCCACTCCTGCACACTGCCAAATTCAGTTCAATAAGCTGATCAGTGAACATGCACAGACGAATGCCAGGACAGGACACACAGGGGAAGGAGCGCTGCTGTGGGAGGGCACGAGGCTCTGTGCTGCCTTCGGGTGCACACAGCCAACAGCCAAAAGGGAGATGCTTGGCTTTTCAGCTCTTTGGAGCCATAGTATCATTGAACTGTTTTGGTTGAAAAAAACCCTTTAAGATCTTCGAGTCCAACTGCTAGCCCAGCACTGCCAAGCCCACCATTAAACCGTGTCCCCAAGCACCACGTCTTTTAAATGCCTCCAGGGATGGTGACTTACAGCCTCCAACGGCTTTATGTAATTATGGCTTTTAAGTCATGCCAAAATATTATCATATGTTTTTATCAGATTAAAAAAAAACGTACAGTAATGACTAGTTTCAGCATAGGGAGCAAAGAGGTAATTTTAAAACTGTCAATGTTCATGTGGATAGGTATACAGGATATTCAAGAAAAAAATGGGGTTATTTTACTGCAAGCATCAAGCACAGGCCACCTTCTGTCACCTTGCAAAGTGCTGGATGGTGTCCAGTTTCTAAGCTGTGTGCTGTTGTAACACACCTCAGCAGTTTATTTATGTTTACCTGAATACTGACAAAAATAGAAGGATCTTCTCAGCGCTGTTTGCTCCCCTGCCATTCCCTCCAGCCATGAGCAATTTCTGATGGGCTTCTCCCCGTGTCCTGCAGTCTGCACAGACCCGGGAGGGGTGGGCACCACATCTGCAGCGCAGAGCAGAGCCATCCCTGCAGGCTGCCTGTCACTGTCGTGGGGTGACCTTGGCAACGGGGAGGATCAGCCCCAGCACCCCTTGGAGGCAGCTCCAGCTGCCTGCACAGGTAGAAGTGGGCAGCCAGAACCCTGGACAACAATAAGGTATTTAATATCTTTTCAGACAAGGATGCTATTTAAGTCGTCATCACAGCAACTGTAGTTTTTATGGCACAAAGTCCTTCATGGCCTCTGAGGTGATGACAGGTCCTGATGGCCCCAGCTCCCCCATCTATCCTTGCTCTCTCATGTGGCTACAGAATCTCATTTCCTTTCCCCCCAGCCAGATTTTAACCACTTACCCCTGGAAGGGTCTGATTGCTGACTCGGGGCATGACCCACAGCTCCAGGCAGGTGTGAGGGGTCACAAAGGACCAGCACCAAGCATTTCATTAACCTCAACGTGTCAAGACCACAACTGCTTCAAAAATCCCAGGGAGCAAAAACAAATGAAGCACCTCTGGTGGAAGCTGGAGCTCTCTGAACTGAGCCACACTCCGTGGCTCTGCCATCAGGCTCATCCTGGCCCAGCCCCTGCAGTCCATGCTGCAGACCTTGTGTTTGCCCCCTGGCGTGGACATTTCCCCCAAAGTGAGTGTCCCCGATTGCTCGCACTCACAGATTCCCTAGGGTGTGTGTCCTAAATATATACAGCATTTCAGAGGCTCCTGGAGGTGCCTCCTGCAGCTTTTGTGCTTTTCTAAGAGTGAGGAGGGAAGAGGCTCAGTCAGCTCTGGCACGTTCCCGCCTGCAGGATTCAGTGAGATTCTGAGCTGTTAGCAAACCTAACCCACACCTAAGGTTTTCACCTCTTTTCCTTCCCCTCCTTACCTGGTACATACGTGAGTGAGCTTTCCTGAAGCAACAAAGATACTTTTGATCTAGATTACTAGCATCAGCTACAGGGAGAAAATTAGAATTCAGGATTTGTCACCAACACTGCAATTATTCAGTGTTATCAAGTTGTCACCAGGCCTTTAATTATTTTTCAGTTTATATCTAATTTCCCACACTATGATTGCTTTAGCAATGTTAAGGTAGATCTGCAGCTGTAATAGGAAATGTCCAAGTCCTTTATGATGCTGGGGACTGGAAATGACAACGTTAATAAAATTCACACATCTCCTGTGCCACAAGCCCTCATCAATATAGTGTTGATCTGCAGTTGACATGCTATTTAATTATGCTCTTTTGGTACCAATAAACACTTAATAATATATTCAAAGTGAGTAAACAGGATATAACACTGACTGTGATTCTGCATCTATTTAAATATTGGGCACGAGACCATAAAATCTCACTTTTTAAACCTATTTGACTTTGCTTTCTGGACACTGAGAACATCATTCTGTACAGGGTATGTGCACCCAAGCCACTGATGTGTCCAGCCAGGACAGGGGTTGTATTACAGAGATTCACAGAGGATTCAGCAGTGATTAACACCAATTATGCAGATAGTTATCGCTGTGTGCAGAGATCATTTGTTTTAACACACCAGGCAATTTTGACTCATCAAAACATTATGCAAAGAAGAAAGCTGATTACAGTGATAGAACTGGTGCAGAAGCTCTCACAGACCTCACCAGAGCCAGCAAAGAGGCAATTTGCCAAGTTTCTCACCCAGTCCAGGGCACAAAACCAGTGGAATTATTACACCTGCTGTCCGGGGGAAGCCTTGAGGAGCTGTTCCTGCTGCTGTGCAGTCGATAACACTGGATCTCTGAGGGAAGATACAAAACAGCCGTTTTCTCCTCTTTTCCCCCAAAAGGCTGTTAGCAGTCAGGGCCCGCTTTGTCTCTGCTGTGCAGGTGATGTTTGAGGACACAGCAGGTGAGCAGCCTGGTCGTTCAGGCAGCTCCTCAGACCAGTAGCCAGACCTCCCTTAGCACCCATCCCCAGCTGTCCCTCACCAGGCCCAGGGCTCCCAGAAAAATGGGCACACAGTCCTGGTCCATAAACCTGATGAACAGCAAAATTAGGGGCTTGTGTCCAACCCTGCCCCGTTCTACACTGTGTTTGAGCATCCTGAAGATAAAACACAGTGAGAAGAGCCTTGAGCAGGTCAGCATGGCCCAGGCTGGGCTCTCCCAGTCACCACCACGAAGCTGGTGTTTAGGTGTGTGTGAGGCTTACAGGTGCCTGTCCACCACGTGCCCACTGCTGCTCAAATACACTGTTTGCCATGATTTGCCTTCTGTCTAATGACTCTTCTTGCCCAGAACTAATTAGCAGATGTAGGAAATCACCTTTCTGACCAGAACCTCCGTTCCCAGCCTCCAGCACCTTCTGCAAATAAACTTTACATATTTGAGATTTAAATTCGTGTTGGATCACCAGCGCTGATCTCCCTGAGATGGGGAACCAAGCATTGCGGACGCGGTGCCCCAGTGCTCAAGGTCATTGCATATTTTATACTGTTCCTCCCTCCACGAACTGAGTTAATGCCACAGACACAGCTGGGAGGGCATTTGCATCCCCAAAAGCACCATGATGCCCTGAAGACGTGCCAGTCTGGCAGCTTGACTCACAACTTGCTCCTTACCCCCAAAAATACCTGCGCTGCACAGATGTGGATGATTAGCGCCTGAACCAGAACTAACTTCTCAGAAAATTGTACTTACTGCAGGACAAATTGAGTCTGCTCTGGCAGGAGCCAGAATAATTGCTGAGGGGAGCATGGGGCTTATCCAGCAGTTAATTCATTATTTGTACCTGCCCAGCGCCAGGATGGAAACAGCAGGAAGGGAGGCAGCAAACAAGGTACAAACTCCAGTACCTCAAAACCAATTTGCTGAGTTAAAGCCTTATTGCCATCGCGGCAAGGGGGCAAAACACCTTTTCAAGCCCTTAGAGGTGGCAAAATAGAAGAGGGACCAGTTTTACTGCTATCCTATAGTTCTGTGATAGGCTGCACAGACTTGGATGCAATTAATGCTGTGTTTTGGGCTTTGCCATATCTTTGCATGTGGATGTGCAGTCCTAAGAATTTTCTCCTTCTCATGAACTCTGTAGGAAAACAAGATAAACTGGGACATGTTACTCTCTTTCTAATCTTATGTTTTGCTAACTGAAGCTGTAAGGCTCTAGCCAATCCCCCTGAGGGGTGGGATGACACTGTCCAATCACTATTATGTATATATCTCTGTATAAAAGTTAGAATCAAAATAAAGTCTGTCAGACTTCTGCTTTCTACAGCTTGGTGTGTGTTCTGCTCTCCTTACTGCCACTCACAGCAACATTTGCGTGCCCCAAAAAGTCAGAGTATAGGGAGGAAATGCATTTTAAGTCAGGGCAGATCTCACTTCCATGAATGCCAGGATAAGGCAGCCAGCACCCGCCAGCAGCAGCTGTGGCTGGTCTTGCCTTGTGTCAGGACTGATGCTTTAGAAAGAAATAGGAGGTTGGAAAAGGTGTTAAAACCCAACAGCACTACAAGTGGTGCAGACACTGAGCTCTGCCATCGTTCTGGTGGCGCTGAGCAAAGCAGGGCTGACTTCCCTGCCTGCTCCTGAGGACATCCCTTTTTGTGCTCTCAGTACAGCTCCTTGAGGGCCTGGGGCTCCTCCACAGCCGCTTGGGGTGACCCCACAGTGGCCTGTGTCCACTGGCTGCCTTGTGATCCCCTCTGTGCTTGTGAGCCCCAGGAGGCTGTTCTCACCCACCTCATCCCAGAGCCACGTAATGATGAGACATTCCACGGTGCCAAGGGCTTGACTTCTTCAAGGGTCTCTGGGAGATGTGGGAAGTCAATTTAAAAAAAACACAAACAACTGAGCCATTCATCAGGGCACACAAACAAGCTCAGGCACGCAGGCCCTGTGTGAAGTCCAGCCTGGCCTCGAGGCAAAGCAAAGCTGCTCTTACCTTTAACAGCTCTGACAAATTGGAATAGGATGTGTCTCTATTGAGCGTGGATATTTCCCCACTGCTTTTTCTTGTAGCCTTGACTGGCGCAGGGAATCACCATGAATCTTCATTTGCTTTGCTGCATTCACACTGGGTTTAAATTCTTACCACTAAATCCCCACGGCGGGGGGTTGGAACTGGATGATCGTTAAGGTCCCTTCCAACACAAACCATTCTGTGATTCTGTGATTCTAAGAAATAGACACCATTTTGGCTAATGATCCTCAAAATCTTAATGCATTAGCTCTGTCAGATCTATTATTGCTTAATACTTTTACAGAATTTAATTATTTATTAATGGGGAAGAGTGAGAAAGCTGCCAATCCTCCCATTCCCATGGAGCGGAATGCAGAACTGCCAGGTGAGTGAGGCAATAGCCAGGGACAAGCACAGGGAGGTCTCAGAGCACATTAGGGCAGTGTGGTTGGGGCAGTCACTTTTGCTACTGTGGGTGGCCGAGGATCTTTCCTATGTGACAGTTTTTAATTTCAGCTGAGAGAGCGTGTTAGTTAAAATAATCTTGGGCAGATTTATGCTGTTTGTTCTGTGCCATTACACAGCCATTTTTGCTGAAGCAAGCGATAATTTACCTGGCCGTCCCCCCTTGTATTTGCAGGTAGTGCAGATATAGGAATTTTTCTACTCCTTAAAAATGAATACTTCCCACATGGAAAAGCAGTTTTCATAACATGAGCATGTTTGACTCAGCAAGGGCACTTGTGCTGCACCCTGTTAGCACAGCCATCCTTCCACCAGTTCCCACGTGGAACAGAAGCAAAAGCAATATGAATTCACGGAATGCAGCGTTCAGAGAGAAACCTAGAGAGAAAAGAATAATAAATCCAGCCACACAAACCACCCCATCGCCCTCATGACTGGCTGCAGCACAGAAAGGCCACTCCAGACAGCTCCAGCCAGCAGTAACATGAAGTGCTGCCCTGTGTGTGCAAGGAGAGTTTCTCTGCTTCGCCCTCTGCTTGGAGAGCAGCTGGATGTACCCACAAGGAATGGGAAAGTTCACATCTCAGCAACAGCACTGTGCATGAGGAGTGACTGAACACATGACAGGTTAGGGGAGGCAACACTTCCAGGACTGTCACAGAATCACAGAATCACTGAGCTTGGAAAAGACCCCCAAGATCATCAAGTCCTGCTGCTAACGCAGCCCCACCACGTTCACCACTAAACCATTGAAACTCAAGTACCATGTCCACTCACCTCTTGGACACTTCCAGAGATGCTGACTCCACCACTTCCCTGTTCCAATGCCAGACCACTCTTTCATCGAAGACATTTTTTGTAATATCTAATCTAAACCTCACATTCCTTGGACTACAGGAATGAGAAAGGATTTCACCCCCCCCCGCCATAATTCTTCTTTANCCCCCCCCCCCCCTTTATTCTTCTTTATAGTAGGAAGGTGTCAGTTTGTTGTCTTGGTAGCAGGAGGAAGTATCACAGCCAGGCAATTTTCTGTCTCAAGGGGTGATTCACGGGGGGACACATGAGCCATGGCAGCTGAGGTGTCCCTGTCCTGCAGAGGGGACAGCTGGGGGTGATGGCTCCAGCCCTGTCTGCAGCCATCTCATCCTGACAGCTCTCACAGCCCAGGCTCCCAGGGATTGCCCAGGAAGGGGCTGAGGGGCCCAGCACAGCTCTGCAAGGACCCACCAGCTCCTCCTCTGCTCATCTGCAGGTTCTCCCCTTCCCTGCCTTGGCTTTTCAATCTCCCCGGGTATTTTCTGCTCCCAAGCTGATGCCCATCCCTGGGCTGCTCACATGGAGAAATGAGTGATGTGGGAGCTGCTGACACAGTGAGGGTCTCACTAACAGCAGCACATCACCTTCACAAGAGAACCCAGGTGTTTCCCCTGGCTCCTGCTGGCAGAGCCACCCTGGGCCAGCCCCGCTCTACGCGGTGCCGGCAGAGAAGCTGAAATCAGCTCTGCGTTTTTGCAGCCAAGGTCTGCTTTCAGCTGGGCAGCAAATGACTCCTCAGGAAAGCAGGACAGAAGGGACTTCGCACCATCACCATCGTGAAATTGGCCATTTGGTGAAGTCATTTGGGTGCGTGGCCCCACATCCACGGCCAGACAGCAGCGGCACTTCAGCTCTCCCTATTGCGCTGCGATAAATGGAGCTGTCAGGCCAGAGCACACCAATCCATCCTCATTCAAGCACCTATTTAATATTCATCATGTTACAGGGGGACATTTTTATGTCGGGAAAAACACAAATGCTCTCCCAAAATGACTCAAGGGCAGTAAAGAATAAATTGTCTTTAAACCTGTATAAGGGATGCTGAAGTCACAAACAAGGCATAAAATAATATGGAGGGGGAAAGTGCTTTTTCCTTATTAGGTTTATCAAAGTAAAACTAGGCTGGTAAGCTTGCTCTATCAAGCAAATGGATGTGGTAAAAAAAAAGGAAATGAAAATTCTGATCCATATTCATTGTTTCAGTCTCAGCAAGGGAGAAAAGCTCCACTTTAATTTTTTTTTCCTCAGAGAGCTGATCCAAAGTTTTACATAAAAAAAAGGTAAGCAAAGCTGATAAGATAATGAAAGATAATTAACAGAAACAAAGCACGCAGCAGACAGTGTCTAATATTAAACAAAATGTGAAACACAGAACATGCTTGACTGCACCAAGCCACAGATCCAGGCACTGACAGCATCTTAATAGGGATTTCTTTCCCAAAGCTCCCAGCATCACTGCTGTCCCTGGCCCATGGCTGGCAGCAGGGCTTCTCTTCAAACACAATAGATTTTTCTTTCCCATTTAAATTAGGTTTTAACACAGCCCTGAAGGCAGCACCCAAACAGTCACACCCACGGAACTGTTGCACCCATGAAATAAAGCCAGACTGATTTCGGGTTAAGAAGCAGCTCGTGCTTTGAACAGCAGAAGTTTAAGGGGGAAGATGAGCAGTGACAGAACAGAACAGATTGGAAAAGTCCTTTAAGATTATCAACTCCAACCTCTCCTTCAGCACTGCCAAGGCCACCAGTAAACCACATCCCCAGGAGCCAGCTCTGCCAGGCTTTTAGATCCCTCCAGGGATGGGACTCAAGCCCTGCCCTGGGCAACCTATGGTCCTGTGCTTGGCCACCCTTCTGGTGAAGAGATTTTCCCCGATACCCAACCCAAACCTCTCTGGTGCATCTTGAGGCCGTTTCCTCTTGTCACTTGCTACCCAGAGAGCCTGGTCCTCACCTGGCTCCAACCTCCTGTCAGGGAGTTGTGGAGAGTGAGAAGGACTCCCCTGAGCCTCCTGTGTGCATTTCTCTTTTCTACAGACTTGATAAATTAAAACATTTCTCTCTGTAAAACAACAGGACAAACAAGTTTCAAGTCATTCCCACATGGTGCAGCTGAGACTCAGGAGGGAGCTGGTCCTACAGCCAGCACTGCATCTCCTGTGCTCTGGGCTGCAACACTCCCATTTCATGTCAAATTTCACAGCATTTGGCTTCCACCACCCTCCCTCCCCCAAAATCCACTTCCTAGGTTCCCATGATTAGGTGAGACAGGCGGTTTTCTGGTTTTTGGTTTTCAGAGACTTTAAAAGGGATCCAGCAAAATCATTGCAGATGGCAGCTCTTCATTTCTAAATCATGCTCTGCTGGTACATCAAAAATACTGCACAACTTTGCAATATTGAAGACGTGGGGGTGTTTTTTTTTGGTTTTAGAGGCTTTTTTGGTCAATGAGGATTCATGTTGCATGCAGAAGAGTGACAAAGGAATGGGAGTTTGATCTCTTTGGCCTTTGTACAGCCCACTGAGGGCAATGAACAGATCTGTTCTTTCCCCACCATCTGTCTTCAGTCCCACAGGCTCATCAGCAGACTTTTGTGCACATAATCTACTCCTGCAGAAAACACAGAATTACTGGAGAGCATTTTATGTAAACATACTCTCTCCTCAGAAGAGAACAGTGTTTCTAATGACAAATTGAGTGAAATCTCACTTGGCATGAAGCAAATAAAGTAGTAAATATTTCAAGTTACCACTCTGCAGCAATGGAGACTGCATTTAAAATTAATTGCTGTGGATCTGCCGTATCATAAAAAGAAATGGAGTGACAACACAACCGTGATGTGACACATCTGCATTACAGCTTTTCATCTCAATTCTGTCTTCAACAGGCTCCATCAGCTGCCTGAATTCAGTATATGAAGTGATGTTTTCAGCCCATCTCTACTGGAGGAGCAGCAGTCTCCTGATGCTTCCCAGCAATGAGGAACCTGCCTGAATGTCACTGCTGTCACGGCGAGCGCAGCCGCCAGGCACGGGGCACGGCTCATAGAGATGTGTGTGTCTGATGCTCCTCTGCTGATCCCATCAGGCACGGCCCCTCGCAAGAGAAACCAGAGCCAGGACTGGGCTGAGTTATAAAAGCCCATTTTCTCTGCTCCAGGACTGTCAGGCACGGGGAGGTGAAGTGGTTTACCCAGCTAAAAAGGTGGTGTGGGGCCATTAGAGAAAACAAGAGATTGCTGTACAGTGCTCTGGTATGACCTGGCTCTGCTGCCACTCTCCCTGGCAGTCCCTCAGCAGGTTTGTCACCGGGAGGGATGGCTCTCACACAGTGTCAAGGTTTTGGCAAATGTCCTTCTCACATCTCTCAAAAGAAACAGTTCACTGGTGCTTCAGCTGTGCTACAACACCCACAAGTTCTGTGTTGTGTATGTTGGAAGAAAAGCCCTCTGTCACAGTGGAATCCCTTCTCCAAAGTCCTACTTTCAATTGCTCGCAGGACAAGGCTTCTGTTTCATCAGAGGAAAGATTTAAAACATCCACTACAAACAGGAAAAACACAGATGTTGACTCACACAAATGCTTTTCTCAAAGTATGGATGATCATAAACTGAATTTCTGTTGCATCCCATCACTGAAACAATCCTGGATTTCCATCCTCAGGTGCACCCCAAGTACTTCACTTGGATAAATTTGGACATACTTGGTGTACCCAGTGCACACAAGCCAAGAAGCTCAACCCTTCCACTGCAGAAGAGCAGCCACAGACCATGTTTCTCAGGGAACATTTGCATCTTTGGTCTGACCTGTCAATTGCTGGCATGTTTGTCTCTAATCCAGTCACTGAGCTAAATTGACTTGTAATGTAGAAAGCAAACGCAAATTGTGTAATTAAATTGCTTAATTTGCCACATGAGGTGTTTCAGGATCAATGCACTCATATCCACAAAGCTCAGGGAAGGCGGAAAACTCTAAGCAAGCAGCAGATAACAACCTATGAATGGTCTGATCATCTCAAATGAAGTCAATGAGAATTGTTTACTGACTTTAAATCAGATTTAGAACCTTTGCCACCTCAGTTATGGGCTTGCCTGATGCTACAACACTGACAGAGATGAAGCATCAGCTGTATGAGAATTCCTGCTAAACCTGAGCTCCAGAACAGTTACCAAAGGTTATTTGCAATGGAGAGAGGAAATGTCACATCATTCCTTGGCCCAACCCTGCTGCTGCACAGTGTTGTGACCACCGGGCAACGCCAGCATCCTGGAAACACCTTTTCTGGGCTGCACCCATCTGCTCAGACACTTCTGCAAGAAAAGCTGCTTGAAGCCTGCTCACATGGGGTAGGAGCCAGACTGCACCCAAAAAATATAAAATTATGAATGCCATCTTCCTCATCTGCAAAATGAATGCTGGGGGATCCACTTCACCCATGTGCTGTCGAAAGATTCTTCACTGTTATTATGTCTCAGGAGTTTTTCCAAATGTCATGTTGGTGTGTGACAACCCCAACATTCATAACGTGCAGGTGAACTTCCATGAAGCAGAGGAGAATACTAACAATTTTCCTCATTGGAGGAAACTGAATCTGATTTTTCATTCCATCAAAACATCTCTTCACAGACAGGATAAATCCCATAAATTGCTTTAACCCATGTATCTGCCCACAGCCCATCATGATTTTAACAAAACATGTAATCAAAGTAAATGAGCATAATTATCAATGTCTGTAAATATGGGGTTTAGGTTATCTTCTCAGACATTTCATATGTGACCATTTTACCACTGGTTTACATTTAAAAATATGAATAAACTCTGTTGGATTGTAGGATGAAAGGGCACACATTAAAAATTCACGCAGAAAGCATCCCGTCACCGTGATTGCTGTAGTAACTATTCATTCAAATCTGCTCTTCTCTCCCCAAATGCAAATATAACCAGATCACAAAGCGTGGCTAAGTAATAACCTGTTCCAAGGCAGAGCAGGGTCCCTTGTTATCAGATTTCACAGCAAGACATTTCTTTCATTTCTACCAGGCAGGAAAAAGGAACGGCTGTGCGCGGTTCCATTCACCCAGAGTCAGTTCATGCAAAAGTGTAAAAATGTTTTACACTCACGTTTCTAGTCCTGGTTATCCCGATGGGTCAAACAGATTTCTCTAGGGCAACCCCACAGCTGTACAACTTTCTCGAGCAGTAACAACTCCCTGACATGTCCCACCCCATCCGTGCAGCTGCACCGGGTGGTGCTGGCAGAAAAATCCGTGAGGAATTACCTCAATCTTCCCCGCCTGACAGAAGCAGGAGGCACAGCCCATCACGAGCATTAGGGATCAGGTCGTGTGACATCTCAATAGCTTAATGGCATGGCTGGTGGCACAAGTCATGTCAGCAGCTAAGTGACAGTGACAGAGTCACCTGCCAGGTCGTGGCTGCGGGAATCAAGGAGCACATCCATATGGATGGCACGTAACAGCCTGGGCTCAGACAGATCTTCACAAAGGTGACAGAAATGAAGCTCCTGTCCAGGTGCGTGTCACAGCTGTAAGACGTGGAAGTTCATTCATTTAAATTGCATTTTAAACCAGACAGAACCATAATCTGTCCTGAGGCACGTTAATGCATCAGGTAGCCTGATCCATCTTTCAAAAGGTGCCGAGTGAGGTAATTTTTTTCTGCATTATGACCTCCCAATTGAAAACAAGCCTTAAAATTGTATTTAAACTACATTTCTCCTTCCACTCACAAGTGCAAGTTACATTATACATTTAGAAAAAAATACATTCAGAGGATTGGAGCACCTCTGCTGTGGAGAAAGGCTGAAAGAATTGGGGGTGTTCATGCTGGAGAAGGCTCTGGGGAGACCTTAGAGTCCCTTTCAGGGCCTAAAGTGGCTCCAAGAGAGCTGGAGAGGGACTTCGGACAGGGGCATGGAACGATAGGACAAGGGAGAATGGCTTAGAAGAAGGTAAATTTAGATTAGATATCAGGAAGAAATCTTTCACCCACAGATGCTTTCACTCACAATCACACAACACATTCGTGTGCTGATGGGATGCCCGAGCTGGGAGTAGAGGAATTACCTTCCTGAGGGACAAAGACCCCTCTCCTGTCTTCAGCAGGGGACAGCACCAGCCCCAGCTACTTCAGCAAAAAAAGTTCAGAAATCCCAAATAGACAAGAATTGGGAGTAATCCCTTCTCCATGTCATGACTCAGTTTGGACAGTGAAAGGCAGGAATTGACTCCAGTGCTCCCACAGGAGGCTGGGAATCCCCCCCAGCAGGATATCCAGGGTTCTTACAAAGAGCAATAACCTGGTATCTGTCTAAGCGACCGACTCCTGGTTTTGCACTATGCTGCATTCTCAGCCTCATGGACCCTGCAGGGCCACTAGTTCAATTTCACAGCTTAATTCAATCCCAAATTATCAAATACATGCAATTACCTCGTGACATTTGAATCGCCGTGCTGTCCAAGCTGGACGAGAAGCAGACACGGATTCCCGTACACGCAGTGCACAGCCAGCAGCCGCTGCCCCCAACAGCAGCCCCACGAGCCTTCCCTGCTGTTTGGTTTAGTTTATTTTACCAAGCCGAACAGGTGCACCCATTTCCTGGGCATTTCTGAACAATTCCCCAAAGGGCACCACGGAACTGCAACAGCTCTGCAGCAGATGCTGTCTCTCACCCCCATCCACCAACCCCCGTGCCCGTGGCTCCACAAGCAGCGCCCAGCCCCAGCGGGAACCGTGGCCAGTCCCTCTCGGCCAGAAGGTGCACAAGAGGGGACACAGAGTGGGAGAGGGGCACCAGACTGAACCACGCCCCCAGAGCCATCTCCTCAGCATGAACACACTTTGCAGTGTTGCTCCTGGAGCTCCTCACTCCTCCCGAGATCTGATATCTCAGATCTGATATCTGATATCTCCCACTCTGGACGCAGAATCATTGAGTCACAGACAGTTCGGGTCACAAGGGAACTTAAAGGTCCAACCCCCTGCTGTAGGCAGGGACACCTTTCACTAGACCAAGTTGCTCTAAACCCCATCCAGCCTGGCCTTGAGCACTTCCAGGGGCAGCCACGGCTTCTCTGGACAACCTGTGCCAGGTCCTCACCATCCTCACAGGGAAGATTTTTTTCCTGATATCTCATCTAAACCTGCCCTCTGTTTGAAGCCATTCCCCCTTGTCCTGTCACTCTGTGCCTCTGCCCAAAGTCCCTCTCCAGCTCTCTTTATGCTCCCTTTAGGTACTGGCAGGTGCTCTGAGGTCTCCCAGGAGCCTTCTCTTCATCACAATTTGGATTGTAATTTACCCTGATGCTGAGGGCAATGACCACATGTTGCAGCTGTCATTTTTGCTATTATTACACCAACTTTCCCACTCCAATGCCTTGCTGAACAGCATGCTTAATTGAGTTTATTCCTTCATTATTCAGAGAGTACCACTCTGCTGACATGGTATCCCACAGACAAAATATATTAAGATCTGTCAGTGTTGATCCTAATGGCGCCAGACCATTATTCCCCTTGTAATTCTTCCTCTGTAGATGTTACTCAATGGTTCACTACAGGGCACTGTTAAAAAAAGATTTAGGACCCCAATGTTAGTGGGAAACACCAGATCCTGCTTTATATTCCATAAACAGTAACAGCTCTAAGGTGGAAAGCAGGGCCAGCAGAACGTCTTCAGTGCCAGAAACACGAGACAATTTCCCCTCACGATCCCATCAGCCTTTCTTTGTAACGAGGGAAGAGAAGAGCACATTCCTGACCTGGCCTTAGTGGCACAATACCATCTCAATTCGCTGCTGCAGGAGCAATGCTGGGTGGGTGGGATCCCGACCTAGGGAAGGAAACCTATCTACAATTCCATCATTTTTTCAATAAAACCATAACACTCAAACCACTTTACAAAACTGTGCATAGCAACACGACAGGATGAGCAATGCCTTCTGCCCCAGTCATACCCATCTGTCGTGATGATCCAGGTACCTTTGGATGGGGAAGGACCACATAGGAGCTGGGCTGGTAACAATTCTTCTTTTTCTCTTCCGATTATTGGATAAGCAGCAGCATTAAGTTAAAAATAAGACCAAGCATTTTCCAGACCTGCAATTATTCTCTCGACTTGTACTTGTCTGTACTCTTTCTCTCACTAATCACTGCAGCACGAAATAATGTCAGAGGAGTTTGAAATCCAAAGCCAATCTCAGACCCGGTAAATGACTAATAACATGACTTGTTTACACACATTTAATTCAACATACCAGAAGCAATTTTCTCACTCTCTTTAGCATTTTATTTGCTTATAAATACAAGTCAATACCACAAGATGGCACTTTCTTACTTGCAACACACACTATTATAAACACTTACCCTCTTCAAATGTTCCCAGAATTTTACGACATGTAACTTCTCAGTGGTTCTGAAACATTTAAAAAAGCAAGACCTTCTACAAACTGCATTTGTGTTTGATGTATATTAAATGAGGTCAGGTAATTAAATTCAAAAAAAGGAATTTATAAATATTTCAGATAAGAAAATTTAAATACAAAAGCAGAGTTTGTTTTAATTAAACTGAATAACAATTTAAACTGGCCATAATGTATCTACATGGTTTAAGTTAATTTAAAATCCCTTTTAAACAATCAACTCCTCTAGCCATTCATCAAAACACCTATCTACTCAACTCTTTAAAAAATATTCTTGGTTAAGAAACCACCTATGCTTTTTCATAACAATCCTTATTCTGTCCTGTAGGTGGAAATGAAGCAAAATCATATTCCAGACTAGAAAACAGGATAAGAAGGAAGAAACTTTAAAAAACCTGATAACTTCAGACACTTCAACTCATTCTTCCTTGCATTTCTCAAAATACATGATCTGGTTTTAAAGTCTTTGAACGAAATGTAAACACTAGAAAACTCATTGTTGAAGTATGTGAAGAATAAAGAACCCTGCACTAATATAGTGCATAATGATGCTGTGTCAAACTTGTCATTTACAGTAAATGTCACAATTTCCTTGGGATTGTCATGCCTTTTTTTTTTAACTAATTCCTTTTGATGTCTGTAGATTCTCTCTTTTTTTTTGTTATTCCCATTGTTCAACAGGAAGAGATGTAGTTTCTGGTCTCTTCAGAAAAGTTTCACAAGATCCAAGTTTTTGACTCAATTTTTTTTTAAATAAAGAGGTGGCAAAATTTTCAGCTTGCAATATTTCTGTTCTGCCCAGGATATTATACATCACGAGATTCCTCAAAAAACTGAGAAGTCGGAGAGTTCCAAAAAAGAAAGCAGTTAAGGCAGTCGATGTCTACATTTGGATTTCTTGTTTATGTTACATATCAATGTCTCCATCGTAGGCCAGGGTTAGAGGCTTCTGCTGTGCTGGAGGGCTTTGATGCTGCTTCGTTTTTTTGCTGCAAGAAAAGCATTTCCGAAGACAAAATTACAAACTGTGACAAGCTCAGAAACATCGCCAACCCCCAAACTTCAATCCAAAAAATCAACTTTCCAGGGTGGCTACTGACTGCTGTAACTGGGTGGCACCACGTGGCCCCTCTGCTGTGCTCTCACGTGTGTGGTATGGACACACAGCCTGCCAGAGACGGGCAGCCAGCTGTGCTCCCCATCTGCAGAGGAAATAAAGCACATTCGTCTCCCCTCTCTTCTCACAGCTGACAAAACAGGGAACACCTCGCAGAAAAACTGGAACATGAGCTGTCTGGGAGTGGGATATTCTCATTTTTCTTTGGCACGGTATTGAAGCGACAATAATTATTATTGAGAAATGCATTTCCTCAGCAGCCTCCAAGTGATGGAGAAGTGTGTAATGTTATTTAAAAAATCCTCTGTATCCTCCACTGTGAAGCCACAGAGAAGTGGAGCTACATGGCTTGGAAAATAAGGGAGCTGCAGCTTCTAAGCTGTTATTTGAGCTTTTAACCCAAGAGAGAGACTGAGAGAAAGACTAAGAGAGTGAAAGGGAATAAACTGGTGGATGAAAGCAGGCAGTGATGCTGGCAGGCCACAGCTGTGACTCTCCGGTTGCCTGCCCCGATCGGACAGGGCTTGGGCCAGCTCGCACCGTGAATGTTTGTAAGTTCAGGCCAAACCCTTGGGAATTGCAGGACACCTGGATGCTTCCCACCTCTCCCTTCCTGTCCTCCCTGAGGCATCAGTGTCAGTGCCTTTCCAAATACTCAAAGCAGGGAGAACAAGGCGAGCTCTGTCAGGCGGGGCTCACCTCCCCTGCCTGCGGGACGGCTGCGCTGGAGGAGGGCAGACACCCCTCACCCCCAGGAAAACCTGAGACCTTCTGCACTAAAGGTGCAGACCAGGTACCCTGTCCTTAACAACAGCTGGTGAGAGCAGCTTTAGACACAGGACATGTTTTCACCTGATGTATTCACTGCAAAAACCTAGTTAGGGATTTTCTGAGCTGTAGCGAACAGACAAAAACCCACAATTAACACCAAGAGACCTAATCTCCCATTAACTCTTGTGCCATCTCTGAATCCATTTATCTTCCTGGCATGCACGGCCCTGGCAGCAGCAAGCTCACACGGTAATAATGCACTGTGTGAAAAGTAATATCTTTTGTTTATTTTAAACGACCATTTCATCAGATGCCTCCTACTTCTTTTATTGTGGGAAATAAAAATTCCATAGCACCCTTTTCTCCCCCATTCATGATTTCATAGATCTCTATTGTATTCCCACATCAAACATCATTTTTCAACTGAATGTCCCTATTCTATTTAGTCCTTCCTTGAGCAGAAGCCAGCTCCTTGTTCCAATCACTCTCCTTGCCTTTCTTCAGTTTTACTTTACCTTTTTTTGAAGAATACAATAAAACCCCTTTCTAATCCCAGCAGAAGTCTGAATAAATATAAGGGCCTATTGATACCCAAAAATAATTCTTTCCCTGCGTGGTCACCAAACTTCTTCACAATAATGGCTCTTAACATTTACAGTTTGGAGAGTTTTAATTACTTAGGCAGTCCAGCCTCCATCCTTTCCTGAAGCCTTGAGCACTAAATGCCTGCAATGCAGTGTTGTGATGCATTTTGGATTGTTTAAATAAAAGCAAACTAGCTTTTATTTAAGGACAAAATACCTGCCATACTCACCACATCAGGTAGGATGTAAAAATCAGGAAAACGATGATGAAGAACCCTCCAGCTGATACTCCATATACCCATATCTTCAGTTTACCATCTGTTGGAAGTCAAGGAAAAAGGACAGAGGTAGAAGAGGAGGGAATAAAAAACTTTATTCTAAAATACACAAAGTTTTAAGAAATAAGTTAAAGAGAAATTAGTAGCATCACTGATGGGGAACACAGCAAGGACTGGCTGGGAGTAATCCATAAACCCCATATTTTTGATAGCAAAGCAGATTTCTGAAAAAATCTCTGATTTTAAAGACAAAATTTTAATGGAAAGGGGCAGAGGCAGTTCAATGCTGAGCTGACCCAGACACAGGCAACACCTGATGTGTTTAGCTGAGGGCTGAGAAGGGATGGGATTGTTCTCCATAAATACTTGGGGGTCAGTTGGGGTAAACACCAGCAAGCACGATGGAAAAGCTGCTTAGAGGTGGGAAACACTTGGGAAACAAATGGGAATAAATTCAGCTTAGAATAAAAACAAGAATAGGCTTTGTAACAGTAAGAGGGTAAAGCTGGGAAAGAACTTTCTGGTTGGGTCACAGGAGCAGGAGACAAAACTGGCTTGAAGACAAGGTAAGGCTGTGGATTGGGCTGTTTGGGCTGCAATGACCCAGGACCCCTGCAGGAACCCCTCCATGCACACGTGGGCTTGAGTCTGTTCAAACATTCCCTTGTCTCAGAACACTCCACTTGGACAGTGAATTATTAATTACAAGCCTTGCATTAATAATAACAGCAGTTTTTGAAAGATCAGTATTTCTGTTCCTCGCTCTGTTCTGGCTGGACAGCTTCCCTTGTAGGGAGCAGGTCTGGTACTTTTCCATGCAGCAGTACTCTGAGCTGATTCACATCAACAGAGCTGCAAATACACACTGGAGGCAGGACCAGGAACCTGTGCCGTGCCCACCGACACGGTTTGACAGAGGCCATTTCAAATTCAGTCAAGTGAGAGGGACAATCACTGAGCCTGGTTTTCATTTTACGTTTGAATGACAAATTTTTTCAAAGGGAAACACATTTAATCAGATCCCATTCTTTCTCATTTTTCTTCCAGGCTTTGTGGAAGGGCTGAGTACCTCTCACAGATTTTCCCTGCTCCTCGAAATACTTGCAGACTATCTCCCATTTGAGAAGAGCTCTGTTCATCAGGTCTGGCTTGGTTTGTTTGGGTTATTTTGCTGAAGTCTAGGTATGAAATTTGTTGCCCTCTCAACTGGAGATGGCCAAGAAATATTTAGCAATCCTGCAAAGGGACTGTCACAGCCCCATAAAGGTATCACAGCATGTCTGCTATGAAGGCAGCTCTGCTCTCCATCCCCAGCAGAAAGGCACTGGACCATGTCATCTGACAATTTAAACAATGCTATTTAAATTGCCTCTCAAGCTGAGGAAAAGTTTCTGTACCTGAACTCTGGCCTCTCAGAGTGTGGTTAAGAGAGGAAAAATACAGCCTGATTTGAAATCAGTTCTGTGCACTCCTGTAGAGCGTTTAGAAGAACAAAAACATCAGCCTCATTAAGTCAAAATAAAATTAGTGTTCCAAACTGTAAACGGGAAGGGAAGCCACAGATTAGCTGGAGAAGGCACACGTATTTTCATTGGCCAACACAATGTCAAGGACTGTGGTGCTGCAGGTGTTAAATGCCATCCATACAGCAGCTCTCACCACAGACCTGCTATCGAGAGCAGAACGGGCAGGTAACAGTGCTTTCCTGGCTCAGCCAGCAGTAACTACTGCAAACCCCCAGACTAGTGAGCCTGGGAGCCTTTTAGAGGGGAGTAATTACACATTTCATCCTGAAGTTAGACAAAGGGGAGTGATTTGAAGAGCACCAGCCTTGAGCTGGGGTCTGAAGAGCACATCCAGACTGAAGAGTTAACTGCAGGATGCCACAGGGCTGGTGATACACTTAGCACACGTGGAGCGCCTTTATTCCTTTCCCATATATTGTTTCTATAACATTTCTGCCCTAAAATTAAGCAACACCATGTTCTGTAAAAGCTCCTCGGTCACTGTTTCTGTTGCAGACTCTGGGTGAGAGTTGGCTCACAGGTGCTGCACTGAGGTAAAGCCCTCCAGAAGCTTTTAAGGCTGCAGACTCAAATGCTGATTTAAAAAGAGAGGACTGCAGCATCCACCTAAGCCTCCCTCTTGCTAATCCCATAAGGGTACCAGCCAAAGAGATGACACTCAAGTAAGACAACCTACAGAGGGCCAGGGATGTTGACAAAAAGGCAATTAACCCCAAACCTGTGACTCAAACTGCTGGTGAACTGCGTGGGTAAACTGGATGAAGGGTTTGATCGAAAAGCAGCCAACTTTAAAAGGCTTTGGACTGAGCTCTACGAGCCCAGAGACTGTCAACGCAAAGGTTAACCACTGTCTGCAAATCAAATATGTAAATGTAACATTCAAAGTGGGATCACATATATCAGACAGAATTATGGCTCCCTGAATCCCCTAACAGAACCTTTCACTACATGTTTTCTAAAGTCTCGTGTTCATTAGGAACTAATTGCAAACAAATGCAATGTCAGGTACCAGAAGAGGGGAAAAAACTGCACTGCCAGTATTTTATAATACGAGGAGAACAGATGCATTTCAGTAAAACCTGATGTGCCTGACAAATTTGCTTCCCATTTTTAAAGTCCTATTTGCATTTCAGAAATTTGTTTTGAATGAATTCATCTTCAAAACAACAGTCAAAATGGGACTCAGATATTACAGCAATGGACCAGTCTGGGCACATCCAGTCCATGGTTCTACCTGGGAAGGATTTCATGCTGTGGATATCAAAGATCCACGTGGGATGAGCTGCTTGGGCACAGCAGCTTGTCTGCCTTTGTGGGGCACTTGTAATGTTTTAACTTTAACACTTAAGATGAAACTCTACACTTTCTACCCTGCTCATTCAAATATTTTTGAAATATGGCAAGAAACAACCAATGTTTTCTTTAATGAAATCTTAAGCACTTTCTGCTCTGAAACTTCTGAAGCGCTAGTGATCAATATCTTTCCTAGTCCAAACATATTACTTGCAGAAACATCATCAGATAATTGTTCTAAACATCCCCCCAAATCACATATGAGCATTCTTTTGCAATATATTATTGCTTCATTCTGTCTTTGTTATCTCTCAGCGTAAGAGATTGTGATTCCTCTGTACAGGCACAAAGGCATGAAAGACAGCACGCGAGCGGGAAACTGGGAGGTCGCTCTGCAGCTCCCAGACACAATCTCTGATATTATCATCTACAAAGCTTGTACCCTTCTCCTACAGAAACCTTCTAAAGACAATCTATTCCATTCATATTTTTTTCACCTGGATTAAAAGGTTGAATAGACCATCCTTTGAAAATGTCATGCATTTTGGAGTTGACAGGTTTATTTTTCCCGGCAATGGTCTTAACATCAGCTTTCTTATCTTCTAAACCTGGTACCTTCACGCAGTAATCCAGGAACCCATTTGATCTCATTACTTCCGTATATCCCCGCTCACAGCCGCAGACTCCTCGCTGGGAGATAAAAGGGAATTCAGCATTAAACCAAACTGCCCTCTCACAGCACAGTGCACGCTGTGGGGGAAGCAGGAGCAAACTGCAAGCTATAACCTGCACACACAGATTCACCACCACCAAACCAAACCAGCCAGGAATCGGTGCCTGCAAGCCCATTTCAGTTCAAAAAAGCCCAAATATATTTGGGGAATTGGTTGAAAAAGAGTGAGTAATTACAGAGAAGTCCGACATTTAAACATTTTTATCCCAACAGGCTTAATAACAGGAAGCTGTGGCAAACTCCTCTCATCAGTAACAGTTTTCCCACTGACCCTGCTGGGCAATAGAACAGGCAAAACCAGAAACAATCCCCCTTCAGACCCAAACCCTCCTCATGTGTTTCCACTCCGGCATTTCACAGGGCTATCTAAAATGAAGCTTTCTTATAACCAAATATCCATTACCCTAGATCAGACTAAGCAGTTTCTTCAAGAGGTTTTTTAGAAGTCTGTAGTTCGCTAAATAGATAATCAATTTTCTGGATTTCTATTTTAAAATGGCTCTTTATTACATTTTCCTCTGCTAATTGTCTTATATCTATAATGTCTGTCTGAGGGTCTGATACTCTTGATCCGAACTGGTGACTGATGCTCCTTTATCTCCTCTTTTACAGAGGTTTTAAACAGTCCCTTTTCTAAAGAACAGTACAACAGCAGTCAATTAAAATTAAACCAAGCAGTTTAATTTTAAAATTAAAACCAAAACCCCTCCACAGAACAAACCCAAACTTGCAACACCACATAAATACTCCATCACTTGCTCGTGCACGTTCACGGTTTCCTTTCAGGATGAAATTCCCACACCTTCCTCGAGGTGGTACCACAGACACACTGAACTATTTTCTAAGTCCCGGAATGCAATCTAAGATCCAATCTAATTGATCACATCTCGCAGTGTTAATTTCCCAGCCCTGTTCTGCAGCGAGCAGGTACCTGTGTGCAGTAGGAGAAGGGTTTTCTGCACGCCGGGCTGCAGTGCCGGACTTCGGCAGGTTTCGTCCGAAGAGGACACCCTCCTGGAAAAGAAAATCCTGAGTGCCTTCAAGGGCACGTTTCAAAATGTTTTTCTCTTGGATCACCACAGTGTAAGAAGTGCTTGCCTGCTTATTTTATATAGTTAAATACTAGTCTATTAAGCATATTAGCATAATATCTGTAGGCATCGCATTAATTAATTTGCCGTAACAAGGCAGGGAATTATTATCATACCCATCTTGTTAATGGAGAACAGAGATATACAGATTTAAGCAATTTGCCACTGGCCACATAGGAAGTTAGGGACAGAATCGGGAATTAGATGCAGATCTTCTGTGTCCTCATTAATGTCTTATCTACATAAAAAGACATAATCCACATAACGCCCTTGCCCACTCTCACTTGGGAAAGCCTGTGCTTCTATAGGAATAAAAACATGTTAATGAGTTCTTAAATACTTGGCAACCTTTGCACATAAGACTTTTGTTATTATCCTAACTAGTCATTATAAATAGAACCAGACATGAACATCTGCATTTTCGTTTCTACTCTCTTCTCATTTACCCTGTGCATACTGAAAGAGATCCCATGGATATGCAGCCCTTCTGCCTTTGTCAATCTCTCGTGGAGCTTCAAAGTTCTGACCATGAATTTCCCTTTTCATCCTGCACAGGCAGAATTTGTAGGTCACGGCAACAGCAGGAATCTCACAGTTTGAGTGATTTGAGACTCCTGTGTTTTGACAAGAGGAGGAGGTACATAAGATGGGGTCTCTACCACACGTGTGATGTTCTCTTCTGCTCTCCACAGCCACAGGAAGGTTGAACTGAGCGCTGTGCAAGCCAGCCCAGGCAGCCCTTTAGTATTTGTGCACTCATTTCTTCCCATGACCAGCCTGACAGCAAGGGCAATGAGCCCAAATACTCCTGTGCAATACACGTGTGATGTTGAGCTGACAGCAAGGCTGGTGAGCTCCCACCTGTCTTTCCTACACACGAATCCAAACTGAAGTTCCAGAAGAGCAAGGAAGGTTGCCCAACTCCCTCTGAGCAACAGATGCAGAAGCAGAAAAGCCTGTGAGGAGACGTTTCATTCACAAGTGTGCGAGGCCATGTGGGGACATACCTGTGACATTCATCCCATCCGAGCGCTGACACCACACCGTGCGCACGTTGTCTCGCCAAAGGCTGGTTTGCCACAGGTACTCGTAACACTTCCCTCCTGCAACATCAACACCAGTTACTCTTCACCTCGCAACAAACCCAGCACAAATTGTTGACGGGCAGGAAGCAGCGCCGTGGCCAAGTTACCTGAGCAAGGCCGTGTTTCCATCTCCTGCCCAGAGCAGCTCTCCTGGTTCTCTGCAGACTGGACGATGAAGGCCCTGGATCGAGACTGGCGCCCGGTCGTCTCAAAGCTCCTGCCATTGATGCAGGTGAGCTCACAGGAGCTCCACTCTGACCACTCTGTCAGGTGGCAGTCGCCTGCACATGGAAACAAGAAATCACAGGTTTTCAGAAAGAATTAGCCTTGAAGTATAAGGACAACCTAAGCATACAACACAGCTTTAACAGCGAAATATCCCTAGGATATCTCTCAGTAGCACGCAATATTTGGATTTTCTGCTTCATGGGGTATCTCATTTTCTCAAAAAACAAAGGAAGACTTTCTCAGGTGGTCTAGAAACAGCAGACTGAGCATTTACCTGATCTGCTGAAGCACAAATTTGTACTACAAGGGCTGACAGCACTCAGAGCTACGGGAGCATGCCCACCTCAGACAGCTACCACAGGCAGAAAATTCGCTGTGACCTTCCAAAGCCTTTACCTGGGCAAGGCACAGAGCAGGGTAACTGCAGCACACTCTCTTTCGATGGCAGCTCACCACATAATGCATTTTCTACTGGTTTGGATGTAGCAGAAACTGATGCATCATGCACCACACACGTGAGGTTGCGGACCTGCAATCCATCTCCACACTGTCCACCCTACGGGATGATGAAAGGGAGCAGAGGCACACATCAATGACATTAGCAGATGACAGAAGAAATACAGTTGATTCTACATGAAAAGTCTTCAAAGATACAAATTTGGTCTGCAACAAACAGTATCCCCAGTTATGAGAAGACAGATGAAGATCTCCACTGTACACCTCTCTACCAAAGCTCAGAGGCAGGGGCAGGGCCATACATGAAAGTGTGTCATTATCAAAGGTGTGGAAGAGGATACATTCATAAAGGATTAATACCATCTTTGAGGTCTGCCCTTCATGCCTTTTACTCAAATTAATGAATTTACTGATTCTTAATTAATGCCAAGTTACATGAACACAGACATTTTTGGTTTCTCTGAAGAAGCCTAGAGCAGGGCCTGCTGATAAGGAACAGACATTTCCTCTACCCTCCTTTGATGATACAGCCCAAGAAGAGCACTCACATGATTTAAACCCTGCAACAGCAAAAACCCTTCCTGCACTGTGGGCTGTCTGTGTCATGTTCTAAAGGGAGTGACCAGACCTGGAGCAGAGATCACCAACTCATGTCACACACTCTACCAAAACACCAACCTGAGTCAGCCATCACCTGTCAGCACTAAACCCCACCTAAACAAGAAAAAGGAAGCTCCATCTGAGCCACTCCATGCTCATCATCCCAGTTCTGCCATACCCAGGCATACACCAAACTACGGAAGATTATTTCCTTTAGTCGAAAATCAATATTCCTTGGTAAAGTTATGATCAAGGGCTGAGGATGCTCTGAGAGCTGACGCACTGAGGCTATTTCTAGAGGGTGGAATTGTTTCATTCTCATCAGATAAAGAGCTGTGATGCTGTTGAGGTGCCTCATGTCTGCATGATGCCTTATGAACGCACGCCTGAAGCCTCACGGAAACGGCACTTTAAGAAATTCAGTAAACAAAACTCAAGAAGAAGGAAGAAACATTGCCTTTATATAACCAAGGGAAACGCTCCTTTGGATTTCTTGGCAGTGGATTCTTTTAAAATAATGGGCTTCATCTGCAGAACAGAATGGCTCCTACTGAGTGCATTCATCCAGCAGCAGGTTTGCTAGCAGGAACCTCGAGGACGCCTCTCCTGCACACACCTGGCAGCTTTTGCATTCTCTCCCTCCCTTCTGCTGCAGATCCACAATAAAATGGAAGTAAGAGCATAACTAGCTAGATTTAGAGAAGCTGTTAATCTAAAGCATCTTAAGGAAGTATTAGTGTAGATTTACCATATGCAGCCAGATTCCAAGTTTTTACACCGTGTTTCACTTTAGTCAGTGTGTAACTTACTGTTCTAAATTACTGTTTCACTGCTGAAACTTCTGTTGTGGTCTGAGATTAATGGTGTGTGAAACACTCGTGCAGCTGTCCACTGGGTTAGAGTGGTTAGAAATGGCTGGTGGGAACAGAAGATGATGGGAGAATATTCTTGGGGGAAATGGGCACTAATCAAACTGCAGTATTTCCAGTTTGAAGTGATGCAAAGAACGACTAAATGACTGGAGAAGACAAAAAGATTTTTCAAAAATGTACTTCTATTTTTCTATCACACTACATTGGAGCTACATTCATATTTTCTAATGTCTAGAATAAAAAAAAAAAACCAACCCAAACCTATGAATTCTCAAAACAATCCCAAAGATAAAGATTTGCTTTTTAACAGTGGCTTCCACTTGCTTTCTTTCTTTCAAGACCAGCAATGGGTTTTTACAATCAATTGAACACACTTAAAAGATAAAATGTCAGCCTGTCACTTATAGTAGGAGATGCTTTTTGGTATATTTGAAAAGGTCTTAAGCAATGCAGGAGCACTGCATTAACTTCCTTATCATCTCCAAAATTATTCATGTCCCTAAAATTATGCATTTGAAGATCTAATTAATAGGTGTGGAACCAGAGGAAGTCTGTGGCAGCAATGGCACACTGAGGATGCAGGGAATAGCTGCTAATCAGAGGAGAACTGCCAAGGAAACCATCACATATTCAAAACTCAGGGGATCAATTCTTTATTGTAAATGCTCTTCTTTGGAAGGTGTGATCCTCTGAGGCTTGCCTAGAACCAGAATTTGCCTCTTGAGTCATGATCCCCTTGCTGGAAATATGTGGGAATTTGACTTCTACAGGGGATTCCTGCCATTCGTCTGAAAAAAGACCTATGCTGACCCTACAGAGGATGCGGAACACATCCTGAGTTTCCTAAATACAGGATGTATGTGCCCCTCCACCAGCACCTGCACAGAGCCTCCACCTCTCACCCTGCTAGGAAAATAAGGAGGTTTGTGCCTTCTATGTTGGACAGCCAGGAATCTCTGGAATTCAGTAACACACTAATGTAAGGCAGCATCTCCACGAGTCTTCTCTCACATCACATCTGATAGTTCCCACATACAGCACTCTAACAGGACAGGAGGTAACAGCCCTAATGAAAAGCTTCACCCAGATGTGCCCTGAAGAAAAGTTCTCCCTTTTTGGCTTTTACTGGGGTTCATGTGTTCACAATTATTTTAGGTAAAGAGTTGGTTGGGCAATGCTTTCACAGGTTGATGAGCTTTTAATCAGGTAAAAGTCTGTCTAATGAGGGAGTGCTGCGTGATCGCATTTAAGGGAGTGCTTTTAAAACTGTTAGAAAGGAAAGGTTCTTAGTCTTGTTAGCAATGTCAGCCAGCTCGTGTTTGATAATGCCTGGCTATTCCACTTATATTCCCTTAATGGAAAAAATGATGAACAGTGTCAGACACTGCTAATTTTTTTTTTTTTAAAGCTAATCAGGGTAAACCACTTCAACTCTAGGAGGAAAATTATTAATGTCCTGTAACCCTTTAAAATCGGATGTACTGACCAGTTCCCAAGTTCTGCAGCCCTCTGAATGCAGGGGAAATGCCCCGTGCTGCCACAGGTGTGCCTAAGGTGTGTGCAATTACCTGGGGAGCAACACACTGATTTCCACACTGTGACAATCAGCAACACAGAACACTTAGCAGGCTCCATTCCTAACCATGAAGACACCTCTAATTACTCACATGAAGTCAATTTAGTATAAAATAGTCCTCCTACCAGTAGGAATTGCAGTCTCAGTTATAATACCAGGAAAAAAAATATTTTAGCCTTATAATTAATTGTCCCGTTTCTATTATTACAGGAAGACACTTTCACACTATGCATTCTGGCCTTACCATAGGATGCTTTACCTTATTTCACAAAGCATCCTTGAAAACAGGACTTCTGAAAGCTTTCTTTAGAATGCAGGCTTTAAGCTTCCTTTCCAGTAAAGCACAGGAATAAATCACCCTGTATTTATGAACTACATTTAATTCCTGAGCACCTCATTAAAGAGAAGTGAACATGAATAGAATGGCTTCTCTCCAAAACAAAGCAAAGGGGAGAGAAGCTGCTCTGTGGTAATTGAAGGAGAGAAGCAGGCTCTAACTCACTGAATGCACGGATGGTATCTGGGTTACGGGAGGCTGTGATTACTCGCTCTGAGCTGAAATTTAGCTGGGTTTGGGATGGGCACACTTTAATCTGCACAATGTGTTATTTATCTGGAGTAAGCCAGGGCCTTAATTCAGCTTCCCTACTAATTCTTTTATCAGCTGTGTTAGCTCCTATGGTTGAAGGTTTCTTCCCTGATGTTTAACAGAATCTGCTTATGTTAGCTGGACAAAACATCAGCTGATGTTATCATTTTGTTCTATTTATGTTATACGTATGTTGTATACATTTTATACATGCTGAGTGCAGCACATTCAAGGACCACATTCACAT
Source organism: Melanocharis versteri (assembly GCA_013397845.1). NCBI lineage: Eukaryota > Metazoa > Chordata > Aves > Passeriformes > Melanocharitidae > Melanocharis > Melanocharis versteri. The sequence goes on from VZTG01000476.1 coordinate 844,567, forward strand.
CACTAGTTGAAATGAATTGTTGATTAGAGAAAATATAAATATACTTCTGTTTCTCTGATCTTGGACTGTCACAATCCAGATTTCGTTTGTGAAAACCTGGGAAAATTCTGGGTATTTTTTGTGCCACTCACATATTCACTACACGTCCCTCCACCACACTGAGAAACCACGTGGGTATTCAAGGCACTGGCAGAGCAGAAATCGCAAGGGATGTGTGTCTTTATGTGCATTATTGGCTTCAACCTCCTACATGATATAATGTGGAGAAGCAGCCACAGATCTGGCACAGGTCCTGTCCCCTGGGACCAGACAGGGCTCGTTTCCACCACACTTCTCCTACCTCCATCTCACCAAAGCCAGATTTAAGCAGCCTGATAAACCCCACTGTGAAAGATTCACCTCTGCTTAAACTGGGTTACCAAGTAATACGTTTTAATATTGGAAATGTGATCTAACAGATAAGGAGAGAAGAAAAAGCACAGAGGGGAAGAAAAAGTCAATTCAAGCTTGATGGAAGTCACTGCCAGTGAAAAAACGATGGCCCCAGTGCTGAGCAGAGGTGGCAGGCATAAGGACAGCACATTGGAACTGAATGCAGACATTTTTAGATCATTGAAAAGATAGCCAAGGGTAAGGAGAAAGTAGAAACCAGCCCTTCATACAATAACTCACACTATTGTACTGGAGGCCTGGTGGGGGAAGACCTGCTATACACTCCTTCAAAAAAAAAAAGGAAAGAAAAAAAGAATAAAAAAGGTGAAGCTGTCTTGATATCTAGTGTATCTATTTTCATGTTAGAGTTATTTCATGTAATTAAATTATCGGTCACCATGACTATGCCCAGCCAAACACCTTTGCTCCATAAATCCCCTACAGTAATTCCATGAGCTCACAGTACTTGAACCCGTATCACCTCTTATGAATGGCTGCTGATGCTTGAAAGATGAGGGGCAGGGGTTCACTGCTCCTGAACTTCCCCCTCTTCCCTACAGCCCCTCGCAGAGACACCTCGAGCCCATGACCAGCAATTAATCCCGCGACGTGACGACGGATTTTGCCGCTGACCCCAGGCTCTGGAGAGCGCTGCAGAAAGCCCTACCTGGACCGTGCAGGGAGACCAGGGGCCCAGCAGCCAGCTGTAGCAGGGCTTCACCGGGCAGCTCCTGTGCTGGGTGAGCTGCTCCGGGCACGGCCGGCCCTCGCCCGCTGCCCGCAGCAGCACGGAGCGCCCACGCACCATCTGGCCTAGGGCGGACAGCACGCAGCCCAGCAGAGACCCCGCCAGACAGGGAGAGAGAGAGAGAGAGAAAGACAGATTTTGTAATTTATCAGCATTCCTGGTTCATTTCCCACCACCAAAATCTGTTAAAAAAGCCATTAATTGGGAAGACCGTTTGGATAATAGGGAGGCGATTGCTAAGCCTAAGAAATGCGGTCACTGGTATTTTCAAGCGCACTTCTTAAACACGGTTTTGTATGTTTTCCAAATATAGTATTTGTTTATGCAACACATTTAAATACTTGACTAGACCCTGATTATTAAATAGGACAGGAAAATAATTCCTATGGCAGCAGCATTTCTACCATTATATATTTAATAAGTTTCCAGAGATTTTTAACAAATGAAATTTTCTTTTTATGAGCAATTATGTGGACCTAATTTGAAAACTGCAAACACTGTAGTGGCTATTACCGTCCATAACCACTTCTACCATTTCCATTAAAATCCTATTTATTATTGGTGAAAACTTCTTCAGCCACTGAATGGAAAAAGCAATTATGTTACTACTTTTGAACTAATAAAACGGAATATATTCATTAAAGTTACAGCAATTCCATTTCTGCCTCCTTTGCTGTCCATTTATGCCCAGGAATGTTTTCTCTCAGAATGTTTCAATTAGAATTCCATCTCCAATTAAAAAGAAAAGTGGAAAAGAAAAAGCCCTTATGCAGTGGGATGCAGAAGATGGTGCTGGGGATAAAATTTCTGCCCTGTCTTTCAACAGGTGCGGATTTGAGTTAAAAACTGAAAGGTCTGGGCAGTAAGGGCAGACAAATACAACAAGGCAGAGGCGAGTGGTAATTGCTAACCCAGTGCAAAGGAAGAGATAAGGTGTGGTGGTGGAGCTCTCCCTTTTGGATCACTGCTCTTCAGCTGCTTCTGTGAGCAGAGGGGAGCCTGGTGGGGGAGCAAACACCCTGCAAAACAGGGAGGCTGCAATACCCAGCCAGAGCCTTCTCCTAGCTATTTATGCACATGATTTTTAATTAAGGATACTGCAGGTGTAAGGAACATCTCTGATATCTGTCATCATGACCATGCACAGAGCAAGGTTTCCAAAAACACTTCAGCAAATAAAAATTAAAAGCAGACCCACTTGGAAAAGGCACTGATGGATACCTCAGCAAGCTCTCTTAGCTTTATTCCCTTGCTCTGACCCACTGAATTCCATTTTTAAACCCATTTAAACCAATTTTAAGGCTTCTTCCTTTTCCAGTTTTAATTCCCTAGACCTGGGGAGTTTGTAACAGAAGTGATGATAAAAGCTGTTATCCACATGACTGTGCATTCAGCCATCACAGAATCAGATACATTAGGAGGTGGAAAAAATCCTACCAGCCGAGAGGAAAGGAAAAAGAAAAGGAAAAAAAGAAAGGAAAAAGGAAAGGAAAAAGGGAAGGAGGAGAGGAAGGAGGAGGATGGGAGAGGAGAGGACAGGAAAAGGAAAAGGACAAAAAGGAAAAAAAAATGGAAAAGGAAAGGAAAACTCCTGTGGTCCACTGGGAGGTCAGAGCAAGGGAAGAGAAACCTCCCAGCCTGCTGTTGGATGAACACTATAACAGCCCTCTCTGGGCCCAACTGGCCAAAATTAGCTGTTCCTTCCTCGCCAGCCAGAGACCAAATTTGCCAAATTTGTCTTAATGCTGAATGCTGAGTATTGGTGAGCAATGGAAAAGGCTTTTTGGGGAACAGTGGGGAGCCTGTAGCTGCAGGGCTCTGGGGCACCCTGCCAGGCACCAGCTCCCTGCATGGAGCTGAGGAAAAGGAGGTCTCCTAAGGTTAAAAGATCCAATTTCATTAGGAGGGACTTGAAAGCCTGAAGCATTCATCAAGCTGTTTTAATTAACTAAATAATTTCCTTTTGTACACTCTGTTTAACATGTTCCTAGCAATATGTAAATAGGAAGATCATTGAACAGAAAGAGGAATTAACAGCCTTTCTTTCCACTTTGGTTTCCTATAGTTGGTTATCCAAACTACTGAAAGTCACTGCAGTCTCAGTGGTCAGCTGAGGCTTGACTCAGTCTATCACTTTCTTTAACACTGTGAATGAATCACTGAAGAAAGAAATTTCATTGAAACCTTTCTTTGCACAATGATTGCAGTGAGTTTCTTAAGGCTCTAATTTTATTTTTACTCCAAAAACATTATCTAGGTGCTCGATTACCACTCAAGTAGCAGAAAAACTCAATTTTTTGTTTTTAAATACCTTATCTTTTACTGCCTATGCAGAACAGAATCTCACTGCATCTGAAATTAATTTGTTTCCAATACAAACCCTAGAAGAATTGAAGCAATCCTAGTTATTTCTTTAATTTTCCTTTGAATTGTTCTCTAATTTCCCAATGAATTTGCTACATCTCTGATTCCTCTGCTCTGCAATGTTATATGATACAAAAATTAGGACAGAGAGTGTGCTGAAATTGAAAATAAACATTTCTTCATATCCTCAAGTTAGTTTTGAAATGGAAAAAACAAAAGAGGCCAAAATTGTTAATGCTGGTCACTTAAAATTCTGTTTTGTGTCAGCAGCAGGAATTGCATCTCAGGAACATAGGATTATATTTTCAAATCAGACGAGTAAGACTTTTTTTTTTACCCCCAAAAAATTCTTGCCGTTACTTGCGCTTTATCCCCACAAAGTGATGTGCCACAGCTGAAACCAGGAAGATTCAAATTCCTGCTACAGCTCATCCCAGTCCAATGACCAACATGTTGTAGCAGAGCACATAAACACAGCTCGATCAAGGAACCACAAGACCAGAGCAGGGATCAAGTTAATTAAATAAGTCCTGGGGGTCAGGTTAGGCCCAGTCACAAGCAAGGGGGACAGGTGATAAATAGGGTTTTTCACCCCCTTCCCACTGCCAGTGCCTCCAGCAGGCACTGGGGCATCCCCAGCAACATCTCCCACTGCCAGGCTGGAGCTTGCCAAGCGTGAGTAGCAGGAGAGAAAGCATCGCAAGAAGTTCTTCAGAAGGCAACACCAAAAATGTTTTCCCAAATTGGTGATGATCCAGAGAAGAATATAACCACTGAATTTTTCTGTTGTGTGCAGCCTCGTGCCCCTTCACTTCTCTGTCACAGGTCCCTCTGGTGTTGGGATTCAGGTCTCCACAGCCTGCTAAGGTCCCGTTGGGGGTCTGAGGACTGAGTAAGGTACAGCAACACGTTCAGCCCTGGTAAATCCTGTAATTTATCTGATAAAGTCAGCTCTGTAAGTGACAAAACACAGCTGTAGGGGTTTTTATACTATTTAGCAGTCCTGTCAGAGAACTTGGGAGAAGCCATGTGGGATTGGAAAATGTTTATGTAGAAAAATTCAGCATCCTCATGTATTCATTTGCCTTAACAACAGAAATTCAATTTGCTGGGGATTATCCTTACCAAACATCTTTTCAGCAACTTTGATTCAGGCCATGGAAGCATCATCCATTAAAGCAGTTCTATACATCTTTTCATAGCAGTACAGCAAGTGATATAAGGAACTCTTATATACAACCCAGTGTCAGCCCAAAGCCCTATCCAGCATCCTGAGCAGATGCTGCCCAGAACTACAGCTGCAACAGGCAAACATCAGTTACACGTCTCCACAGGCTCAGCACAGGCAGGAAAGAGAGATCTGCTTTATTCATCATCATTCATAAAAATCAATATATTCGCCTTTGGCTCCTGTGTACCAGAACCGTGTTGGATGCCAGTGTCACATGCACAGCAGCACAACTTCATGTTTAAATGCATTATTCCATAAAATAAAACCTGAGTAAAGGTACCGCCCAATAAAATATATCACATCAAACTGTAACTGCAAGAGAAGGACAGAATAAAAATGTTAGCAACAATGTTTGAGTAAAAAAACCATGTGAAAACACACATCCAGCAACACTAAATTTTTACCAGAATTATATTTAAATTATATTTCTCTCTGAAGTCCTTTATGGTGCTTCTGCAGGCCCTTCACACCTCTCCAAAAAAAGGCAGAAAAGCAAAATATTGTTGTGAGCTGATCCAGTAATGCTGCGTTCAACTTGCTGTGAATTATTTCTGAACACCGAGCACCTAAGCCCTGCATTTCAGCTGTACCGAACAGTGGGCAATTACTTACTGGCAAAGGGAAGCAGTTATGAGTGTTTACTACAGCCAATTCCCACAGCTCGTTTATTGTCCTCCTTTGTTTTTTCCTATCTAATTTGAGGCTTCATCCTACTCCCATGAATGCCTGTGAGAAACTCAGGGTGACTTCAAAGGTGTTGCAGTCCATGACCCTTCTCACGGGAAACCCTGGCTGTGCTCCTCTGAAGCACCACCTGTAGATGGGTGCACAAGGGAAGTCTTCTCTGTTATTGCCATCACTCAGGAGTATTTACAACCCCCTGGAACTCGGGGAAGCAGCTGAAGTGGCAGTGCTTGTGCTGCTGGAACCACGCAAGAGCCACGGCCACAGGACTGGTGCCAAGGTCCCTCCACCAGGGATGTTTGGTACCAGGGTAGATCCACGCTTTAGAGTTGACACAGCAAAAGTCTGATCAGGACCGAGGCTGCAGGAAAATAAACCATGTGCTTGGAATAACCTGCAGGCAGAGTACTTTCTTTTCACTGATGCTCCTGCTTTGGCATGAGGTTCAGAAGACTCTTGGGTCCCTGCAAAGTTGTTCAAGCGGTAGAGAAGGACTGAGCCAAACTTGGCTTCTTTATGATGCAGTTTTTAAGAGGGTTTTCCCAGCTGCTTAGCTGCTGCAGGTTCACAGAAGAGTATCCCCAGCTTTTAAATCCATGTTAAACCACAGCTGCAGTACAGTGGCCAGTACAAGACAGCTCTCCAGCCAGCAGTATGACAGAGTTATGATCTTTGAGGATCAGGAAACCGAGCTGAGCTTGGGCTTGACTGTGAGGTTCAAGCAGCCTCAGTGAGGCTTGGCACCTAAAGCCAGGACACTCGCTGGAAAGTCTCTTTGAGCAAGGCACGAATGTTTCCAGCTTCCCGCTGATTTAGGACATGAAGCAACTCCTCGTACTCATTGGCAGCTCTTTAATCAGGCTTTGGAATCTGCACAAGCATTTCAGGATCGGGGGCAGAATACAAGACACACCTTCACTCGAGTCCATCCTTTTGCAAACTAGGCAATGTAAGAGCCCAGGACGAAAAAACCTTCAGGTACTATATAGGGTGAGCTGCTCCTTGAGCATGCTCTAAAAGCCATAAAAATGTTACAACCTGGTTTTGCACTGTACTCTGTTTAACTTAGTAAGTGACTGAACACTCAAAAAATTAAATTAAGTTTATTCAGCAACACAAGCATTAACACTCCAAAATGGATTTTGAAGAAAAAAAATAAATTTGGGATTAATAGTACTCCCAGTGTGTTGTTGTTAAAACACTGTTCATGAATTATTCATTTTCGTTAAGAAAGCACTACTTCACAAAGGGGCTAAAAGCTCAGAAAGAAAGAACAGCACTAATCCAAATATTAAGCTTTTTCTGTAACACGCTTTGATCTCTGGAATCCATCTGAAGGAATCACTTTATGGAAGTTAAGAGCTTTTTTCTTTTTGACCTTAAGTGAATTTGATTCAAATATACATTATGGCTTTTGAATCTTAAAGACCATTAGCTGTACATCTAATGCACATCAGAAGCCTGGGAAATAAAGTCCCAAGCTTATTGAGAATAAAACCTTCAATGCATTTCCTCATGTCAATACTCAAAGGGTATTTTAAACCATATAAGTTGAAAAACATCCTAATCCTTTTACTTTTTATATGCTGGTGAGCACTACCGGCTATAAAACGTCTTGCTGAAGTTACCGGGGTCATATAAGTGTTAAGGGACCTGTGGATGCAAGATGGAGACAGAGGCATACACTAAATGATGAAAAATAGTCTTTGTGTGTTTTCTTCAATGGGATGCAATTACGTTACTAAAAATTACTTCACCAGAGCATTTGTATTTATTTATTAACCTCTTCAGAATCCTGTAACACTCCCCAGCTCTTTGCTAGCTTTACGTACTCCCCATCTCTGGGGTTAACGTTTCCTGTGACTGAATTCTGAGAGTTTGAATTAATTAATAAGTAATCCTCCAGACATCTGACTACTTGTTCCCTAAGTTGCATTTTTCACTTTAGAGCACTTTGAAAATTGCCTGCTTTGCTCTGAACACCCACCACCTCAGGACCTCGAGAGCGTCCAAAACCAGCTCTGAAGGATTCGGGTGTGGCTCGAGGCTACCCCTGAGCTCCGTACCCCCACTCAGGGCCTGGCTGAGCCCGCCTGGGGCTGTGGGTGCTGTCTGTGCTGCACTGCTGAGGTGTGGGGGTCAGGAGGGCAGGGAGGGACTCACCGCCGGCGCCACACGTGTGGGAGCACTGCGACCAGGCTGACCACGGCGAGAGCTGGCAGTCCACGGCACAGCCCACCACGCACCGGCTGCTCGTGGGCACGGGCTTCTCCAGGCGCAGCTGCGACAGGGAAACACAGGCATCAGCTTCCCCAGGCCCCGGGCACCTCCTGCCACAGCCAAGCATCAAAGAGGAGCTGGCAGCTACTCTGCGGGACACCAGCGCGGTGTTTACAGGGAACGCTCCCGAGGGTGCAATGGCCAACTGTGGTTTCAGTGTGGAAGCGTTTCACGTCTAAGCATCCCTCAGGGTTTGGGTCCCATTCCAAAAGGACAGCCCTAGATTTCTACCAGCAGGACACAATCTCCCTGGTCCCCAGCTTTGGGATGGGGCAGGGTTGGTAGCCATGCCCCGTGTGTTCGAGTCAAGGAGTGACACCACCCACCGACACCCCTCTGCCTCCCGAAGCCCCCAGCTGTGCACTCCCAGCACCAAACACAACTTTTCCACCGTTTACAGGGGGTGTCTTAGGGAGGATCAGAAGGCACCACCGGCCTTCTGGAAACACCTGGACCCCTGGGTGTGTCCCAGCCCTGCTCACCCGCTGGCACAGCTGCATGCTGACGGTGGCCCCGTCGCTGCGCCGGCAGCTCAGGAGGCGGCGGCGCTCCCCGTGTCCGCAGGTGGCATTGGCGCCCAGCTGGCACCCGCTCCAGCCTGCAGACACAAAGCAAAGGGTGCACTGCTGCAGGTCACCTTTATACCCAACACAGAATCACAGAACGGCTTGGAAGGGACCTAAAAGATCGTGTAGCTCCAACCCCCTGCGGTGACACAGATGCCTTCCCCTAGACCAGGTAGCCCAAAGCCCCATCCAGCCTGGCTCTGAAGCCTTGAACACAGGTGTTACCTTCACCTACAGCAGCACTTCCACATGCCAGGGCATCCCACAGCCAAGAACAACCCCCCCACAAAAGAAAGTTGTTCTCAGAGCCAGGCAAGTCTCAGAGGAGACACCGCCCTCTTCGCAGTCAGATACCACATCCCATTCCAGCACTGGTACAGCAGAGTGCACATGCTGAACACTGATAAAGGGTATCAGTTCAATCCACTTGGCACAGGTACAAGACTGCACTGTCTGAAGTAAAATTCCACTTTGATAAAGCAGCTGGGGAAGTTTCTGAAGGGGAGCTCTGGTTTAACCTGTTTTTGTCTCGAGGCAAAGATATCCATTATTTAAAATTAAACTCTAATACTCATGAAATAAAAGCAGTATTTCTAGCGGAAGAAAATTAATATCTTATTACGTGTCTGAAATTATGTTGGTCAGAATACAACTAAACTGAAATAAGCTTTAAAACACCATTTAAAATAAACAAAAAGCACAGCAGAAGCCACTAAAATTTCCATACACCACCAATAAATAAGAAAGATGAGAAGAAAACCTATTACTTTGTGTCTTCCACCTCTGATAAACATGAACACATAAATGTTCTGCATTTCTGAAATGTGATGATAAAAAAAGGCATCATCCTGCTGCCTGTGTTTCTAGGGCTTTTATTACAAACAGGCTGAGTTTTTATTAATATATTTTATCTTGCTTTGTTCTCCCTTCCCACCAGCCCCCAAACTCCTCTTAGATCTCTCCTCTGTGTGCCTTACTCATTTATTTCAGCTGGTCAAAACAAAAGGAATTTTTCAGTTTTGTTTTGTTCATTTGTTTGCAACAGAACCAATTGCTTCTAAGGTCCTAAATAATGCATTTTGCTCTGAATATCCTATGCCCACCCATATAACTCATATTGCCTGCAAAGTAGACTTTTGTTGGTATTATTGACTTCACCAGAACCACACAGATGACACTCTTTTAATTGGAATTTTGTAATTAATTCTGTTGATAACTCAATGTAAATCCCATTTAGCATGCTGCATTACCAATGTACTTGCAACAACAACTTAAATACAAAAATTGTGCATTTGTCCACCAATGCGTAAAAATGTAGATGTGTAATTAACTTCATTGGAACCAACAATGCCAAGGCTTTAACATCCCAAGCAAACAGAACTAAAAACACATACTAAGGGTATATTGAAAATCTGTACCTACCTGTTAGGTCATACTGGTATTGGAAGCAATTTTGATTAAGAATACATGGCTTCATCTGTGAATCTTCAGGGCAGGGCTTCGAACTGACAGGAGACCTCAGCACTTGTCGGGTTCGGGTTTGCATAATATTGGGGTCACACACCTGCACAGAGAAGGGATGGACAGTACAGAGACCCCAGAAAATCACACCACCGACCCCAGAAAATCATACAGACACCACTGACCCCAGAAAATCACACAGACACCACAGACCAGGGCTGTTCATGTCCATCCATGGCCACACGGAGGTAGGATACAATCCCACTCCTGCTCCAACAATACTTAAAAGCATATGAAGGAAAAGAAATGTGGTCCAAAGTTAAGAATCTCATATTACTAAAAGTCACCTTTTATCCACCCTGATTTGGCTATATTAGCCCCCCCTACAGTATTTTTTTCCATGTTTTTTGGTAAGGATCCTTGGGGACAACAGGATAAAAACTGCACCACTTTGCTGTGCCCTGCTTTGCACCTCTTTTCAAGACTTCCAGTAAAATGCCACAGTATTGAATAATGGGACAGGATTTCTGGCACAATTAATGTGTTTTTAAGTAATATCTGATTTTACAGCAAAGCTCTCATTTCAAAGAAGGACATTTGTAATTGCATATCAGTTATGATGCTGACAACAAGACGAGGTGACTTTTCAGAGTATGTGACACCAATACTGATGTCCGGCTGCCTATAAACCAGGATTTGCTTGTTTACATTTTCACAGGAATATGAACCAACTGAGGCAGGTTTTCATTTCTGTTTCTGCATCACAGGCACGAAAACTGTTTGTTTTTAGCAGCCCTCAATCCTCACTCTCATAGCACTGCGGCATGGAGCTGTTTTCCCGCAATCCAGTAACGGGAATGGGTGAGTGGAAGTGGTCACAGCAAACCTAATGGAAATAAATCCCTTATTAAAGGTATTCACTGCCATTTATTGAACAAGATGACCCATTTAATTCCTAACAGTTTCTCATTAGGATTGTTCAGGAACAGCAAAGAAAACAAAAAAAAGCAATGCACGTAGAAATACGTTTTCATAAATGCTTGGGGATTTAAAACATGATTTTTCTATAGAGTGCTGTAATTACAAAAAATAACTAACAGTTTAAAACCACGGGCTTATTACCATGCAACAAACAGCTTGCAAACACTGAACCCTGCATGGGTAGAAGTGTGGATAATTCCTGTATTGTGAATATTAAAGGGAAATGTAATGGCCTTGCAGCATAAATCTGGATCTCAGACTGCTGTAAACTGGATTAGCTGCACAGATGATAGCAAAACTGAACAGAATAAATATCAGGACAAATGGGAAAAAACTCTGGTCTGGTCTTAAAATACATTGTCAGGACCTATTTTCCTTATGTTTACACTACATGAAGGAAAATCTATTACGTTTTTATCGCTGACACACACCTTGTCAAATCATTTTAAATGGTAATCTTGTTTGAATACCCTTGGTCAGCTAAAATACCCAATTGTTTCTAATTATCTGAAAATTAAACCTATGCTAAGTGTTTACCAATAGTTTACTGCCTTTTTCACAACTAATCTGATTGTTCATTCTCACAACTAACACTAATAACTTAAATGATTTGCCAATAAAGCAAAATGATTAAGGAAAAAAATCAAAGCATGTATCTCAGTAGCTACTCCTAATTAATGTTTCTCTGAATTATGTTACCAAAGGGAAAAACAATTAATGGATGCTGTGACAGAAGCTGTCTGTGCCAGCTCAGAAATACCAGCTTTTGCTTCTTTTAAAATAAGAACCTGCAGACAGAAAATATGCATCATTTGTAGATAAGTAAATTCTTTTAATGAAACAGTATTTTCCCCCTGTCTAGCATGGCCCCGTTGTGCTCGATTATAGGACATTGCTGCAGCCCAGTGCTGCCACAGAGCCCCAGAGTTTTCCTGGCTGGCAGGACCATTTTCCCCCTCAGATACCCTCCTAGCAGGCAGCAGACCAGTCTAACAGGGCAAAAATCTATCTGGTGTTTGCCAGGATCCAAACAAACAACTGGTTTACCAATGCTCTGAAGCCAGAATTCTCACTGTGCTGATGAGCCATGGTGCTCAGAAGCCAGAGCTGATGCAACAAGCCCCTCACTTTTACTTGTTCTGAATAATAAGGAATCTCTGTAGGAAAAGCATTCATTTAATCAAGCTGAGGACTTGGGAAACATGCAAAAATTCAAAGTCGGCAAACTGTAACTAATATCCTGTAATATTATTTGTTGAATTTCTCTTAACGTCAATTGAGAAGTCAATTTAGTTTTATAATTGATTTTCTGCCCTTGCTCTTTCAAGTTAACCACGTAAAAAACTGAGCCAAATATACATGGAACTGAGCAAGCGGCAGGAGGGAATGACTTGCAAAGAAAAAGATGAAAGCTGGAATTTTCAAAGGAGCAAGAGGGAGCTGAGTATCCAGCTACCCTGAAATCTCAATGGGCTTGGGTGCACAGCTCCTGCAGGACCCCTCCAAAAACCCTTCCAGAGGCTGGAAAAAAAAAATCAAGTATTTATGACATGGCAAAGGTTGGGGAATGGATTGGCAGCCTCGGTGTCATTAGGGGATGTGAACAGTGAAAGTAAAGAAGAGGGGCTGTTTCCAATGGGGAGATACTGAGGGTGCTAACAAGCAATGCCAACAGGGCATGTCCAGTCCTGAATGTGGATCTTAAAAAGCACTGAGAGCAAAACCAACCACCATCAATGGCAAATCACAGGTTTAGGAGGCAGGACAGAAATGGCAGTCAGTAATTTATAGAAAAGGACAAAAAGAAAGAAATATTCCTTGAATACTTAAAGTAAGAAATTACCATGGGATTATTTAAGATTTGGGCAAGATAACAGGTTGATGCTGAATATTCTCACAAATGAAGAAAATGACAAAATTAATTGGACTGTTTAAGTAATCTTCCATACAAAATAGTAGTGAAGGTGCCGTTCAGGTACACGGATCAAGACTGGATCTGCCTACGGATCCAAGTTTCCAGTCACAAGCATGTATGAATCTACTTTTCTGGGGTTTTAAGTAAATAAAGCCCACTGTGATTCAGCAATCCTTCACTGAGTATCTTCATTTGCAACTCCTCTCTTCCCACTGAGTGGATGCTATACTTCCAAAGACATTATTTTACTTCCTACTGCTCTATTAGTAACTAGTGCTTTCACTGATGACAGATGAAGCTTTTTTAATTATTTTTTACATTAAGTCAGCCATTACCTCCTGTAAGGCTATTGCAACTGGTTTGTGCTCAGCATCGGCCAACATTTCCACAGTGGAAGCATAAGGAAAGGCAGGTGCCTACAACAGATGTGTTCAGGAGTGGGAGTTTGACTTGTATTTCTGAGATCATCTCTTTATACCCATGATACTTATTTTTATGCCTGTGGTTATAAATCCCTTAACTGGTTTCCATAGCTGGGAGACTTTGGAATGTAACCGTGGGATAGAAATGGATGTAACATCAAATGTTCCCTGTTCTGGGAAACTGAAACCTACTTCTGACACCACCCAGACTACAAATAAAGATTTATGGATCAAAGAAGGACAATGATTACGGGTGCCCACTGGCCATAAATAATAGGAGAAGAAACAAATCCTAAGAAATGGAGGCAGCTGTGGTGCACAGAAGTAGAAGGTCAGAGGCCTGGAGAACTCTATGTACCTTCAAGATCAGGTGCAAATCAGTTTGGCTGTTAAGTTTTACAGACTGTGTTGCTTGTTCAGATTCCTTGTTGATGAGTGCAAGCAAACGGGTGTGTAATTCCAGCATATGCATCCTTTGGAACTTTAGGCATCAATAGGAACAGAATTAATTTCTGGACAAAAATAATAAGGGGGTGCCACCTCAGGTGGCACATTAATAGCCTACAGCAGTAGAATGTCATACACAGACACAGTAGGTTTCTTTATGGGTATAACTGTACTGTCCCAGCCTACTTTATAGTATTAAATCTCACCATTTCCATTACTCTTTCCCATAAAGTATGAAAAAGTTGAGCTAGAGCCACGGATCTACAGCCCAGATTATATAAACCACTACAGAAACAAAATATTCTGAAGCAATGAGAGGTCCATAAAATGTTAAGGCAGGAATAAATCAAAGTTTTTCTCAAAGGACTGTTTAGAAATTATAACAGCCATCATCTTGATTCTATGGGGGAATTCCTGGCACTATTGACTACTGCATTTTTTAATATTTCTTTTCGGCAAAGCTATTTCTTCATTATGATCACTTGTCACTATTTAAAGCTAACATAAAAAGTGAGGGACAAAAACATATATAAATGATGCACCCAGCCTTTGCTTCAGACAATCACAGAACTGACAAAGCACAGAAAGTTTGCTCTGGAAGAGAAGGGTATTCAATAAAATAAAGCTGCAAGGTTATGAAGCTAAATTCCAGCGTAAGAGCTGTTAACATATCACGCATTAATATACACTATTAGACCCTCTTTGTGATGGAATTTAAGAGCTGTCCATTGATCCAGGCTTTCGTATGCATCATAATTGTACAGCACAGAGGCTGTAACCCATTACAGGGCCCTTTAAGCTCTTTAATTTATCAAGCAGCTTGTATAATGCATCCTGCACTATATATAGCTGGCTGCATTATTCGTAACTGGCTATTCATAAGGAAACATACAAGCTCAAAATAAGGTAAATGCAAAGGCAGCAACAGTATTTGACTATTTTTAACAGAGCAATGAACCGTTATATTGTTCGTGCCAGTGTGGATGTTTTGTAACAATTTAACAAGCCATTTACAATAACACTAGCAGTCTTTTAAAATGAAAATGCATTTGCATAAATTTTCTTTTTCAGACGCATCCAGGTTCTGAAACCTTGCCTGCTTCCACACAGAACCATTACTTTTTAAAAAGTGATTGTTAACAAAGATTAACAAAAATAAAACAACGAATCTAAAAAGTACAGCAGTTACCAACTTTTTTTGACAAAGCCATACAAAAAAATCCAAGTCACAGCTACGAATAAGGAGCCGTGCATGTTCTTCCAAAAAGCCTCGACCAGCATAATTCTCATGCTTGATTTGAATAAATTATCTCTTGGGCTAGAAAGACAACTCTGTGCAAGCCTCACTCTTCGGTCCAGCCTTCACACTGAAGGTCCTCTGCCAAACTTTCGTGCCAAACCCAGAGAGGTTGGGGAGTTTCCTCTGGAGATATCCAAAAGCTGCCTGAGGACACAGATCTGAGGAACGTGCTCTGGGGAATCCTGCTTGAAGAGAAAGGACTAGATGACCTCCAGTGGCCCCTTCCAACCTTGCCCATTCTGTGTTCAGGTACCAGTTGTGATGAAGACTTTGGTAATCCACACAGCGACTGTCTCCCAGTGTCTACAGGAGCTCACAATTTCTCTTCCAGCTGGCATTTCCAAACTGTAACAACTCCAGCTTGCATGGACAAAGAAAGTCACTGCAGACCTGAGAGCTCGCTGCATTGCTTGGTGACACTTTTAATCCGGTCAGTTGTGGCAGTGTCACACTCCCCCTGCAGATTCCAGGGAATAATGACTCAACTGTCGCGAGTCCTGAGCGCGGCACATCGCCATTGATCCATGAGGAAAATGCTCGCTGAAATGGAGACAGCTGTTCTCACTCACCACACACGCAACCTCCTATAATTAACTAATTTCAGACCTCTTGGAATTAGCTGCTAGAAACGCCAACAGCTGAGGCGAGCAAGGAGGCCACTCCAATCCACAACGGGGGCTGCGACAGCCATCCACCAACAGAGAGCTAACGAAATAGATTTGAGGTAATTATTTCAGGGACTTGTAGCACCACTCACATATTAACTCTTTTTAAGAATGCTTTGATGAATTCAATTGAAGTCAATTAATTACATTTCCAAGTCAGATGAATACAAAGTCGGGACGCCGCAGGAAGTGTGTGTTATTCCATCACTGAATATGTAACAGAGATGACAGGATTTCAGTTCCCAGATTGTTTAGCTGGGTCTTTGAGCAATCAAGTGATGATGTCTGACTGAACAGGCTATTGTCCCTGAAACAAATATGAAATCTCTGAAGCAAAATGCAAGTCAACCTAATTTCCTTGTGGGTTTTTGTTTGCTTTTTTTTTTTTTTTTTTAACTAGCAAGCTTCAAACTGTTATTGTAAATGGCTTTAAAGCTTGATATTTAAGTTACTTGGATGTTACTTAGTGACAAAGAACAAAACATTGTGAGCCAAAAAATAGTCTTCGACCACAGGGAAAACCATTTTGAATTTACTTCTCACAATAGAAAAAGTGAGAACAATAGGGAAGATTTAAATCAGTAACTATGCATTTCTTGAATCCAGTACGGAGACAAAACCTCAAAGCAACCTTGAGGCATTATATTTCTGACAGCTTCATTTCTGACCACTAGATGAAATACTAAAATTTACCTTTGTGCAGCAGTGTTAAATAGCACCATAATCAAGATGCAAAATATGTAATTCAGTTGAAAAACACACATAAAAGAATTGTGGGAGCATCTGAAATTATAAAAGACCACAAAAGTGTTTAAAAGCAAAAGGGAAATGCAGCCAAAAAAGGTAGAACAAATACAATGTTTTAGCAGAAAAAAGTATTGAAGAAAATACTTTCCATCGACAAAGCAGTCGCCACCTTTATGACTCATTGATTTCAACACGATTCAAGATCATTTACCATCCTGAAAGTGGAAAATTCACATGGGAAGAATATTGCTACAAGATAAAACCAAGTAATACCCTAGAAAGTATCCAGAGTACAATGACATATTGACAAAAGGTACAACGGATAATCTAAAAGGCCTTTTTATATTCAGCTGATAAGAGTTAGTTATTCTGCTATCAGGATGAATTTATTATCGACACTGTAAAACATGAGCAGAACACCAAAGCGACTGGGAAAGAATTCTCACCTGACCAAAATCTTAGGTAAATATCTCAAATCAAAGAGAGCTCCTCAGGCAAAGATGAGGCTGAAACTGTGATTGTTCATTTCTTACAAACTAGAATTTGTCAAGTTTCATAAATCCTCTTTATCTCCAGCAAGCCAAACATGACCAGAGCTACAGGAAGATTTCCTGGAACAGTCTTTGGCAACTGCCTCATGAGAGTGCTCTGACTGAAAAAGTGCCAACTATTGTGGAATGAAATGTAGATGTGCTTGAAAAAGAGCAGCCAGGATGCACAGTTTTGCTTTTTCATTGCCATATGATGTGATCTTTCAAATTTTTTGAAATGTTTGAGTCCACTGACTCATAGCTGTCCTAAGTGACCACCTTTCCTCGTGGTGACTCAGGAGGTGGAGGGTTCATTAATCACCCTGGTGCTGGCAGTGCCTCAGTCCAGCCACCACAACTCCCTCCATCCCTGCCCCACAAACACCAAAGACACACCAGTGCCACTCTGCACTGACAGCAAGCCCAGCACTCGCCTTGGAGATGTGGAGCACGTGCAGCCTGGGAGGGACTGTGCTGTGTGGTTCTCTCTCAAAACCCAACACAAACAGCCAGAGTAGCTGTAAAAGGGAGACAGCACTGCCGTAAACTCATCAAAGGGAGGGTTTTATATGCCCATAAAACTTCAAGCTGTTTATTGCCTCGTATCTGGACAGAACTATTGAAACACATGCTCCATCGGCACACAGTCATCTCAGTTTCACAACAAAGCACTGCAGAACAGCTTGTGAAAACATATTGTTCAGTTAATTGCATTGGCATGCAGATGCCCTCACATTTATGAATTAACATCCACCATGGCAAAGGGATGTACAAGGAGACACAGGGACTGTGGCATGCGGCCCTGCGCCTGCCAAGAGATGTGCTGCCTGATGGAGTGCAGCCCACGAGCTCTGGGCTTCCTTTTCCTGCTTCTGTGGGCTACGGAGGCTTCGCTACTGCCAAAAAAAAAGAGCCTTCAGGCAAAAAGTCTGTGCGTCTTAAGGATCTGAGGGTGCTTAAACCTTCAAGCAGTCCTTCGTAACCAACTGACTGCCACCAAGGCACCTGAGAAATCCCCAATGGCCTCAAGGATCTGTGCATCACTTCGCTGCGTGTGAAAATGAAGAAAATCTATGCCTGAAAAAGTCAATGGCAAAGAAACAGCTCAACCACAGTGGGACTCTGAAAGGTATCCAAGCATTTGTATGGGTTGCAAGAGTGTTACACTTCATCAAAGCCATGCTGCTCAGGAGGAGGTGAACGCAGGAAATGAAACACAAGATTTTATTTGACATGTTCTTACCGAGTATATTGATACGCTACACAAAATATTACGGAAGGAAATTACCTGTGTCAGCACTAGTATAAATACCTGTCCAATAACCACTCAACTTTCGGTAATAGCCCTGTTAACACGGGGGCAATGAATACATGTTTGTCACTTAAATACATCAAGCAAGCCTGTTAAAAGACCCCTCAGAGATTAAACCTGGCACCTATTTCAACACTGATCAGGGAGAAACAACAGATCGGAAATCACATGATTTGAGGCCAGAGGCTTTTCATAATACAGAATTTGCAACTTCTTTCCATCTTGCACACTTAGGAAAACACAGAGCAGTTTGCAGTGGCTTGAATCCCTGCATAATTCACCAAGTTTTGAGTACTTCATGACACGACAAATTGTTCAGGCACCTTGCTGTCATACACTTCTGCTGCTGTTGCCTCAAATCTTCCCCCAAGGGTTTGAGGAGGAGGAGATACTGGACAGAAATAGTGCGTGTTGGGAGGGAAGAGCTGGCATTCCCTCAGGACTAACACCTGTCCAGAGGAGTGCCACCCCCAGGGTTTACCAGCAGGTTGTTATGGCAGTCATGCACCACTGACAGAGGCCTCCCCTGCAAACATTCCCTAAGGCATTCAGCCCTTACTGCAGCTGGAACACTGTCCCTTCACCCACTCTGCTTGTGTGGGCCCTCTCCCACAGCAGACCAAGGGGAAGGATGTGTTGAATCAACCATCACAGTAATAACTACGTGTTTCACTAACCAACTTTCTACAGCTCAGTCTCTGTAGAGACATAAATATCTCCAGATTCAACCATGCTGGCAGGATCCATTAAGCCTGACATCCCTCAGAAAATAATTTACTTTCCTAGAAAATAACTAGCCCATGAAATAGTTGAAGGACAAGCGAAGACTGATGTGTGAGGAACACTGCCAGGGACACGGGCAGGAGAGCCTACCTGCGGACACGGGCTCCACTGTCCCCAGTCAGACACTGCACACTCACTGGGACAGTACAAGCTGCACTCCTGCACTGTCTCTGGCACTTCAGCCTGGTTACACAGAGCATCGGGCACAGTCTCCACACTGTGGTCCTCAGCAGTGCTCACACACCTACACAGAAAACACACGTTTTAATTAGAGTACCACAGACACGATGGATATCAACAAGTTTTCTCAACCCCATACAGGACACAGACATGACAAGCAGCATGGTCAAAAAGTAAAATTAGTATGTTAATGCAAATGGAAATCAGCTACGTGTACAACGTGCTTTTGTTACTTCATACAGAGGGATTTTAACTTTGATCGGCTGACAAAGGAGCAAACAGAAAATGACAACCAGCGAGAACAAATCTTAGGGCTCCTGCTAGTAACATCTGAACATTTAGAAATAACTCAGCATTTCCCCGTGCCTGGGGAATGAATATGCAGTAATAATGAATGCCACTCTGGTGCGTGCAGTGCTATTACTCGGGGAAAATGTTAGCAAATCAAAATATGGAGGCTTTGCACCTCAGGGAGCTTTATGTATACATGGCATTTAGGTTGAAGAATACTAATTTAAATACGCTGTGTTCCTGAAAAACCAAGGCTGCATCTCTGAAGTGTTTTTCCTGTAAACCATGGCACATAAACACATGTTTCTTGTCACTTGAAATACACTGGACTCAGCAACACACTCACTGACAGATGGCCAGATACTGCAGCTTTATGCAAGAACATATCAGCTCTTTTTGATCTGGAATACCTGAGCCTGTCTTCACGCACCTGACTTTCCTCGTTTGTATTCCTTCTCCACAGTGGAGGGAATTTTGTTCGCTGTTGATTTTGCATGGAGACCATGGTTCTACTTCCCAGGAATACTGATTGCACTCGCTGTAGCATGGGACTGCCTCGTGCACCTGCCAGGAGAAAGAACCAAACTCCTCAGTTGAACTGTCCAGGTTAGCATGTCTGCAGAAACGCCTCAGCCAAATCCACAAAAAGGCACACTGAAAAATATCCCGGCTTACACTCCTCATGCTAAGGCTGTTGTAATGGCTTTAAGTTCATTTATTCATTATTGACTTGCCAAGGGATTTTTAAGTATATAATGAACAGCAGTGTGCATGCAGCATCTTCGGAAGCAGGATAAATAACAGCTATTTCCTGCAGCCAGAAGAGGAACTCCATTACAATTTCATTTGCTCTGCCTGCTCTCAGTATAATCTATCACATGTCATTCACCAGGACCATATGTACCACATCCTTTTGTGCTTCAGAAGGTACAAACTTAAAATCAGCACTCATTTACCTGTGCTTCTAACATATTCTTATAAGCCATTTACCATAAAAGAATGATATTTCATGCATCTTACAAATTTCATTTTTATACACAAATACGGTAAACACTTTTTTGCCTGCAAGTGACTTATCTCTAACATATCTCCTAATCAAACATGACAGTGTATTCACCTGAACTATGGTATCTATGTAGGGAGAAAAATACAGCCAAAAGCTTGATAAAAGGTGCCAGATATTCAGGTTGTTAAAAGCAGCCCACTGAGATATAGCACTTCAGCAGATTTTTAGGTTTAAATAAATGAATGCATCAACAGTTCTATTACAGTGATGAATAAAAGTTATTTATTTTGAATCTGGTTTGTCTGCAGAGGCTGATTTGAAGATACAGTATTCCCTGTTGCTTTGCATAAAGGATAATGTGCTGCCCTGGAAAAATACAGTGCACCTAAAATTTCTTCTTCCACACACCAAAATCTCCTCAGCCTTGCTGCTGTGGAGCCATTTCATTCTTACCACCAGAATAACTATATATCAATAGCCTTCCTCCCAACTATCCCCCAAAAAGATTCAGTCACATGTTTAATAATTTACAGCTTTGTTTTAAAATTGTAGATTATGACTAGACATGTTGTGGCCACAAGAATAAAGAAACCTTCTTTGTAACATTTCAAAGGTGGGAAGACAAGGAAATTGAGATACCAATCTGAAAACAAAACTGGTGTCCCATCAGAAAATCACCTTAATTTCAAATGGGAGGAAGACAACTTGCAAAGGAAAACTCCTCAGAAACAGAAAATGTCAGAAACTAATTTTAACTGTGAGTCTGCCTATACATTGTGCATAGGTTTAGCAGAGAAAGAAGAACAACAGATGCTGAAAAGTGCAAAATGTGTAAAGGTGAAATGATAGGAAAGAGGGAAATCAAAGTCTGAACTGGTGAGGGCAAGGACAATATGAACTAGTAAGAGCATCACATTTCACACAGAGGAGGGGAAAGGGAGGGGAGCAAAGGCAGCCATAGCATTAGCACCATTTTCCCTGCATATTATTAAGCACAAGTTACAAACCTGGATGTGGCTTCCAGCAACTTGAAGTAGCAGAAGGTGTTCCTGCCCATGATGGGGGAGTCGGAAACGAGAGGATCTTTAAGTTCTGTTTGAACTGAAACCACTCTCTGGTTCTGTGTGGACTGGGCACCGAGGCACTGGCATCTGGCCCAGCTCCAGAATGCACAGGTGTCTGTGCACTGTACAAGGTGCACACAGAGCTAAGCTTCCCACCCTGAGCAAGCAGCACCACAAGCCCTGCTAATTAGCTGAGCAGCCAGGCTCGTTAGCATTAACTGGTGGACATGGGAGCACAGAGAAGCAGCACTCACCAAGCCTGGGCTCAGCACCAGCCAGCAGGAAGCCCATGGATGCTGGGACACAGCTGAAGCCACCGTCCTGCCCCACCAGCCTGTCACCTCCAGAGAGCTGCTGACTCCTGCAGCCACATCCCTGCACACACTGGGGACAACAGCAATCCCTCTTCAGGCACTGCAAAGCCTTTGTGTTCCCCACAGACATCCATCCAGGAGATGGATGTACAGACAGGGAGTATTTATTAGTTTCCCTGCTCCACAGGGGGAAGGAAAAACTACAGCCTGCCTGTGTTGCCTGACAAAACACCCTGCCGTCCACAGGAGACGATCAGTGAGAGAAACAGGTGCTTGAGGCACGATCAGTTTTATCCTCATCACAGAGGGAGCGAGCAAAGAGCCAAATTTGGAAAAAGTGGCCAGCCCAGGGAGGAGGTGCCTCACAGGGCAGTGTCAAGGATGGTAAAACTTAATAAGTAAGTTTATTAAGAGCTGGGTGGCCTGTTCCTGCTGTTTAGACTTCTGGAGAGGAAGCAGAGGTTGGGAGCAGGCAGGAAGTGCTGCGGGGCAGCCGGGGCAGTCCAGCACTAACAGCAGCTTTGGGGATTTAAGATTCTTTTCCTTGCTCTGGTAAATAACTCTTCCTCAGAGTTAGAAGATACCACTGTGAGTCCTGCAGGTTCACAGCACTGCCAGCCTCTCAGCACTTGCCCTGCTGCCTGAAGCCAGGATAAGGCCAAGAGCTTGGGAATCCCATCTCGTTGTCTCAGTGACCTCTGATTGCTCTGCCTTAACATCTGTTAAACCTCAGACCTCTCCAAACCAGCAAAGCCCACCTGGGGATAGCAGCAAAGGTTTAACATCAGGCATTTACCATAAATGTGTTTTAGTGGTCAAAACCTCCCGTGGCATGTAGCTGCTGTAGTAACTGTGTAGGAAAACCAGACAGAGCTGGGCAGGCATGGGATGCCACGTGAACTGAAATCTATCTGAGGAATCCCGTGAGCCAAAGCAGAAATCCCACAGGCACTGACACAAGTACACATAATGTGAAGTGATACTTCAAGTGTGCTCTTCCAAGAGCAGGGAGGATCACAATAACAAAGCCATTAATGGAGCACTCCTAGCCTGCTGTCTCATTGTGTCAAACTGGTTCCATTACACGTGAAGTTCCATCAGCTCTCCTCCTCCTCCAACAGACAGACAGACAGACAGACAGACAGACATCCCACTTTGTGCTGGAGGAGGGAGGACACACAGCACTGGCTGCATGTCCCTGTGGTAGCTCAGATCCCCAGTGATCTGCTGATGACCTGTGCAGTACCTCCTCTTTCGTCAGGATCCCCAGCTTACACTCACCACCAAAAACCTGAATTATAACTGTCACAAATAACCCGTTTTCCTAAGTTATTGTGCTGCCACCACAGCACATCGTTCCTGTGAACAAGCTCTCCCCTCTGCCCTGCATCAGCGCTGAGCAATGCCATCTCTGGCAGCACCTCTGGGACACTGGGGAGATGTAAATAACCACCTGCGTCACCAGGAGGGACAGATTTCTTCAGAACAAGTTACAACAGGCACCAGTGGATGCCATTAAGCTTTAAAGTGTGAGTTTCAAGGAGATGTAAGATTTCCACGGGTGAAACTCTGTGGGAATGAGTTCAGGAAGCTGTGAATACAATTTGTAACTCCATCTTTGCATTTAAAAACCACAGTGATGTGGCAGTTGGTCCTTTCCTCCACAGGACAATGTTTTCCTCCCATTTCTCTCTCCTGGCTTGCCATAATTTGTTTTCAATCACCTCCAATTCCTCTTTTTTTTTTTTTTTTTTTTTTTGGAATTTGGAAAAAAAACCTACAACAAACCTTAAAGCCCTCCATTCCAGTTTTTGCTAGGAGCTGTGGTACTTACGGAGGTCTAACAGACATGCTCTTGATTTTGCATTTTCAAAGGATTTTGACTAAGCATTGCTGCTCTGTGGGTCCCACAAAACAGAGAACCTCAGGTTCATT
Source organism: Melanocharis versteri (assembly GCA_013397845.1). Classification (NCBI taxonomy): domain Eukaryota; kingdom Metazoa; phylum Chordata; class Aves; order Passeriformes; family Melanocharitidae; genus Melanocharis; species Melanocharis versteri. The sequence goes on from VZTG01000476.1 coordinate 868,225, forward strand.
TCTCACCCCCTGGGTCCATGGAAGAGCCCAGTCCCATCCCTGAACAGAGGCTGGGATGGGATGTGGTGTCCTCACTCCCTCACTCCTCACCAAGCCAGGGACCCAAAGCACCCAGTCCTGGAGGGAGTTGGAATGTGCTCCCATGGATCCCTGGCTGTAACACAGACTGCATCCAACCTTCAGATTACACATGGTCTGGGTCTCTTAGCCCACATCAAGTTTGCCATCCGCTGCCTCTGCTGCAGATACAGAAGTCCCTTGTCCAGCTATGCTGCTCCTCTTCCCAAGCACAAAGACAACAGTTCCTTTGAAAATAATCTGCTTAATTCTCACCCTTCCCCAAGCTTATGCAAACTCACTACGATGGTGCATTTACAAACCCCTTCACACAGAGCCCCCCACCCATGTATGGAGCTGTAGTGCCACAATCCATGTCCTGAAGGACAACAATGAAATTAATTCCGTGCAATAGGCACAGGAACCCATTGTTCTGCATGGGGGGAGAAAGATGCTGGAAGCTGCAGACACCTGACCTGTGAGGAGCTGCAGAGATCAGCACCCAGGGCGACCAGCCTGGCTTCATCCCTTACTGCCTCAAGAAATAAACACAGTCTTCTGGCATTTTAGCAAATTAACTGCTTTCCTCAATTTGTATTCATATTTACATGCTGGGTTTTGGGCTCAATGAACCAAGGGCTGAAATGATGCCTGACTGAAGCCAAGGGGAGTTTTGCTGCTGCCTTTCACAGGATCACTGTATCACTCTTTGTAGTCAGAATTAGCCTGGAATACTGCTTTAACAGCCGAATCCCAAAATCAAGTTGATGGGCACAGTTCTCAATAAATTAAAGGGAAGAAGGACAAAAGCTACTTTTTAAGAGACAGACTGCTCAAGCTTGCCCTAATAAAAGAACCCAGTTCCCATTCACTCAAATGCAAATCCTGAGACTTTTTTAAACCATACTGATGTGGACAGTTACTTCAACAAGATATACAAATATTAACCTATTTCTTTTCTCTTTCAATAGCTGATACTTGCATTTTAATGAAAAATCCAAATATCTAACCACCAAAGAGCTTTGGTGTGATTTATAATGTTCTCTGACTTACTTATTTAAATGTAGGTTTGCAAAGGACTTATATGAACAAATGCACTTGCCCAACTGATGTGATTCATTAAAAAAAATTCATACCTATACTTCAGGTAGCCTGTATGATGAGCACCTGCAGAATAAACTAGAACGAGGTTCAACGCTTCTGAAAATCATAGTGACTTCATATTTCAGTGAACATCAAGATTTATTGTCCCTCAAGGTAAATATTGACTCTGGTTTTCCCTCAGTCGATATTTTAGCTTTCATGACAGTAAATCTTGGTGTTCACTCCAACTAAGTCAATATCTGCTTATTATATTAGAACAACCAAACTGATCACTGTAGCAGTTGCCTGAGACCCTGAGGACTACCTCTGTGCTATTCATTTCTGATACAAATGGGCTAAATTCATTGCTAACATGAGTTCGTTCCACATGGCTGCCCTTATACCAAGGTTACATTACACCTACTACACTGAAACAGCCAGAACCGAAGAAATAACAGCCCATTGCTAAACTCTGGAGACCACCAGGAGTAACAGTAAAGGTAGAGAAGATTTCATACAGGAAAGAGAGCTGACTTGCTCTGGTTTGCAGACACTTGCTGGTAAGGGTTAAAACCACTCCTACTGAGACTGGACAGCAGTTTGCTCACTTTTAATATTTTTTGCACAACCACTTTTATGTTCTCTGCACATCCAGGCTGCAAGAGGAGGCGGCAGTGGGATGTCACCATGCAAAAGAACCTCTCCTCCTCTCAGAGCTTATGGCCACCAGCTGGTGACATGCGGGCCGCTCTCATGCAACCAGCCTGATACAAATGGATCCACAGTATGGTGGGAAATACACCTCAAAAAATGTCCATTTATTGTAATAATCTACAAATTGACTTCTGTGTTGACTCCATCTCGCTCATTCAAAGCTCTTTTTTTTGGTTGAAAGATGTCCATATATTAGCTGAATAACTTTTATAATGTTCCAATACTGCTTTCACATTCGGTTTAATCCAAACCAGATAATTTCTAACAATGAATTTCTTTGATTTAATTCTTTAAAACTGAATTAAAAATGGAGTACTTTCTTTGTTAATTACCTAACTGCGTGTTTGATTTGGCAGATCTAAGCACACACTTAAAAGCTTTACTGAATTAACTGCATATCTGAAAGACAAGTACTTGCACATTAACAAACACTACATCACAGAAATTATCTCATTAAAATTTCACCATTAAATAGTTCTCTTTAAAATAAAATTGATTTTATTTCATGCTAGTTTATATATTGATCACGACTGCCAGAAATATGCTAACCGCTCACCAGTATTAAACCTGGTTGAACAGTTAATTTTCAAGCAATTTAGATTTTGCAAAGCAGCAGCTTCACTGATGAATACTTGTCTTTAGGTATTTGGATGCTGCAGATAGCCACCAAAACTTTAAAAAAAATGCTCAAAATGACTTAGAGCACAAAAGCTGGAACAGGTCTGTGGTAAGACTTCTAAATTATTGGAATTCCTGAATTTTGTATGCCTCTAGCAGATCCCTGCACAAATACTTGTGAAACAAATTCAGCAGTTTTAGTTTTCATTCACGCCCAAATCAAAGGAGTTTGTGTTTCTTACCTCCTTTGTGGTGCGGAGAAAAGAAAATCAATTAGAGCTTTGCTAAGGTTCTGAAAAGCCTTCACTGGCGTTGAACCAAAAAAAACCCCTGAAACTGTCTAAAACTTGTATCTGGCAAAGGGATGGGATCCATTTTATTCTAAATTCAGAGCCAGGGCAGTAATTACAACAGAACAGACACAGAGCTGCACCAGTTGCCAGGGTCTGCCCTGTGGGCAGTGTGGAAGCCCCTGCAGAAACAGACCCCCCACCATTACTCCACTACTTCAAAAACTGCTGAAAAATTATTCCCTCTGAAAAGAGTGAAAACACTTATCAAGCCTCTGAAGTTTCCCCTGCTCTTGATTATCTATTTATAGGCCAATTCTCAAAACTGCTCAACTTTAATCCTAATTTACACATGGGACAACTGAGGATGAAGAGCTGAGTGATTTACCAGAGGGTGGCAAGGGAGCCCTCGGGAGTGGGGGACTCAATCTGGAAATGCCCAGTTTCTTACACTAACTGGGTGATACCTCAGCTTAAAATCAGATCCTGGAAAGTTCAGATAAAGACATTTCAGGATGAAGCCAACAAAAAAAGCAGCACTGTAAAATTCTGGCTGCAAAATGAGGAAAAGAGGAGAAATTAGGAAAGCAGCAGGGTATTCTCACTATAAAGACATCTGGATGCTCCACTTCCCCTCGCCATGGCCTTTAGATGCTTTTACTGCATCTATTTTCTTGCTGGACTTTACAAAATGCTCCTAGTAAACCCCTTACATTCTTCTAATGGATAATTAAATATTCAAAGTCAGACACTGATTTATTTCAAATTCTTAAGTGCAATGAGTGGAAAATGCCTTGCTTAAAAAGTTAATTAAGGTGAGCTGTCGAACCCCAGTCATTACAGCTCACTCTGACAGAACTACCATGCTGCTCAGCAAGGTTTATTTACGAGTGGTAAGTGGTTTTATTTTCTGTGAGATTGGTGCAGGCAGTAGAAACACCAAGCTGTAACATGGTAAACCATGAGTGCTCTTTCTCAGAGATTAAAATACCAAGTTGGCATCATTCAACATGAGTAAGTAAGGGGAAAATGGCCCCAAACCTGCCTGTCTGGTTTTACTCATGGTTTTACTGTCACTACAACCTCTGAGGAGCAGGACATAGCACAAAGTATAACCTTGCACATATCGGGTATTCATTTCTACCTGAAATACTCAGGCAAGACAACTTAGTCTCAGAGTTGTACAAAAAATGGAGGCATTAAAGTGGGGATGGGGGTTATGAGAATACAATCACAAATGGCCAGTTCCTGTGCTTCTGCTTTTTATTTTACATTTTAATTGTGTTTCATCCCTATCAAGAAAATATTGAATCCAGATGAGATACTAACAAATGCCATCTTACTAGGTTGTCAAATACAGGGGTTTAAAACAAGGCAGAAACTCATTAGTGAGAGTTCCAGTGCATTTTTGCAGATTTCAGAAGTTGTAGGTGCTGCTGCCTCCCTGTCACAAAGCTAGGCAAGCATAGAAAATATAAGTAGATACAAATAAATCAATATCCCTTGTTTGTGAAACAGCACATTTTGCTGCAGCTGGAGTTTCAGGGGTAACAAACCAATGTGGCACCTCTGGATGAATCTGTTATGTTATAATAATGTCGGATCCAGTTTTAAAGAGAGGAAGAGAAAAAAAAGCTGATTGATGAAGAAAACATTGAAGCCCCTTTTTACTAGATGAGAATAACAAGATGAAGACAGATTGCAACACCAACCTGAGCCTTTGTAGATGTCCATGTTAGCAGGGCATGACAAGCAGAAAGGAAAGAAAATTACATATTCATTAGTTTGGCTGCTGCATGATAATATTGAAAAAAAAAAAAGGCAGAAAATCTGCTTAAAATAAAATTGCCACAATGTAATGTTGCACTCAATCCCTCGACTTCCCCATCTTTAAAAAAAAAAAATTACCTCAAGGAGAAATCAGGCATTTCTTTGTGAGTGAATGAAAAGCACTACTACGCTCAAGAATAAAGCAGAGTTCATTCAGCTCCATCTAGCAACCCTCTGGAGCTCATCACTGTGTCTCATATTCAAAGTTTAGGGTCATAAAAAAAATTTTAAAAATCTATGAAAATCTATGAACCCGAAATCTGGTGAGACACCCCACAATTATGGACTATCAGTCACAATAGACCTGAAAGGCTTTCAGATATGTAAATACCAATTGGGTGGCTCTGGCATTAGTGAAGCCTGCAGCTGTCCATGATGCTCGCATGTCCCCCTCCTCTCATCTGACCGAAACACCCAGAGAAGCCCCCGCAGAGGTGTGACAGGAGCCACCCCAGCCTGGGGACACGGGGCTCTGGAGCCTGCCACCGCCACCACCGCGGCTCCCTGCCCAGGCAGCCGGCGCTCCCCGACCAAACCGCTGCTCCAGCAGGGCAGGAACCTGCCCCGGCGGGATCTGAGCAAGTAATTACTCCATCCAGAAGCCAAGTCATCTGTCACATGGAATGAAATAAACGCCGTCACTAAACACAAACAGTCCCACAGAAGCACTTTCTTCGTAGGCATCTGGACAATAGGCAATTTAAAGAAAAGACCATCAGAGCTTCCTGCGAAGTTAAAAATGATGCCTCGGAGACAAAGCTCAGCCCCAGCCTTTCTTTTAGGAGATTTTAAATCATTTCAAGGTCTAAGAGCTTCAAATTGATATTCTATCAGTTTATTTTCATGTCTTAAGCAAGAATAAATTAATGCGACAAGAGCAGTCACGTCTGTCCTTACTGTAGTATGATCTTGAACTGACAATTTTTCCACACGAGATTTAAAACCAGTTAACTGACAAGAACAATTTGATTGATAGCACTGTAGACAAGAGATAGAAGAGACTGGGAAGTGTCAGGCAGTTGAAAGTTATGTTTTTTGAAACACTCTTCTATGAGGCTACACCAAAGGCTGGAAGCAAGAGAGAACTGCAAACTGCTCCTGAGGCTTCCCGCAGTCACAGCAAGAAACAGTCCAGTTTATGTTCCTGCAAGAGCAGGAATAGAAATGCAAACCAGCCCACAATCTGATTGTTTCGTTAGGATGAGACTGTGGCTCCCCCCAGCCCGCTCAGCAGCAGGTCTCATTCCTCCTCAGCAGCATCCAGGCAGAAACGGATGCTCGCAGGGAGAGCGGGACAGGCGCTGATGGATGAGTGATAGATCCCATAGCTTCAGAGCTCGGAGAGATCACCCACAGCCTGATTAGTAACTGCAGCTGGAGAGATTTTCCTAGAAGAGCAAGATGCTGCAGAAGGCAGGGTATGTGACAGCCTGTTGCACGGCCTGTTTGCGGGAGCTGTCTGACTGCCAGGACAGGCAGGCGTTAGTACCGCGCTTAGACGCGGCATTAACTCCAGCGATTTTCTCCCTCTAATTACAGGTGAGGCACAGGCAGGTCCCCCAGCAGCGCTGCACAGAGCCCAGCCTGGGGACCAGGCACACAAATCCACAGATGTGCAGGCAGCTAAAGCCACACCACTGCACACTTCAAAATCCTGCAATTGTTACAATCTGACAGTTTTTATTGCTCTTTCTTGCAGGTGGATCCAGACAGAAAAGATTTAGGCACAGAAGAGCCGAGTTTTCTTCCCCGAATGCATATGTTCAAGGAAAGTGATGTGCTGCAGAGAGAAACCATGCTTCTACCTGAAAGAACATCCATATTTAATAAACTAAAGGCTCCCTTGAGCCAGAAGTTAAATTCTACCCAACCTACTTCAAACATCAGAGTGCACATACGCTGTCCCCAAGCCAAAAGATAAGAGGGAATTGCTTGCGAGCCACTACCTTGTCGGGTAGCTGATGTCTCTCTAGTTATGGGTATCTTTCTTCTCTGTTTCCACTCCTTTCTTTCAGGGCAGGGAATGTGTACTTTCTGATCCCTACATTTCTATCACTGACCTGTAGTTTCAGGTTAAATGCTTTACATGGACCTGCACAAATCCACACGAATCAATGCAAAGTCTTCCACTGAATTCCACTGGGATGTGCTGTAGCAAGCAAGAAACATCTGAACATTTATAGGTGCTTCACTACAATTTAGGGAAAAAAAGTATTGATTGTGGTGAACTTTTGCTGCAGTATGTATTTATTTAAAATGGACATCAATACTGCCTATATATTGCTGATTAATGAGAAGCTATATAAAAAGTAAATAGATGGTTTTTTGAATAAATCTGACAAGGAGCACATCCCTAGAGGTGTGCAGGGGAGACTGGACTGGATAATATTTAAGGCCCCTCACAACCCAAACCATCCTATGATTCTGTGAGGGAACAATAGAATAATTCTTCATGCACGTGTGCCCATGCTCTGCAAACATCAGCATCTAGCACATAGCTGTATTTTCTTGGTTTTAAGGAGTTTGTGAGTGTCTGATGGCTGGAACCCCCCCAGAACACTGAGCTCCTGATTTGTTCATGAACCAGAGGGTGCTGTACCCTGTAATAAGCACCAGCAGTGCACGAGTCCTGCTCTGTACCACCTCTCAGGATGGGTACGTCAGGGCACGAGTGATTCAGCAGCTCTCACACCTCTGCCATTCCCTGGAGCACCACCTTCACGCATCCATGGTTCTGGAAATAATGGAGTGAAAAAGGCTGTTTCCCAAAACAGTAAGTAAAAGGAGGAAATAGAAAGCAAATGCATATGGAGACTACACAACCCAGCTGTGCTTTGCAGTGTGTTGTACACGTGAACCACTCTACCTGAAACCTTTTAGAGAATTAAATAATGCAACACGGCAAATAGCATGTGATATAAATTAGAGGACACAGTAATTTAAAGATCATGAAAATGGTCCAAAAGAAAGTATTCACTCAGCCCATAACAGATGAGAAAGCAAGGAAAATTAACAAGGCAGAGACAAGAAACTGATGTTGAATAGCAGATCTGAAAGGAATTGAAGAGTCAAAGAAATAAATGGAACACCATTACCTATCACAGGAGCCACACAGAGAAAGCCCAACATTAAGAAAAAGTCAATTTACAATAGAGGGAATGGCAGAAAATGGAAGATCACCAACAGGGTGAAGACAAAGAAAGGTGAGACAAACTTATTATGATAGGCACTGACTCAGAAAGTTTGGCCATCAAGGAGGGCAAACTTGAAGAGACACTCGAAATAACATCTGTGTCAATGAGGTTATTTAGGAATGACAGGGACAAGATACCCAGCATCCTTCAGAAGATGCAATGCAAGAGAGCTGGAGGAAGAAACGAGGAAAACAGTGAATTGCACAGCAGTCATCCAAACTTTTATTCTCAGGAAAATATTTTCCTACAACATCATCTATAAGCAGCAGAAAATAACAAGGAGATGAGTAGCAGGCAGCATGGGTTTGTCAAGAACAAACTGTGTGAAATCATTCTGATGTTCTTCATAACAGGATAAGAGATGCTGTGGATAGGGATGAAATGGCAGGTATTATGTCGACCTTAGTAAGCCTTTCACACACCTTCAGGCTAAGGAAATATGGTTTGGATTAATCTAATACTCTGCAGTACAATGCTGGAAAATCACATTCTGAATAGTAAAGTGTAAAACTGGCAAGAAACCACACACATGGCTCTGCAGAGCTTTATGTTCTGTATCCAGTCATATCCCTTGTTTTCATTAATTTGGGGCTGATGGACTGAAAATGATTCTTACTGATTCCGTGGATGCTGCCAAGGTCAGAGGGACAGCGAGGCAACTGGAGGCCAGGAAGAGAATTCAGGATGTGCTTTATGAATTGGTGATATGGAATGAAAAAATAGGTTGAAAGAGAAGTACAGAACTACAGTGACCAGAGACTGACCAGACAACAGCAAGAACACAGGATGAGAAACAAACAGCCCCTCAGTGGTACCTCTGTCCTGGATCCAGAAATTGCAGAGAACCATAAAGAGAATGTGAGTCAATAGTGTAGTAAAACGATGAGACAAATGCAGAGTTCGTAAAACACTGAGGTGCCACTTCAGCTGTGGCACAGATTCAGCTCAGGAAGCACATCCAGACTTAGGCACCCAACTTCATGAGAAATCTGAAGGATTTGAACCAACTGGGGAACAACTGATGACAGTAACACTATAAAGACCAGAATTAAATTGCCAAGGTGAGTGGTGGCATTTCCTCTGTTGCTTTACAGGCAAACATTTAAAACACCAATATAATTAGTTACCATCTATATGATGGCAGGTCTGTCAACAAAGCATGGTATCACTGTCAGATAAAATAGCGATGCTGAGCCATAAAAAGAAATAACTCTGCTGTATCACACCAGATGCAGAGTAGCAAAAAGACACCTGAGAGAGCTTTAAAGAGATCTTCCAGCAGCTTGAAACCATCTATCTGCAGCATCACTGAGCTCTGTGCTGGCTTATTCACTGCTGCCTTGAATAAATCACAGATTGCCAGACTCTGTTTTGGAAATCAGGGGCTCTCTTATACCTCATAGAGGAATAGGGGGGAACAATTGCCATTATATTAAATATTAACAACACTGTTGCTGTAACACTGCCTACAGTCGTAGCTCCTCATTGTAAAAGTAACACTGATAATGACAGAGCAGTTAAAGGAAACCCAGGAAAATAATTCGAAGTCTGAAACACTTGCCTAGAAGTAGCAAAATGAAGGAACCTACTTTGGTTCAGATGAGAGATGGGAAAGAGGAGGTTAAATTATTTTTGAGAATATACAGAGAGAATTTCTCTTACAAGACCTCTTTTTAAGCTAGCAGGTAAAGATGTATATTCTCAAGGCTGAGAACTGTAGCTAGACAAATTCAACCTAAAATCATAAACAAAGAGGGGACTTTTTAAGTATGAAGGAAATTAACTACTGGATCAGTTTATCCAGGGTTATTCCTCCTCCAGCCAAAGAGTGTGCCTTTCCACAAACCTCCCCACGTAGGCAGGGATTTGGCTGCAGACAAGGAGCTTATCCTGTACAAGAGGTCAAATTAGACCCTCATCATCATCATCATCATGTACCTCTGGTCTTAGGATCTCTGAATGAGGAACTCCACAGAAGACTTCTAAATCCCGTATTAATCATCCAGTGAGCACCACATTTATTAAGCCACACTGCATACTTTAAATATAAACTGCACGTTGAAGTTGAAGGGATTCTTGCGTGGATTTCACGTACGTTTTGAGAGGCTCTCAAAAAACCATGGTTCTACATTATAGATCAGAGGCACACTGGAGTTCAGCCAGTTCATGTATCATCCCATAAATGTTGATCCCCCAAAGATGACAATATTTTATTTACTGCATCAGCTCTAGCTACTAAAATTTAAGCAAGACAGAAGCTGGAATTCAGCAGGTGAATACAATTTTTAGCTAGGTCATGATGGCACCAGAGGCATCAGGATGGAGCAGGAAAACAAAAAAAAGCAATTATTTAAATAAAGCAAACACTCCCTTGCCTACATCTATTCATCAATGAGTCCTGCCATTTCTCAACTGTAACTCTGGAGTGGGTGAAATAGATGGAATATTTGGAAATGCAAGTTGGAGTCTCCTGTCTCTGGATAGAGGCTTCCAGATTTTTGGTTTGCTTCTGAGACAGCTGCATCTGCTGGTTTTTATTACTAAGACCCCTTTCCTAGCAATGCATCTCTGACCTTCCTGCAGGTCAGTGCGTTGTACCTGGCACATGGACAAATATATGCATGTATGCATGGATATCACTAGGAATAAACAGGAGCTCATTGACAGGAAAGTGAAAAGAAAGAAAACAGAGAGAGAACAACCGGCAAAGAAGGGCAAATATTCACTGTGCAGAAGTGCATCTCAGGGAAAACAAGAGGAAAAATATGGTAACAATGAATACTGGCAGTGACACAGTGAAGGATAAAGGCAAAGAAAAGACAAAGGAAAACACTAGAGGAAGAGGCTCACTGTGTTTTACAAAAGCTTGACAAAGTATAACACAAAGCAAAATACGTCTGAGGCAGGACAGAGGCGCACAGAGAAGCAATGACAAAGTTATTTGCAACAGGGAACACATGGAACCCTGCTGGGTTAGACTTGGGTCGTCTCTTTGTGGTTTGGCAAGTCCTGTAACAGCTTCAGATCACATGGGACACATGCAATAGGTAGAAAAGTTGGAAAAGCAGCAACACTTAAAAGGCTAATGCCTGTATATCTACTGACAGTTTGATAGTGACTTTAGTGCCATCGTTTGCTCCATTGGCAACACTTGTGTGGTTATTTTCAGCTTATTTTACAAAGCTACCTTCAGAAATCTTTGCTTTCAGCAAGCGATGCAGGTGTAAGAACCAAGCTCCGTTCAGTTTGTACCAAAGCCTCGCCCACAGTGCAGCTGCACACCAGTGTGTGTGTCCAGACACACAAATTTCAGAGAATCACAGAATCAGAGAATATGAGGCTGGATGGGACCTCAGGGATCATCTGGTCCAACTTTTCACGGCCAAAGCACAGTCCAGACAAGGTAGCCCAGCACCCTGCCCAGCATCAAAGAAGTCCAACACTGGGGAACCCACCACCTCCCTGGGGAGATTATTCCAATGGATTGTTCTCACTGTGAAAAAATTCCCTTGTGTCCAGAAGGAAGGAGTAACATTTTTTTTACCTGTTGCCTTTTCCAGACAGCTCCTTGCAAAAAGGGAGCCTCCATCTCCTTTGTAGCCACCCTTTAAATACTGGGACATGGAACAAGCAACATTTCACTGTCTTTTCATTTAGACTTAGACATGAACTCTCCACAGCAAGGAAAGTAACTGCTCACTCAAAGAGCCACTTAAAAATACTTGAGCATGGCAGTAAATTCCTCTCAGTGTTTATTATAGGGACATCAGACAGTTTGCAAATGATATTTTTAATTGCCAAATGTTGGCAAGTCTAGACCATGAAGGACCAGCATAGAGCACATTGCTTCAGATGGGTACAGAGAAATACAGCCTGGTAGAGATCACTGAAAAATCCACTGCATTTGGAATAAACAATAGTTTAGGTTGGATTTTTGGTTGTTTTGGCGGTTTTTTTAGATTATCTAATAGAACAATTGAGCTGCCTTCTATTACCTTCTATTACATCAACAAAAACTATCAGAGAAGGAAAAGTACCAAAAAAATTCCTTCTTTTGCACAAAGAAAATGAAAAAAGAAGTAATCAACTGTTACTTGTACTCGTGCATGTTTAGACATGGAAATGTTTTTCCTAATAAAAACAAAAGAAATTACAATTTAGAGGAAAACAGAAACCTGAGGTATCATTTTTCTCTTTTAAATACAGTAGAAGATGCTTCTCAAGGACAATGCCTGACTTTCTAACTCGGACAAAACCAAACCATATTTCTCACTGTGATGGTCAGCAAAACAGGATGTTCAAAATAAACAACCCAAATCACAAAATTTATGCCTCTCTGCTCCTGCCTGGCTTCCTCAAGCTCTGGACAGAGGTCTCTGGAGCAGGACGTGCTCCTGTTAAACACAAGGAATGCGAGCAGGTAGCTGTGGTGCACTGCCAGCCAGGGGGCCCTTTGTAAATATCCCTGACATGAGATTCCCCTCACAAAAGGAAAAAAGGATTTATTTTCCTCACTCATCCAGACAAAACGATTATGGCTGCACCTGAGCACTGCAGAGCGAAACCAAAGCAACTAAAGGAAAAAGCCTAACGGCACACTGGGCAGGAGCTGCATGGCTCACACAAGCAGAAGACATCAGAGATATCCCTACTGCTGGCACTTGGGATTTCCACCTAAAATCAGGAACACGTATTTATAAATCCCATCTCTCCAGTGGGGAATGCCATCAGAGCCGCCCAGCACTGCTGTTGCAGCCCCTTCCACTGGGTGCAAAACCAGCAGCAACCCAGAGGTGCTGGCACATGCAGAAGAGCACGAGGGACCCCAGTATTCACCTGAGAGAAAGGCAACTCAACACTCCTCCCTGCCTGCTGGAAAACTCACTTTGATGCTTTCCAAAGATTACAGTCTTGATGCTTTTTGCATCCCTGGAATCAACATGACACATCACCAGCGGGGAGGGCCAGGGCAGAGAAAATGCTGATAACAGACACTATTGTAATGGCTATGCTTTTAAGATCTCCTGGGGATGAGGTGAGATGCCACAGTGGGTAAAATACACCTTTCCTTGGGGAACAATTATGGGAGGCTTAAAGAAAATTAGATGAAGTACTGAAGGAAGCTCCTGATGGTGTGTACAAGGGCAGCTCTAAAACAGAGAACAAACCAGGATACAGTGAGGCAAGATTATCTTTGCTTGGTACAGTAGTATGTCCAGACTTCTTCAGAGTATATCTACTCAGAGCAAATGACATTTTCAACAATTCTAATGATAAGAATGCATGTTTTTGTTGGGAATTACCCCCCTCACACTGACTGCTTCCAGGAGCCTATCTTGTTTTTTCCCAAAGCAATGTGATACTAAAGCATTCCAACTTTTTTTCTGCTATATTGTCTCGTTTGGATTGTTTTCTTAGTTTTCATTGCACCACATGCAGGCCAGAAGTGCAGACACAGCAACAGCAGACAGGGGATGTAAGCACATCTCCAGCGAGGTCGTGTTCTCCATCAGGCTGGCACGGCAGCAGAGAGGCGAGCGCTGCTCCGATACGGCAGAAATAACAGGACCATGAACGTGGTTATTCATCTTCTCCATAGCTCACTCCATCAGCAGAATTACACACAGCAGTAATCCACGCCCAGGCCTCTGGTAGGAGCTAATGAACTTGAGAAATTCTTATAGGAGGAATTAGTTTGGTCCTGTGTCAACAGCTCTTTCCCTCTGAAAAGGGCACTGTGGCATTGGTTGATCAGCTAGGAAGACTTTTCCTTACAGTCAGCCTCTATCTCCACTCTTAATTCCAGCCTACTACCCTTGTTATACCCCCGGGCACCACATTGCATAACTGATGTCTTTCTTTGATATTTACACCCTTTATGTGCTTGGGAACCGCTATGAACTCCCTCAGACAGCGCTCAGCCCCGGATGCCTTCTCACCCCAGTACTTGGCTCTTCCCCCTTCCTCGGCAGTGGGGTGACACACCTGATGTTAAGTACAGCCCAAACTCCCGCTCAGAAGCAGCCTAGGCAGCACAGGGGGGCTGGATGGTCCCAGCCCACAAAAGCCCTTGAAGTCTTTAGCTTAAGCACACACAGGTTGAATCCAGACTTTGCAGGAAAAGGGGAACATACCATTCAAACACCACACTGCTTGCTCTCCCCAGCTTCTTGGCCCATTTAATGTGCTCTTCCCAGGCATTAAAAGGGAAGGAAAGCTCTCTCGCTATGTTTATTACGCAATTCAGTTTTATATCAGCATATTTAACTTGTTTATGCTGAACTCTGCTGCCTTAGCAAAGAACCATTGAGCAGAGTCTTAGGGGATTACGTTCAGTATTTTCTCTTAATTAGGCCATGCTGGCTCCTAAGATGCTCTGCGCTGCTTTTATCTGCATCCTCCCACAAACTGGAACTGTGTATCTCAATATTGCATAAATGGTTTTACTCTTCTCTGAGATAAACCTAAGGAGATTAGACTAGTTGGCTTCTCTCAGGTTCTTGCAGATTATTACCCACGACCTCACTGCCCTCATGTCCATGCCCCTTATCTCCCTCCAACACTTCCTGGTTTTGAATGCTTCTGATTACGTGATAGAGCCTGAAAAATGGCCAGGGGCTCCCTCTGTGATTTGCTCTTTCTGAAAATGCTCTCATTTGCTCATTCTTGCCTTCACCTGTTCCTTTTTCAATAGACCATTTGGGACAATAATCTGAAAGCATTTATTGCAATTGGGCTGGTTTTCCAGAATCATTTGGTCTGCCAACTATTGAGATTCATCACAGCACTGGATTTCAGAAATCTGGAGGCAAGGGAATGTCCAAGCTTTCCTAGAAGTCATAAGAAATCCAAGGACTAACCTCTACTGCCTGACCTAGCTCTCCTCAGGCTGCAGAACATTTCTCTGCAGAGATGACGACTATTTAATATGAACATCAAGAACAGTGTGAGGCTCTAAGTCACCTCAGAATCTTTAATCATACTTTCAGACCAAGCAGTGGGAATCTAAGTGTCAATGGGCCTTTACCCTGCAGACACTTTTCAGCCCAAAACACCATCATCCTGCCTGGGCTCCCACATCAGGCAGGTCAGCTGGCTGATGGGTATTTTATTCACGTTAAATCTTTATTTAAAACATCCAGCACTGTATATGTAGGGCATGGAAGTTCCTGCAGGAGAAGTAGGTCGGTGAGCCAGCCCTCAGTTCAGTGGGAGGTAATTTCTGAGAGCAGACATCATAATGCAAGGCAGGGAAATTATGGCTATTTTAGGACAACGCAAGCCACTGGCAGAGCCTGCCAAGATCAGCTGGGGGAGATCCCAGCCTCTGGCACAGTGCAGTGGAGCTGTCAGGCACCGATTCATAACAGCAGGCAAGGACTGGGACAGCTCAGCTTCCAATTCCGCCCAGGATCCCTGGGCATCAAGGGTCTTCCTGAATTATTTATTTGGTTCAACAGGTGATCTTTGGTCTTTAGATTATCTTATTCCACTCAGCCACCTCTCTAATGTATTTTTTTTTCTTTTTCATCTTCTGCCCAACTTTCTCTATGAAAATTAATTTTCTCTCTGCTTCTTTTGCTCAGCCATGTGCTGAATCCCAGATGACCGTCCTTTCTTAGAAGAATATATAATAGGTGTCCATTCTCCCAATGGCAACATCTAATAAATGCACAGCTTAGAATCACAAGTACTAGAGATAAAACATCCTTGAATAATGTCAATATAACTTTCCAACTAGTTCAATAGCAGTATTAGTTCCAGTATGACAATGTCTTATTTTCAAACAGTTATTTATAGGGCTTTCATCAAGTTACCTGGGATTTTTCTTTCTTTTTTTTTTTTTTTTCACTGTGGGACGCTCCTTTCTCCTTAATATTCAGCATAAAACATCTCTTAAATCAGAGCTGAAAAACCTCTCAGCTAATTTGATGTTTCAAGTGTCAGTACAATTTCCAGAAAGTACAAGAATTACCGAGGTCGAAAGAATCAGTTCAACTTACACCTCAATGTTCATTCGGAATTAGTTTCGAGATACTCTTTGGGGACAAGATGTCCTAGCCCCAGTTTCAATAAAGGTAGCTTTGAATTTGGGTGACCAGTCACGATTACTTGAGCTCCTGTTTGAAGAGTTTAAGTGACCATCACCACGGCACTGGATTCTGTTCATTATTCTGCTTCTTGTTGTGGTTTACACCCCCTTTCCCATTCTGCCTGTGAACAGGAGCACACGCACCATCAGCAATACATCCCCAGGAGAACAGAGCTCACAGCTGAAGGCTGGTGGGTCCACAAACCCTCTCTAGATACTCACACACAGCACATCATTAATACACCCCAAGCGTTGTAACTTCAGAGGCTGAAGGGAGCAGTTCCAAAAGCGGCGCAAGGGCTAAAACTCACTTTTATCTCGATTTTCACCGTGGGAACTGAAGGAGCCAGTAATTACCAACTCATGTGAGGCACCATTTGTTTTGTAGCTGCTAACTTATCATCCTGAGTGGACTCCTGCCTGTGCAGCCATCCAGGAGACACCCACCGTAAGCGCCGCTAATTGGTCGGGTGCCACAGCGGCTGTCAGAAATGTGCTCCGTCGGCGCTTCCTTAAAAAATCCATCAGCATGTCAGCCAGGAGCTCAGCCCTCAGAGAGGAGAAAGAACGGGAAAGGCATTTACGAGCTTGACAGGATTTTAGAGTAAAAGTTAAGGGAAGAGATGATGGTTTGGGAGAGACGCACCAGAGGACAACCGACTGCTGCAGGTCCAGGACCATTATATTGGGGTCAGCCACCACTGAGGCACCTGTCTGAGGGGCAGTGCTGCACTAATGGAAGGCACTCACTTTCCAGACATCACTCTGACATATTTGAACACAGAAGAAAACGGTCAAGCTGTATTTGGATGCCCCTATGAGGATTTTTCTATTTCCTGCTGACTTTCTATGAAAAATGAATTCGGACATATTAAACACTTATTACATTTGCAAAGTTTTGTAAGTTGCCAATAAATGAGAGCTGTGTCTGGGTGTGCAAATTTTTCTGCCAGGTGTATCTCCCTGCCAAAATACCAGAGGTTCAGTAATGTAATAATACAAGAAAATGCAGCAGCTCTTATTTGTGGCCAGTAAAGGCGCATTGTATTTCTTAAACAAATCAGAATTAAACAGCTCAAAAAAATGGTTTTGGCCACAGACACGGACAAACCCTTTAGAGTCGTAATGAAGCCTTGAGGACGTATCTTTAACAAGCAATAAACTGACATAAAAAGGTTCATACAGTTATGCAAGAAAGTGCGTTACAGAGATCAAGCCACCTCTGCAAGAGAAGGAGCATGCCATCAAATTTATTTCCAAAATCAGTTTCATGCTAGCTACAATCTCATTTACCTAAAAATAATGAAAGAGGAAGGGAAAAAACACCTGAAGTTATTATTAAAATGAACAGAACAGAACATTTACCAGATGTTCAGGCTCTCCACCTACCCTTTATCCTTCCTGACGCCTGACACTTCTTTTCATTTTAAAAATGCCTTAATAAGATCATGAATCACAACAATAAAACAGGTGGCATTAGAACCCTCTAATTTAGGCTTCTAGTTAAGGCATGTTATAGGCACTCACCTCCTTCCATTGACTATGTAAGGACGTCAGCCTCCCAGCTTTGAAGATTAATGGGAATACCTCTACAGTGTCTTTTTTTCCCCAATTTCTCTTTAACCTCCAACTTATCCTACTCTAGAAGCTAAACCATTCCCATTCCTCCTTTCCCTGTCATTCTTAGTGCTCCAGTCCCTATTTTAGCCAGTCCTACACATTCCTGCTGTCAGCAATGAGTTTAGTGAGGTTATTGCTTCTATCAGCGTTGGAAGGTGCATAGAGAACTTCACACGAGAGGCAAAATACTCAGCTACCTCTTCTTTCTCCACCTCACCCTTACCTGAGCAACACACAAAGCAAAGCCAGGAGCTGCTAAACTGCCCCGCTATGGGTAATGACACACTTGTATAAACAATACTGCTGCCTGCCCTTTCCAGCCCCTCCTCGGCATATTCCTACAGGAATAAGCGGCCAGCCCTACGCCAGCGGTAAATTGGGTGCCTTGTTTAACTACACGTGACATTCCTGGATCCATCCTGAAAAAGTGGGAAATGCCATGCCAGGTAACTGATGAGGGTCATCAATTGTCCATATTCAGCTTCATGGCAAATGAAGGAAGAAGGGGAGCAGAAAGAGGAACCCACAGCTGAAGAACCACACATGGAATGGGGGAAAGGACCATGCACTTGTGGTACTTCAACAGGTGGACAAGACCAGCTAAGCCATCAGAAAAACAACACTGAAATAAAGAACGATTAACACTTTTTCAGGAAGAATGGCAAGATAACAACAACCTTTGCTAAGTGAGAAACAGGCAAAGAGGTGACATACAGAAAAGGACATCGTGAAAAGAACTTAAAACCAGAGGCCTCATGAATTGTCTGACTAACATCAGCAGGGCTATCAACCTAAAAGAGCATGTAAAAGAAGGTAAGGTCAGGCTTTGAGGAACGAGAGAGAGTTTTTCCATGCATTGAAGCAGTGTGGGACTTCACCCAAGGTGCACAGGGACAAGGGGACCAAGGGGGTGGCTGAGGCTGCCGTGGGAAGCAGCACAACCCCACAGTGCATCCAGAGACACAACAGGGGCTCACCCTGGAGGGAGGCAGAGGCAAGGACGAGCTCAGTGGGCTGATGCAGCCAAGGAGAGGCAGAGCTTGTGGGGCTGCGTGGGAGCGCTGTCATTCCTGCGAGATGTGATTGTACATAAAATATTCCCTCAGACAAACTGCCAGCCCCAGCAGCGTTCCCGCACTCCAAACGCTGAGATGCTGCTCCGCGCCTCACGGGGGTCCTGCACGGGCACCGGGGGATTCTTCTTTTCAAGGGAAGGGTTGAGTTCACACTCCTCCGACTCTTAACACGGTTTACAAAGCCACAGTGGAGAACCCAAAGCAGCAGAATTACAAGCTGGGCGAGGTGAAATCAAACTGCTGCATGCCAGATACCACCTCTGAGGCAGGGGAGGGGAAGTGTATGCAAACATTTCTTGCTTCTGCCAAGGATCAGCCAGATTTGCAGAGCTGGAGCCTGTTCTCATTTTTATTGGGTGTATTTTTTTGGAATGCTATTAGAAAATCACTCCTGATTCCAATGGTGTGAGATATTGCAGAATCAGATCTAAAACATGCTAATGTCATGAGAATAATGATTACAAATCTTGGAGGCACTTTGTATGCTACACAGGTACATCTCAGATTACCACCACCCTGAATCTGAATTTGTTTTCTGATTTTGATGCCTTTACTTCTGCTTTCTGGTATTTATTCCACTATATTTTTACTGCAATATTTCAATACCTCCCTTTAACGAATTATAGTCTTTTTTTTTTTTTTTAATTTATGGAAGACTTCTTTTTTAATTAAAGTTCTTAAAACTTGCTGCCAAGGACTTTGAAATTCAAGGATTTGATTTAAGCTACCAGAAAAAGGCATTCACGATCACATTGGGATCCTGGTTTCTTCTTTTCAACACCAAAGCGCAATTATATCTCTGTAATAGTTATGCTGAATATTAAAGGGAACGATTATTATGGGACATTTTAACTATCTGAACATTAAAAACCTAAAAGCACTAATCATAATTCTTTTGCCATATTAAAACATCATGAGTAAAGCAGGAGCTGCACTAAAGCAATAGTCATTAATCAGTATTTAAAATAAGCCTGTTGCCAAATTATCTCTTAGGCTTAATTTCCTTGAGCAGTATCATCCCACAGAGAGAAGCCTGGAGTATAAGCTGTCATATTACTGTTCTTCACGAGGCTAGG
The DNA here is from genome assembly GCA_013397845.1 of Melanocharis versteri. Classification (NCBI taxonomy): domain Eukaryota; kingdom Metazoa; phylum Chordata; class Aves; order Passeriformes; family Melanocharitidae; genus Melanocharis; species Melanocharis versteri. The sequence goes on from VZTG01000476.1 coordinate 887,875, forward strand.
CCACCACTGGCAATTGCTCACCTGTTTTAGCTGGCCCCCATGACACTGCCAGAACCTTACGGAGGTGCCAATGTCACATTAAATACCCACCTGCCCTCTGAGGCAGCCCGTGGCTGCTCAGTAATGGAGGCAAAATTGAATGAGTTATTTTGCCCTAACTCTGCAGGCTGAAAATCTGAATTTGGTGGCAGCAGCAGAGCTGGATCCAAGGGAGGGCACAGAGGGCTGACAGAGCCAGCGAGAGTCCTGGGAGGCAAGGCTGAGAGGAGGGGAACAATTGTATTTTAGAGGCTGCTGATTTGGAGCAGCTGAAGGACAGGAACATCCATTCTTCAGGCACCAGGGAATTCCAGTTCTGGATCCTCGCAGGGACTCTCCTGCCTGACCTTCGTGCAACACCACCTTGGTGCCCCATGCCCAAGCAGCTGGTCCCTGCTCCCACGGGCACAGGGAAAGCCCCACGGACTGGGGAACAACCCCCTCACCTATGTCTGCAACTTGCCATCAGTCTCACATTCCCACTTCTCTCCACACTCTGTACCGATGCATAACCTGTTGAGAAAACGCTAAATAAAACATAATTAATCTAACCATTCTAATGAGAAAAGCTTCTCTGAGACTTAGAGGGTGCAATGTTATAAGGGAGAGCATATGGTCATGACACAGGTCTGTGCCAGGCTGGGCCAAACTTCCTGAAGTTATGAGCTAAGTGCCAGTAGCAAAATTTCCCACCTGCTGGTGATGATGAACTTCTTCCCTCCCTCCACCTTCTAGCTGAAAACATTCCCTGTGGAGGTACTTCCATCTGCAAAGGCAAAAGCCCTGCATCCCTGCCTGCTGGAGAACACTCCAGAGCGGGAGTATCACCAGCAGGCACAAAGTGCCATCCAAAACTGCCGTCCCAGGCTGAGCAGGCGGGCAAGAGCACGTGCCCTACTCACCACCCAGATGTAGTGCTCCTGCCAGAGCACCTCACTGGTGATTTGTGTTTGTGAGGTGTTAAAAGCCTCAGGTTCAAACAAGGAACAAAAAAAGCTGGTCTCTAATGCAAAGATGTTACAGCCCATTTTATATATACTGCACCAAGGAATAACGATATCGAGAGCAGGAGTTAGCCGTCTCTTTGCTATGCCTTTCATAAGTTTGCTCCTTCCACTTATCCTCCTTTTTATGGGGCACAGGGGAGCTATCCCTCAGCTTGCCTGCTCTTTCTCCCTCCCTTGTCCACAGCTAATTTTATCTCCCCCATGGCTTCAGCTTTCATTTTCAACCAGCACTTAGGCTGTCATAGCTGAAGCGTTCCTCTCCAGTCAACACATTATTTTAGCTCATCTCTCTCTCACTTCAGTTGTCCCCACTTCGCTCCATCAACGACACCACTGAGGAGCACTCACATCTGAACTTCTGTTATACCTTTCTTTATGCCACCCTCCTGGAATACTTAACTGGAATTAATGTAAAATATCATTCCCCTTTCCCAGCTCTCAGTACTTTCTCGAGATCTGCTCCTGCTGCAAGCGTCACCTCTCCCTCCCAAAACCACCCAGACAAAACATTTTGGTTGCATGACTCTTGGTAATACTGGCTGCTACTTATTGTACTTTTTCTTTCAAAAAATAACCTGGCAGAAATAGCATCACCATCCCATTGTGTCTACTATTAACCTGCATGACCAAACAATCTCTGCACTACCACCTTTTCACTGCTCTTTGATCCTTTCCTGTTGTTTTGTGGTTTATTATGGGTTTTTTTACATTTGGTTCAATACTGATAGGCTTTCCCACTTTTGGGAAAGAAATCTGCCTTCTGTGTGCATACAGCAACTACATCAGTGAAGACATTACCATAAAAGTGATAAGAAATAGTGCTAAGAGCTAGTTCTACTTTAATCCATTTATCCCACTGTGCCTTCCAGTAGTCAAAATGAAGATATGTCCATGGGACCCGGCAAAGAATCAAATTTACATACCACAATAAGACATGAAATAGTTACAACTGCAATTGCTTAAGGATAATTCAGCCTATTATCCCCTTCTGTGTTATGGTGAAGTGTCTGGGCTGTGGGTAAGAGCTGATGCACATTAATAAAAAGTGGATTTTATGTGACTAACAGAAGAATGCCTCACTAATTTTGAAGAGTCACGAAGAATAAAAGGACTTTCAAATTAAAAAAAAAAGAAGGCAGTCGTCCAGGGAATTTGGATATTTGTACTGGGACCAAAACAACGCTACTTTTAATAAAGCTGCCATCATTGCAGATCATATAAACGGCCCCTTTTTAGCCCAAAGCACCAGACAAACAATGAGCCCAACCTGGCAGTCATTACTTAGGCTTCACGCTCATTAGTTTTTTATCTAAACCATTCTGAGCTGATCAGATTTTCTCGTGTGCTGTTTGGGTAAGGAACTGAGTGCATTTTATCAGGGTATAACTATTAGCTTTGCAAAATAGTTTAATGTTTTTCTAATAGTCAATATAAAAAACATTGCAATACACAGGTTCTCTCTTCTAAAGGAGAGAATATTCCTCTGAAAATGGCTTTTACCAGCTGATTAAAGAAGAAATAAGTCCTACAAAGCATCTTTAAAGTGAGGAATAAAAGAAGTGTAACTCTTAGGTTGCACATTGATGATTTAGAAAGCACTTTCATAATCACGGTCTCTCCTGTTTCAAACTGGTTATCCAATCTGGAGCACTCATTTCAGGAATGTCACAGCTATTTAGCAGTGAAGCCCTGCCTGGGTGTAGCTAAAACGTAATGTATGAATGTCTTTATTGAAACCCATCACTCTACCAAATGACTGGGCTGGCTAATGGCAGCCTGAGGTAGAAGACCAGAGGTGAAATTAATATGCAGACAGGACCACCATTCCAGCTGCAGATAATTTGTCATTTAAGTGTATTTGGGACAGAGAGACAGGTGAGACAGAACAGAGACACCTCCACCGACAGCATCCATTCTGTTCTACTCTGACACCACATTTTCCCAAATGAGTCCATCAAACCTGACCTTTCAACATTCTGCAGCCTGGGGATTAGGTGGGAAAAAAATGACAGTGGTATTTTCCAACAGGAAAAAAGTTCTTTTTCCTAGATTTGCACTATTGATAACTGAAGACCTTTTTGAAGACTGTTCGTGAGGATCTGTCTTTATTATCTTTGAACTCACAGCTACCATCCCCAAAGGTGAATGTTTCCAGCAAACAGGACAAACTAATGACTGAAAGCTCTTCTTAAACTTTTCTACACTCTCTCTTATAAATCTGTATATATTTATATTTGCTTGCTGTATTCAGTAATTGCTGCATCCAGGCCACTAACTTTTGCCATTAATTTTTCCACAGCACCTCTGAGAAATTTTTTCTCACCATTAATTTTCTCAATGACCTGCTGGCCAGCATCATACATGCCTATTTATTTTTCATGCGAACAGATATTCACGGATAACATTTAATTACAAGGCGAAAAACATCAATCACTCGTTAAACATCTCTGCATTTCCCACATGGCACTTGAAGCTGAATCCTTAACTTGGTGTTTAAGGGTGAAGGGTGGCAAGATTGAACACAGTATCAGTGAATGCATGACCAAATGCTTGACCAAAGGGCAGTGGAGGAGGGCACCTTCAGCTTCTGCAAAGCTGTGAAACCAAACCAAACTGCTCTACTGATTTCTGCACACTTCAACAGGATTAAAGTCATCTCAGTATCTTATATGTGCATTTCCTTCCAACTGACCACTGGAAGTTCTTACTGAATTTATGACATTAATAAGTGCTTAGGTCGATCACAACAAGCACACAGTGTATGTTCAACTTAGCCCATTTCATTTTTTCTCCAGTATCTTCTCTGTGTGTATCTGTGGACATACTAATACACACACACATTGGAAGCCAAAATTCATACTAAAATACTTCTTCAGTTGTTCTAAACAACTGAAAAAAAACCAAAATCTAAACACTTCCTAGAACATTACAATTCACACAGCAGGAAGCAAATACAAATGTTTGTGTTTCCTGCTGAGAAGCAGCACAGTGCAGCTCTGTAAGGCTTCCAAAGATGATATGTAGCTACCTCAGGTTTCTTCTTACAGACATATAAATTAGAAGGGACTTACCTGCTGTCATGTAGATTCACCAGAGTGAGAGGTAAATGAGACTCGGTGAATTAAATTATTGAAGAAGTTTATCAAAACCAGGCTGAAATTGTCACGGGACCAGAAAGTAACACTGTTATGGTACCACTGTGATAATACTGTTGAGCAATACACCACAGACTTCCAGAGGGGGATTTTAGTATGAAAACAGTGTTATTGGACCACTATTTTTTAAAAAGACTTCTTATTTATTGCAGAACAAATGCTGCTAATAAAAATACTAAAATTAGATATTCCCAAAAGCAGTCACTGACAGTTTCATTCAGCCACTGAAACAAGGTGATCCTATTTCAGATTTTTTTTTTTCCTAGGGAAGAGGAATAAAAGAGCTGGTTACAAAAATAAATTTGAAGCATGTGATTATATGACAATTCCAAATTAAAGTATTCACCAGCCTTCACAGAACCCTTAGAAAAGACAGGCTGGCATTTTCAGTCGCAGCTCTTGGCTTCAAAAGGGCAACTTGTGCACAGTGAGGGACCCAGCTGGGAAGTCACTGATCACGAGGCTGAAAGATCTGCCAGGGGAAGGAGACTGGAGGATTTCAGAGAAGCTGGTACTTGCAGGGATCCACATCTCAGCAAGAAATAAAAACCCGCAGGCAGCGTGCCCGGTGCTCTCTCGCCGAGGAGATCAGAACAAGTCCTGCAGAGATGAGGGAGAGGAGGTGAAGGAAGCAGCAAAGGGAAGCCCACCCACCCTCAGGGTTTGGAAATGGCAGAGGAGGAGAGCAGAGGAGGCAGCGAGGGGCAGCTGCCACAGCCCAGACAAGGGAGCTGTTCAGAAGTTATTAAAAGAAGTGATGAAAGATGACAAATGCTGCATGAAGAGATAATCTGCACAGGGGCAGAGCTGCTACACACTGATTCTGGAGCAGCTGGAGTGCAGACCAAAGGCAGTAGGTAACTCCATAATTACACGCTTCAATTCTCGTCGATGTCAATGACGATAACCAAACAGAAAGTATCAAGGTTGAGATGAACACAAAGCTCAAGGAAAAAAAAAAAGTCCAGAAATTAGTAATTTCCATTCAAACTAGTGAATAGAATTGGCATACAAAATTTCACGTGGGGTAGCGAGCTTAATAAATCTAACAAGACACAAACAATATCATACAATCAGAAATAATAAATGTCACATCAATATTTAATGAGGAAAAAAAGTTACCAGAGCAACTAAAAGCCTTTTCTTCTACGCTTAGCAGCAGCAAGGCCTTAGAACAATTATTAAGGAAAGAATAATCCAAATCAGTGAAGTTAAAAGAATTTGGGGGGGAACACCACACAGATTTAATACAGGTATGGCACACTGTTCTGACATCTTTCTCAGAGAAAAAACCCCTCAACTTCCAGAAAAAGGAAATGAAATTGATCTTGGCAGTCTGATTTTGGGAAAGCTTTAACGTTGTGTCACCTGGGAAGTTATTAGTTAAATTGAAGAAGATTGGGGATTAGTACAGAAATTTTAAATTGGCCTGAAACTGCTAGAGGTAGGACAGCAACAGCAGCATGAAATGGGGGACGTCAGGCTGGAGGGAAGTTATTAGCATCACTGCTGAGGGACTGCTCTGACAGCCAGCCCTGGATAATATTTCACCAATTATACCGGCACACAAATAGCTACGGCCTTGTTAAAATTTTTTACTGAAGAGAGAAGCTAAATGACATTTTTATACAAGAGGAGTGGGACAGTGTGGAGCAAGATCCACATGGAGCTGGACTGGAGCGTGGGAGAGAGGCTGCAGTTCAGGAGAACAGAGCATGGATCACGTATCTGGAGACTAAAAACACCCTAAAAATCAGCCTTGGGAAACTACAGGGAGAATCACAAGATGAAGCATTATGTGATGTGGCTGTGAAATAAACCAGACAAAAGTGCAATTCAGGAAGGTTTTAGCTTAGAATTTCCCTGGAAGGTGGAATGCAATTACCAGTGTTTTACAAAGCCCTGCTAAGAACCTCTCTGCTGTGGTGTGTACATATCTGGACACTTAATTTCCCGAATTCAAACACAAAGAAATGCAGAAGAAAAACAACAGGGCAATTTTGAGAATGAAGCTCACATTTTGCAAGGAGTGGCTAAAAGGTTTCAATATGTCTAGAGGCAGGAAGCTGCAAGGGATGTCTCTCTTATCATTAGAGAATAGAGATGGTTTTTTCCTATAAAGAAAATACCAGACAGCAGAGCTTTTAGCACTAATGGAAACTTCAGCAAAGATGAGACAGAAGAAAATACCCATCCACTCAGCCTGGGAATGATTTTCAACAGGAGAGGATGGGCCAGGCTTCCAGGAGTAATGCAGATCATCTGCCCAATGCCAAGGCAAAACTTAATAATGTTTTCAACTGGAAAATACAGCTGCCTGCAGTTTCTATGACTGTGGTAAGTCCTGTGTCCTGTGAAAATACCAAGAGTGTTCCATGTGTGAACCTGGAATAGGCAGTGTGACACCTCTGCTCTCCCTTGGCTGATCACACATTAATTTTCCTGCAAACCTTCAATTACAGAAGTGAACCAATAGACAATTATCCTAATGAAACCTCAAATTAAATGCAAATTAAATTCAAGACCACTGAAAAAGTGATCTTTGATTGCAAGTAGGTAATGAATTGAGTTTTGTCTTTAGCAGCTCTTAATGGTTTTTCAGTAATTCTAGGGTATCAAAGAAAAGATAAATTGGCTTAAGGAATGACTAATGTAAAGCTACTAAGATAAACACTCATTTTTTACAGTTTGTTACAAAATATAATTTAAAAAACCCCACATTGAACCAACATATTTGTTCTTAGTAACTGCCTTTAGATGAAAAATGTTTCCTTTTTTTTCTAATCCATGTTGTGTGCAACAGCTTCAGTTTTGGAACCAAGCAAGGCTGGCGTGGAATCATCAGAGAAGTGGCACATTTTGGTTTCCATACAAGCCATTAGGGTCTTAATCAATTTAATTTAATGGAAATAGGAAAAGGCCTATTATTTAATGGAAGAATTTACCTCCCAGCAAATTAGGAAGGATGGGTTAAGTTCCGTGACTTAGTTACCCTTATACACATCAAACACAATAATAAAACCAGTAACAGTTTTACATTGCAAAACTGAAAAGTGGAAGTCTTCCCTAAACAAAATCTATTTACACACTGCAAGTTACACAACATAAGTAAAAAGAACTGAAAACAAACAAGTCTTTTTCCCCCAAAGCATAATGGAGGGACAGAACCCTAACACAAGGAATTTAAACTGAGGAAGCAGAAAGCACAGGCTTCTGGCAATACTTTTATTCTACTTTAAATAGAATTACGTTATCTCAGGTTATCCTGGCCTCACCTGGCTCTGCTGTAATCAGTTTCTGGGAAGAGTACTCCTTTTCCTTGGATGCTTGCAATACAATCCTGAGAGCATGTCATATCGGTGTGACTCTGAGACATGTGCCAAACATTTGGTTTTTTCCCATTTGCAACACATGAACCCTTTTCTAAAATACAAATGTTCCTTATTTCACCATTTAAATGATGCTCCAACAGTGTTGCAAACACTACTGGACACATTTCAGGGAAGCATGTGGAGACTGATCGGTTCTTTCATTATTAACTTCATTGATAAACATTAGCTCGTGCCAAAAAAATTATCTTTTGGTTGTTTGAATCAAATGTCATCTGTTGCCCATTCTGCAGATTGGATCACAACCCAGCAAAAACATGAAAATTCCTGGTAGGTGAAATGACTGACTATTCTATAGGGAGGTCACATTTTAGGGCTTTACACCTAACTTGGATCCAAGGTCTCACCTTCACTGAATAGACCAGAAAAAGGGAATTATTGTTTAAATTAATACTGCTTTACAAAAAGTGCTGAGGCAATTCCAGGTGTCTTAAAAGTTAATTGGAATTTGCCTTTATTTAATTAAATGATGAGAGTTGGGCCAGACACATTTGGTTAGAACAGCACAGTAGTTAGAAAAACACTTGGTGGAAAACAGGACATAAAACTGGTGTTTGCATCTGCTGCCACACCAAATGCCAGGGATTTCTGGGAATGTTCCAGGAGTGAGGAGCTGCCACGAAGTGCCAGCACATCCACCAGGCACGTGGAGCAGCTGGAGCACACGTCCCAGCACCCACCAAGAGCTGATCACCAGTTCAGGCACACACGATTTGCTGGGGATTTAATCACAAATTAATTTTCATTCAGGTGTCGAGAAACCAGGTGCCTAGAATCAGCACCACCAGACTAAAAGAGATCTGCCTAAAACGAACGTTTTACTCCAAAACAAATAAATATTTTAGTGTTATCAGAAGGACTTCAGAAATCATCTGTGTTCCCTTCCCTTGCCAAGCTCTCAGGTACCCTGGTATGCTACATTATTATGACAGGGTGAAAACATGGAAATGAAGTTTAAAAAAAATATTTATTCTAACTCTAGCTGGGATTAATTTCTGAGGTTAGCATGCAGATATGACCCAAATACAACTTGTACTTCGAATTTGCTACGTGATAAGTAACTAGGCTGAAATGTTGCTGTTTGCATACAACTCCTGTGAGGATTCTTATTATGCAAAAGCCAAGACATGAGAACGCTGATGAAAATCTGAGAGTCATTTATCAAACACTGGCCTGAAATGAATATTAAGAAAAACCTCTTTTATATGCAAATGTTTAATCTGACTGAGTTTAATCATGACTTTCCTTTCTCAGGCCCGATGAGTTGTGCATGTACTGTGCACCGTAAGATACAATCTTACACATCTCTCTCTCAAAAAAGCCAGTTGTTTTGTCAATGGTTGCTCTGGGAACATGCAGAATAGAAAATTAATCTTTTCTCACTGTTTGACTCACCTGTGAGACTCTCCATAAAGCCTGTTTTGTCTGCCCACCTGCTGATCACTGGAGTAATACCTCCTTTGAACGGACCAAGTACTTCCATTCTCTCAACAAGACAAACACAAAGCATAATTGATTTCTCCATTGGATTTTCTAATGAATATCTATTGTTACTCTAGTTGCTGAAGTACTCACTGGTTTGTGTTCCAACAAATACAAATCTGTTTATTTACTGCCCAGCTTCACAACCAGCTATAAACTGGGGAAAAGCAACATGGAAAAAACCCATTGGTGCCCACAGAATCTGAAATGCTGGCTACAAAGTGGCAGAAGGAAAAATATACGTTCCACAGGGCCACTTAATAGTACACAGAATTGAAATTGAAGAAACAGACTGGCTTTGTTTTAAGGAATTTTGAAAATCCGCACGTTGATAAAGAGCCATATGTTGGATGTGGTGCCCATTGAGCATTCCCAGTAAAACCAAACCCAACTGGGGGCTTCAGCAATGTCCAACCACTGCAGCTGCACGACCTGGAAGCACGGACTGAGGAGCAAAGATCTTCTAATATTGAATGGAAAACACCAACTCCGTGTATTAAATACAACACTGCATAACAGCATCGACCAACAGACACCCATTCTTTTCACCAGTTAAATATATATACAATAAGACATTACAAAAGTGACTATGACTAGATCTTCATTCCTTTTCAAAGTCTTGCTTAGAAGAGACTGCTAAACCTTTTCCACCTTATTCATTTTGCTCGGACTCCTCGGAACAAGAATGAAGTATCTTTATGCCTGGTAGTTAATTAGAAAGTTCATGAACCTCATAATGACACTTAGAGAAGGAAAAATTCTCACTTTTACTTAGTGAAGTAATAATTTAAATTCAAAGTAATAATTTAAACATAACTTATAAGAGCATAAAGGACATTTAAACTTAACAGATATTGGAATTTGAATGTAGACTGACCAGCAAAGCTGACAGATATTATTTGGTTTGGCATTTCTAATGGCCAAAGTTCATGCTAACTAGTATTTGTCCAGTTCTCAAAGTCCTACAGAATAGCCTAGATAAAAATCTTTCTGACTACCCAAAAGACATCTACAGCTTTTATCTACTGTGATATATGACATTTCCAACACGATTTTATAGCAAACCACTTTAATGGTTTTTATTAATGATTCTAAAATATTATTTCAAAGAAAAGAGTTAAAAAAAAAAATAAATCGAGGAACAAATTTTTGTTTAAGGAACAATGACACCTGTTCAGTGACAGCACTGTAATTACATATGAAGTTAAGCAGGAAAAAACTTAAAAGTGAGGTTAAGAGCAGCTGAGTGTTGGTTACACCTCACACGGAGGAGAGGGGGGTTCCTGGAAGGACCCCACTGGTCTCAAGCTGGACTGGCAGCTGGGACTCAGGAAGGCTCTTCCATCCATGCCACCAGAAGTCACACAAACCACAAATGAAACCACAGCCAAGCTGAACTGACCAACAGAGGGCAGCTGACTCCCAGCTGAAGGGAACCCTTATTCCTGCCAAAACCCATGGCAAAACCCCAGTGCCATCAGCAAAATCCAAGCTGACCTCAAAACCTTTAACCTGGAAACTATAATGCCAGGATTGGACAAAGCTTTGCTAGTGAAACAAGCACATGTTTTCAAACAATTAAGACATTTGAGAAAGAAGGAGACAAATTTGAAAAAAGGAGACAAAACCTGCTGAAGTTCAAGGCAGATGAGTGTTCTCTCTCAAGTCAGCCACCCCTCCTATCACTACAAAAACTGAATTTTGTTAATATGTTTATTCTTCAATAGGAACTCATATAACTCATTTTTTCTCTCATATAGAGAGAAAAAAAGTCTGTTTTTAAATTGCGTGCTGGTTATAACTCTAATTAAGGAAAAAACACAGCAGCAACCTACCAACAACAACACAAAAAATCCCCCAATGACCAAACTGAAACAAAACACTAAAACTGGATGTTCTGTCTTGACAACAGCATGTGGTCCAGCATTAGAACCAAATTAATCCTCCATTAAAATCTACATAACCATTTTAAGCCTGCTTTTTAAATTATTAATGTGTACCTAACATCTGTTCATTGTGAAATCACACGAGTCTCATCCCTTTTAAAATTAATCTGTAACTCTAAAAAACATGTAGACTACATTTGCCATCAAACTGTAATTGATGCTGGATAAACTTTATTAAGTGCACTAATATTTAATTATCTTTGGCTCTGAGTTTGAACTCCAAAGTCAATCTGGCACCACCATGGGCCACATCTATTAGTGAATCCAAGGGCTCACAAAATGCTCCCTTCATAAAAGGATGCAAGTTTCCTGGTTAAGTTACAATATGGGAAACAGCTGACTCAAAAATAATATAAATTATAGACGGATTAAAAGCCCTCATAACTTTTAATTAAGCAATAAATCACAACAAACTGCACAGGACTGCTGATTTATGCACTCCTCCAGAGAGAAGCAGTAAATAAAATTAGAATGGACAGAATATACATCTTATTGGAGAAGAAGAATCTATCCTTTGGCATTTCATTCATACATAAAAATCTGCTCACCTTTGGTTTTTCTACTGGTGGCTATAGACTACAACACACTTATTTATAACTCAAAGACATGCCATGATTTATAGATAATGAGGAAGGATTAGCTGAATTCGTGCAAACTCATATTTACAACTCTTTTCCTGGTATGCCTGCTAAAACAAGGACTTCAGGAGGCAGAGAGAGCCCCAGACTGCTGTACAGGGGAGATGTCTTGAATTTTTCCTTTCTCTCCCCAAACCCACCTGAATGTGACTAAAGCGAATTTCAGCTCTGGTTAAAGAGCCCTTGCAAACAGCCCTCCCCAACACAGGAGCTGTATTTGACAACCACTGAGAAAGCTGCAATTGGGCCTTGCAATCTGAAATCTCAGAGTGGTTTATATTCCAGCCAGCAACCTGGTAATGCTGATGATCTTGATGCTGTCACTTAAAGAAGATGCAAAATTCATGTATTCAGCTTGCGGTTCGAGTGCACACCTTTCGCTGACGGCAAGCCCGGCACAATCCTTCCAGTCATGTGGGGGGACATCAAGAGGAGGACAGAAGGTCATCTGCACTTTTATTCTGCTGTCTTGGAGGAAGAAACCAATTAAACAACATAAAAAGAAAATGAAGTCCATTCCTGAATCTATCAATCAGCTACAGAGCACAAAACAAAGCAAACCCAACAAATGATTTGGGTATAATTTCTGAGCAATGGCCACAAGAAACGTCTGCAGCAGAAAAAATATTAACACTTGTTAAGCATTAATCAATGAGAGCTGCTCTAGACAGAACAACACAGCAATATTAAATACTTTAGAAGAGGCAAGGCCAGGGTTATTTTAATGACCATCATGCAAGAGGCACCTGAGAGCTCCTGGGCTGCTCAGGAGCTCTGACAGATGAATTCACACAGCATACATCTTCATGTCCTGTCTCTCTCTCTCTCTGAGCAGTAACTTCATTTCCAATTATTCTCTCTTATTCATAAAGGAGAGTCAGAAAAGTAGAAATTTTCTGCTCTGAATGCTCAGGGTATATTCACAGCATGCAGGTGAGTCACACCATGTTTAACAAACTCCTGTTCCTCCTAGGAATAAAGCCATCCACTGGAATGGGGTCAGCTTTAAAGTGGGGACACACAGAATCTGCTACACATTTATGAGAAAATCCAGTCCTTCTGAAGACACTGCTGTCCACGGGCAAAATGAAAGAAGTGACCAAAATCTTCATTAACAACCAACAGCCTCACAACGATTTCTGATGGTAACAGATGCTAAATCAAGCCAACACCAGCATCTCATTCACCAGCTCAGCCCAACCTTTGTTCATGCTGGATGCTCTGCATCGTGATTCAGATTTACACAGCAGCTCCCTACACTGGGCAGATCCAGGCTGCCTCCTGCTCAACACACTCCTGTCCAATGTCTTGCCAACATCTTGCTGCATTCACACCTCAAAAAGTTTTGAAGTTTGTATGTGGCAGGTTTTTAGAACTATAAATTACTGTCGTGAATTTCATGACTTGTCTTAGAATCTATTTCAAAAAGAAATTCCCACGTTTGTGTCTTGCATTAGAGCAAACAGTGTTTTGTAATCAACAAGATCATATTTTGGAAATTAATTTTGTACAGAAAGAAGTTATAAAGGGAGTAAAAAAGGAAAACATGTCAAAATCTTCATTTAACTTGCCAAAAGCAAGAGAAGGGGTACTTCTGTGTAATTGACTCTCTCTGAAGACTAAATCACATGTGATAAAATGCAAGATGCCAAATAAATGTTTCTCACATCTTCTACCATATGAAAAGGTGAAGATGTACCAAAATTTTTTGTTCTGAATATTCTTGAGTTTGTTCCAACTAGAACAGAAGCTAGGTCCTCATTTTAACTGTTATGCAGCATCTCCCCTTCCTTAATGATTGCAAATCTAAAACTGAGAACAAATAGCAAAACTTTGCAGGAAAGAAATAAAAAAGCTTCCCAAAAGGAGGAAGGAAAGGGGAAAAAAAAAGAACCAAGATTAAATCTGCTGCCAAGGAATAACCAAGGCATCAATCCTTCTTGTTCTCCTGCTCCTAAGACAAAGACAAGCAAGAGTAAGTTCAGTCTCAGTGTTAGACGCTGTCACGCTGATTTATGGCACATGCTGTTTGCAGGTCCTCCAACATGACATATTGTCCACGAGAGATTCAGCACAAACCACACTCCTTTCCTTAAAAAAAAAAAGTATTGCCTCAACCAATTGAACTTCAGTTCCTTAGGTGAAATGCTAATACTTTCTTCACTGGGCCACCCAACCCTCTATAGCTGATTTTCCATTTAATTCCATCTCCTCTGCAAGAAATCAACAGGACGGAGCATTTTGGGTAGAATTCCTGTCTTTTCCTATACTTTGCAACAAGCTATCATATTAAACAATAAATATTCCTTTCAACAATAAACATAGGAACTCTATTTGAATCAGAAATAATTATGGGTACATTCCTAGTTCCAGAGACACAAACATATAAATTTCATTTAAACCAAAAGTTCAACCTTTGGTATATATTTCATTAAAAATTTGTTAGGGGCTGTAGTAGGCAGAAAAAATGTAGTTTAATCAATTAGCACAAGGCTTCTAATTTTTGTGGATTTGAAAGTAATGCCAAGAAGGAGATTGACATTGTAACATATTTAACTTCACAAAGTGCAAATGTTCTCTCACAATTACAGAAAGCAGCATTACACCATACATCAAGTTGCTTTTTCATTAAAGAGAAGTTTAAAGAAGCTATCTAAAAAAAAAAAAAGCCAAGTGAAAAATACTTTTGAGAGAGTTGTTAAACAGCTCCATTCCCGAAGCTAAAGCTTTTTATGAGTGGCAATTGTGAAAATATGTTTATATGACTCTTTACTCAACAGAAAACCTGCAGGAGGAATGAAAATCAAGTGTGGATAGCTATTGAAGCTGGATATAAAATTAATACATGCTGGGAATTAGAGTAGACACTACAGGGTTATTATCCTGGAGGAGGACATGGGAACTGGCTCCATTTCCCTCTGGAAGTGAAGCAACACCCACCCACGTGGGGGACTCACTTGAGGCAGGTGAGACATTGCTCAGGCTGCACAGATTTGGCTGCTGCTTCTGCTCATCTAACAAACTAAATGGCAGCTTGGTACCAAAACTTCCAGTCACAGCAAGAAAAGTGTAAAGAGAAACAGGAGGTTCTCGCTATTTTTTGACACTGAAAATTCTCCCACATTAGTGCAGCGGGCAAAAAAACTTGTCATTTTTATGATACTGTAAAACTGCACTAGAATCAGAGGACAGATGTGTTTTATGCTGTAATTCCTTCCTTTAAGGCAGAGTGGGAGGAAATCAGACCTTCTCAAGGTGAAGCTGAGATTAAGGATAGCATTTTTTTCCCCAGAAGTTAGGTTGCACTTGAAGCAAATGAGTGCTGATAGACAGAGCCAGAGAAAAACGTAAGACAAATAGATGAGAGGAAGAGATTCCGAGTGCCTCAAAAATTCAGTAACTTTTCTGAAAATTAGAAATCTGTATTATAAAAGAAGTGATCTGAGCAGGAGCCATTTATAGTTAGTACATTAATAATTATATTCTTGAAGACCAATTTCTAATGCTGGAAGGAGAAGGTTATACATGCAACTCACCAGCCAGGGACTGGATGGGAGCTAATCCAGTGACAGCAATGAAAGATGCTGGGTTTGAACTTAACTTTTAACACAACAGCCTAGAAGTTTTGAAAATGCTGAAAATAACTGTTTTCTCTGAAGTGCAAGTAAGACTAAAGCAGCCACTTTCTATGAAAAAGTTCCAGAAATTCACACATCTTCACACCTGCTTCTGAAAGATCTGGTTTGGAAGTGCACCACCACTCTCCTTTTCCCTTTCCTTAAACTCCTCTATGCAATTTCAGGAGAAGTACTTGAAATTCTAATGTGCAAAGTGTCTGTATTTCTCATATTCTACAGTGAACACCAGAAAATGTCATTAAGAATAAAATATTCATTTAAATGAAAGCAGTAAGTTTACATTCTAAATACACTACATTTTTCTCCTGCTATGCCTGCCATTACAAATACTCCCAATCCTTTAAAAACGTTTGCTTAAATATATACAGCATATATAGAGGGGATAAACTACCTGCTATGATATTTGTCCTTTAGCAGTATTGGCTAAGAGAGAGAGGGGGAGGAAGGAGAAGGAGGGAAAACCTTGACAAGAATATGTATGAGAGCAATCAATAAAAAAATAATCCTTGGAATTCATGAGTCTTGAAAATAAGATGCATTTTCTCATAGTAATCCTAAAAACCTATAAAAGAATATTCAAGCAATAAACCTCCCTTAACTCATATTTAACCTTTCATCATGTAGAACTACATATTAAATAGCTTAGCAACTGCATGCTGTGTAAGTGCATTCAGAGAAGAGCAGGGATAGAAAAATGTAAATGCTACACCTCTTTTAACATGCACAGCACAGCCAAGAACATCTGGCAGCTGACCCCCTAATCCAATCGGCTGTTCAGAAGCAATCACATCCCCTGATAAGAGCTGCACAGCCCCTACATGCAAAGCCCATTTTCTCTAAGAGATGGAGCAAAATGTAGTTAGCCAGCTCTTCAACCATTTTCAAACAGAGGTACAAGGCGAAAGTAATTCTGCGTATTACATGGAGCTGCATTAAAATACTGTCATCTCTTCCCCCAAATATTGCAATTTATCCTTTAATTTCACAGGGCAGCAACACAGACAGGGTTTAAGGCTGAAGGGACTATATCAAATCGAGTGATTTTATCAGAATACCAGGAGCATTCAGCCCATGCAAATGTTTGGCACCTCTATCAGAAAATAGCCTGGAATAAAATCTTGAAGGGCTCAACCTTGTCCATCGCCTACAATGAGAAGAATAAATACAAAAAAGCCGAATTAATTCTCCTAACTCCGAGTTTACTTCTCACATCTCTTGCAAAAAGAGTGGGCTGCTTGAGAGGCTCTACAGGCAGATGAAGACATCCAAAAGAATAGCTTCAAGATACTCCAGAAGAGTCAAACTCTCTGTGGAATAAGGAGCATAAAGCCCATGGAATATCATGCAGTAATGGGACACGTCATTATTTCTGTATAAAATCAAATTTCTGCTAAACTATTCCATCCTAAATACACAAGCAAGCTGCACTACACTGACCGGACAAACTCTTGGGAGACAGTCTTTTACAAAACAGTTTATGTGACTCAAATAGCTATTTATATTCATAAAATAAATTGTTTTGGTCATGCAAATTGTCCCTCTGTCCAAAGCAGCAGCTTTACTAAATATCTGTATTGGCAGAGCTCCAGACATGGTGGGAAATGGTAAGAAAGAATTGCTAGAATAGTAACACTGTAGTTAGATTTATGTCAAATATCTGAAAAGCACTGAAGAAAAGGATATACAAGGGTCTGCCAAAAAGCCTAGACAACACCCTGCACAAAAAGAGGGTGAAAAGATTATCTGGCTTAAGAAAAATACACAAACTGACTGAGGGATTTAATTATAAGACACTGGAAAAATGACAAGTTCTCCAAAGTAATTGATTAAGCAATAGCAAGACCCAACTTCAGAAACAATAATCAAAACCAAAATAACTAAAGATACTGGAGAAAATAAAATGGAAGTCATAAGTGAGATCTACTGGCACCTGGAGGAATTAATTATTTGTTCTAAGTTATCTAAAATCTAATCAAATGCACAAAACACAATATAACACAGTAGCCACTGAAAAGTAAAACTCAGCACCATGGTGGCATAGTTTTCCCATATCTGATACCAAACAAAAGCCAGTATTTACTGCAGGTATTTAATCCAGATTATACAAAATAATTAGGATGTCACATTTTTATATATAATGAATCTGTCGAGCTTTGCTCTAGGATTTAAAACCTGCCTGGACCAGAGGGAACAGCAGCAGCCAATCTGCCTGGCAGTGGATTAACGATATGTGTCCAGCTCAGCTAAGCAGCAGTGCCATCAGCTAATTTACTTTACCATCTGGGTAGGCAACTTGTGCATCCTGCAACGTGCCCAGGGACCTCAGCGTGTTAAATCTGGGCTGCAAGTCCAAGCCCAGTGGGTGCAGAGCAGAACTCTGGCTGAAGCTCACAAAGAACAGAGAAGCATTTGGGGAGGCAATGGGCAGAATCACAGGCACAATGTGTGTATTTGTGTGCTTGTTTAGGTGTACATACTTGTACATGTATATAAACACATTTTCCTTATTAGGAATTTCTTCTTACCCTAAAAGCTCTGAAATATACAGAATTGAACTCAGTCTTTTAAATCTGAATTGGAAGAAGATCATCTGTGTGCTAAACCAGTTAGAAATTGTCTCTGTTTTATCCGAAAAAAAACCCTCAAATGCACAGGCAAAGAAACAAAAACTCCAAAAAGCAACCAACCAAAAAAAACACCATGAAAAACAAGACGCCACAAACCTAAAGAAAAACACCTTAATGCAATTCTACGTTATTTCTACTACAGTCTGCAACAGAAAGCCTCTGATGAATTCAGTGGGTTTTAGATCACGATGTGTGTTCCTGGTAAAGAGGCAAAAAGCACCAACCACGTTTATATTAATACCAGCCATGGCACTTTGCAAGCACTGTGCACCAATAAACTGTACAAAGACATAACTTCCAAGTTTGAACAATTTCTTTCCTTTAATATCCTCTGAAAGGCTTTTGAAACTGGCAGCTGTAATGTGTGTGGGAATAGGCAACACATGATAGCAATAAGTTTGCTATTAATGGAAGGAGTCTGCTGTGTCTATGGGTAACAAACCCCAGTATCTTTTCATTACAAAGGAGCTTATTGTTACCTTATCACTTACTGTGGGATTTCACTTTGCCTCTCTGGTGATCTGTCTGATCTATTAAGAAAAGCACTGAGCTATGGACAACATACACTTTACAGCAGTTTTATATTTTTGTAGTCCCTGCTGCTTCTGTTAGCCTACTTCTGATGAATTTCAAACAGAAATAAGGAAAAAGAAGAAAGAAAAAAAAATCCAAGGAGTATTTACCAAGTTTCTCACAGGAAAATAAAATTAACTGTGAGGAAAATGAGTCAAATTCATAATCAGGAGTTGGAAGTGGTGCTGCATTCCAGGACATGACTGCTGCAGCAACAGCTGTGCAGAAAAACTGAATCCACCAGCTCTAGCACCTACCAAATAAATCTTTGTATGATACCACTGAAGTACTTCTACATGTCACATATTTTATACACATACATATTCATATTACTCATAACATATATATGAAGTTCCTTCAGCATGACTGTTTCTGTCCTATTAATTAATTTTCATGGCTGAATCTGAAATACAGGGCAGACAAAACTAAACAGTACTTCGTCAGTGTTAACTAGTGATGAGAATTAATCAGCAAACGTAGGAAATCACTATGCACTTTGCAGAAATGCATACAGCATTAAGTAGCATTTAAATAGATGCTGATCTTCCTTTAAGAGTAGCAGTTTAAAGATTATTTTCCTCTGAAGGGATACTTCAATATTGAATATACAGAGATTAATATTCAAGGGAACCTGTGCTGTGTTGAAGGGAAATGTTGCTAAAAATAGCAATTTTTATTTAACAAATGTTTCTACAGCAACCATATCTCAGAAAGAATTAAAAAGTTTTAAAATATCCATGACATCTGAGTTCTCTGATGTCTACACGCTGTCTAGGTGGGATTATTAATCCAGGGCTTCCTGTGCTCTAGGAGATAACAATTTCTTCATATAAGAAATACGGTGTTTCAGGTCAAATTCTGCTGATACACGAGCACCTCTCCCTCAATCTTCAAAAAGGTCAAGGATTGCCTACAAAACGTGACCCAAGGTGTGGTCCCAGAGATAACTCCTGTCGTTAACTTCTCCACCAGCACAGTAACGTTGGATCCCAACCCAAAACACAGCACAGAGAGATTTCTGTCGGCTCTCGGAACGTCGCTCACCTGATTCTTGAGATCCAGCTTGGGGCAGGGACGACCTCCATTGTAGGGCTTCTCCTTGAGCCACTTGGATCGGACTCTCACCCCCGGGCCACAGGAAGAGCTGCAAGGAGACCAACTGGACCAACCGCTTAATTTGCAATCAAACGGGCAAGGGACCGTGCAAGGCTCTTCAATGTAACCTAAACCAAAAATTTAAGAAAGGTTTTAATCACCGCAGCCGACGAACTCCGATCACCTGATGTAACCTGTGCAACCAACACAAAACCAGAACTTCCTAAGGAGAAGGCATTTGGCAGACTGACAATACCATCCAACGCGAGGTTAGGGCATTACTTGTGAAGAACAGCAGTGACTAAAATTAATTTCTACTTGGTTTAGTCCAATGAAGGCAGTGATAAAACCGAATGACGTAAAGGACACAAAAGTACCTGTTGTGAAGCTGGTAGTCACCAATACGTGGTAATTACCTTCCCTATTAGACTGTGGCCATGAAAAATTCTGGAGAATTAAGTGTACAGCCCAGTTCTGTACTCCTTCTGCATTACACTGGCCATCTCCACCTGGCACAGGCAGGAGACAGACACAGGCTCTCTTCCCAGCAGTGAGAGCCACAGGATGGTGGAGGCAACAGAGCTCTTCTGGCAGCTCCCACCTGAAGTGTGAGGGACCTGCCTGCCAGCTGGAGCAGTGTGGGATTCGTTCTTGGGAGAAGCAGATGAACCCTGCTTCCCACATCTTACGAGATCTCTTTATACCTCTTTCCAAATGCTTTGCTTATTCTGCATTTCCAAAACCGCATTTTAAAGCTTTGCTTTCACCTTAAGCTGGTTTGACATGAAAGTCCTCCCAAGATCATCATCTCTGTAAATCAGAACACCAGACATCTGCAGGACCAGCACCTCGTGAATTAAAACCCAACAGGTTCCTCCAAAAAGGCACAACCCCACAGCTGTTTTAGGAGCTGGAATATGGGAAGAGAGATTTTGCAGAGCCCAGCATTGGCTGTGGAGCTCTTGGTGTGCAGAACAGCAGTGGAGGGTGGCCGATCCCCGGGGGTATCCAGGGAATTACTGGCACCAGCCTTGGGTTGGCAGTGTGGAATAATTCCTGCACCTTCATGCTTACCATGCCACGTTCATTCTCCCCCGGTTCCTATTATCTGCTTGTCATGTCTGTATGTACTATTTTAATTTAAACAAAAAAGAGATTTCATGTTAGATCATGAAAGCCAGTGGCTGCTCAGATCAGCCTTTATCTGACAGCTCTTGCAATTATGGTTATGGAAATAACTGAATTTCAATCCTACCACATTTCTGATGTTTCTCATTTTTATGCCCTTTATTTCTGTTTGGTTTTCATCACGCGAACACTCCCTCTTGATTCCTCACCTACAGAATACCAAATCAACTCATTTTGTGACTCTTTTAGGAAGGGTTTCCCCATCTACCCAGGTGACAGTCACTGCAGCACAGAGGGAAAAAACACCCAAACAACAAAACTCAATCCAGAAGCAGCTGCTGTCCAAAGCCCCCAGACAACAGCCCCAGACAACCATGAAACACCAAGGCTGAGGCACGGAGATTATTCTGGTTCAGAGCTGGATTTACTGGCTGAATCATGCCCAAGCCTGCTGCCCACTCCAAACCGAAACTGTGTTACAGCCTGGGCATCGACCCACAGCAGCAATTTGTTGCCTCCCTCCTTCTCTTCATGCTGAAGTCAGTATCAAGGAAGGTTTCAGGCTTATTTAAGCACCCATCCTCCGGAAAATATCTTCCTTCTAGAGGTACAAGAAATACTGATGTTGCTTCTGTAAACAGTGCCTTAAAAAACGGCAGTAGCAACAGCTCCTTCAGCTCAGTGCTGCTCTATTTCTCCTCTCCTGATTCCCTGTGATGGTGCTGGTCCCCGTTTCTTTACGGCGGCCACCCCGCAGCCTGACAGCTGCAATCATTTCCCCACGTAACTCACGCTGTAACTCTTCCCATACAGCGTGCTCTGGGTTTCTCTGCTGCCTCTGATCTCTGTCTGTTGCGGCGCCTCTTCATTTGCAGCTCCAAAGCCACTGGAATTGGGTAGCTTAATTATTTCTGACTGAATCCATTCCAGTGATATTGGAATGTTTGAGATATTTCAACGTGGTATGCTTTGTATGCTCACCTCAGTGAGACAACACCCATGCACACACATATACAAATATTTCTAAAACAGACTCACTTTTTTACCCCAAATAAAACTCCCAAATATCCCACTAATATTCTGTTCCATCTGCTTAGGTTGCCACTCAAAGCAATTCATAATACATTATGATAAGTAAAAGAAATTTTCTCATGATAGATTTATGAGAAGCATTTCTTAGGCAGTTCTCCAAAGACTTCTGTTCCACCACCATATGAAATATCATCTTTCCTTGGGCTGTGTGACAGCCTGGGTAATTAACTCTCAACAGAAACAAAGAAAGTGCCTTGTTTCAAAGTAGGATTAGTCAGAGGGGTTATCAACTTATCAGAGAAGGCAAAATGGGCTAAGTCTTTAGGCAGCTCAAGATCTATGTCTATAATAAAAAGAAATATAAGACAAAAAAATAGACTACAAAAAAAATTAAGGAAGATGAAGTTATAATAAAAAATCTTTCTTATATACAAGAAAGAAGATTTTACAATGAACATGGTAGAGCAGTGGCACAGGTTGCCCAGAGAAGCTGTGGATGCCCCATCCCTGGAAGTGTTCAAGGCCAGGTTGGATGGGGCTTGGAGCAACCTGGTTTAGCTCACTGGGTTCACATGGTGACCTTTAAAAGGTCCCTTCCAACACAGAGTGTTCTGTGAAGACTGAAGAACTTACTGTATTCCACCCCCAGGAAGTGCTGTGAGTTATCCCTCAGTGAACCCCAGAATTTCCAAAGATATCCGATTGCTAAGAGGCTGCTCATTCCTTTTTGAGTTTCCTCACCCGTATTTCTTAATTACATTAAATATAAACAAATACTGGCCAGCTACAGAGCACTACATTTCCACATTGCCCAGAGGAAGCTGATTCTCCACACTGAACAATGCGACAGAATCAAGATGGGAACATAACTTTCCTTCAAGCTCTTCTCACAGACCGCCATTACTCTTTTATCAACCACTTAAGGTGAATCCTGTGCTGAGATATCCATGGAGCAAAGATTTCATTCAAGCAAAATTCTCCTCCAAAAATGTTCCTGTGATGTACCTTCTCTGCTCAGACAGAGAATGCCTTTATGGCTATCTTTTTGTGATGAGTAGTAAATTATATTGTACTCAGCTCATCCATTCCTGTGAGACCACGATATTTTTTTTTCCTGTGGAGCCAAGCAATGACTTGCTGTTGTCAGGGGACTACAAAGACCCACAATAATCCTAGTTTTGGCATCCCTAGAAAACTTGTAGCTTTGGCATGGTGCACAATACTAAACAAACAAAAAAATCCCAAGGGCAATATGTTATTAAAACAGTCCATTAATAAAGAATTCTAGATTCAGACTACTATCCAGAGAAATATTCTTACCATAACAGAATGCGAATAAAGGAAACGACATTTGTGAGCTACTGTCGCTCAGCTTGGGAGACCAACTCAAGGCTGAGTTTACGCAGCTGGTTTTGTCAGTGTCATCCTTAAATTTCTCACTCATCCATCATATCCCCCATTTTTCTCCCCTCTGCAAAACCTGGTACCAAACAATTGTTACGTTTCCAAAACCTTCCACAGAAAAAGATGTTCTCTACTCCCCAGCCCTGTTCAGTTTGCTTTCTATGTGTTCTCGGATTATTTCTTGAAGCTTCCTTTAACCTCTTTATTATTATTGTTGTTATTATTATTGTTGTTATTATTATTATTGTTATTCCTCACATTTTTAAAATTGACACTGTTAAAATAAAGCTAATTTCATTTAGACAGAGCAGGTAAGAGCCTCTGTCCTACCTGAACCAACAGCAGGCTCCTGAACACCATGGAGCTGGAGCTGCACACACAGATGTCACAGGAGGTAGTGACAAGAACATCAGGTTATTTAAGTGGGCACTTTGAAACATGCTACTGGGAATTGGCAGGAAAAATTGATCTGGATGACCAAATAAGCCTTTTGCATGTTTAAGTGCTATTGTTTTTCTACTGAGACACTGTCAACATAATGGGATGAACAAATGCATTTACTAGGCTGCACAGCTCATTTTACTATGATTTATTCATTAAGAACACTGTGCTTGTTGCTCAACAAGCCACAAATGGAGCCTCGCCTCTGAAGTGTCTCTAACAAACAAAGCACCCACGGATCACACAGGATGTCCTGGGAAGGCTCAGACACACAGTGCAGCAGCCCTGACTCACCTCAAATCTCCTGTGCAGCCCAGAGACAAAGCAGCAGCAGGACCGTGGGCTGGTGGTGCCATGGAATCACAGAAGGTTTGGGTTGGCAAGGACCTCAAAGCTCATCTTGTTCCACCCCCTGCCTTGGGCAGGGGCACCTTCCACTATCCCAGGTTGCTCCAAGCCCCATCCAACGCAGCCTTGGACACTTCCAGGGATCCAGGGGCAGCCACAGCTTCTCTGGGCAGCCTGTGCCAGTGTCAGAGAGGCACAAATTCATGGTACAAAATGTATTATTGTCCCGTTTTTGCTGTGCCACCCAGCAGAGCCAAGGCAAGCGGAGGCAGCGGGGTGATGGGCTGGAGGGTGTCAGTGGTGCCACACGGGGGTGTGCTGGGAGAAGCAGGACATCAGTGGGTTTACAAGCAAACATCAGACACGCTTCCGCCTGACTGCTGCACTTCCAAAAGATAAATCTGCTGCGGGTGTAAGGTCTGCACACAGCGTTAAACAACAGTGCCAGCAGCATTCCAAGAGGCTGGCTTAAAAGTGATGCGAAAATAAACAGTTCTCCAGCAGCTTTGGAAACAGATGCACCTCTAATTGAATTGGCTTTAAACTCATTTGTATCCTCTCTAACATATTTCATGGTTTCAATTAACAAACTTCTAGCAGTTCTACCCCTGTTAGTAAACCTTGAGGTGCTTCATAAAACTCAAGGTCATTACTGCGAGAGGGACAATTCTGTGCATCACCACAGCTGCCACTGGTAATAACACTGCTAATTTCCCTGGGAGTCTGTGGGACAGGAGAGATCACCCTTTAACAAACAGGGAGCAGCAGAGTGGACAGTGACACAGGAGAAATGTTTCTAATTACACAGACCAAAGGTAGAGGGGAAAAAAAAATTGATTCATTTTGCAATTAATATTTACATTCACTTGGTTACTGACTGTGAAATACCACAAAATAACACCAGTAAATCCAAGCAGTGCTGAAAATCTAACGGCTAAAGACTTTACAAGGGAGACCTGGTGGACCACGGCATTTGGCGGGCCAAATTCAGCTCAGCTGAAGCTCTGGGACCTCCTGCAAGGCAAACCTCCTGCTTCACCTCAGGTTAAAACTCAGCATGGAGTACAGACTGCAGCTCAGAGATTTAACTCCACCACCTGATCACAGTTCTGTGGCTGAGGCTCTCCCAATGTGCCAAGAATAAGGCAGCCACTGGCCATGGGCCACATGGCACAACCAAAGGCTCCAGAAGCTTTGTGAGCTGCAAGAGGAGCACCCCGTCCCAAATAATCCCCGTTCAAAATCTAAATCCTCCTTCAAGGGAGAAAATTATTAACTGAAGGGAACTAAGCATAGTAAGTCTGGGAGACTTAAGTTGCTAAAAACTTGAGTTGCAGCCGAAAAGGATTTAATCTTGCCACAGAACGAATGTTTAATCTTCTTTTTTTTTTATAGTACACAAGGATTTGAGAGATTTAACGCATTATTAGTTTGCTGAGAAATTCAGGAGATAATCTAATGAATACACTCAGTAAATGCACAGCCAAAAAAACCAGCAAAAATAACTTCCACATCAAATATTTTGCAAGGCTCAGATAATGGACCCTTAGCTAATTTATTCCCACTTGCTCAACAAAAGATGCACGCGCTCACGTTATCTTGTAGCAGACTGATTAGAGATTCTAAATAGACCAGAGAGGACTTGTAAAAAAGGCTGCTAAGTTTAACTCAACATTATTGTTATTGAAATTCATCCAAAGGTTGGTTTTATTGCTCAATTTCACAGTCTCTATAAATCCCGAGGAGGCAGTTGGGTTGATGCTGACTTTGCATTATGATTTCTAATTTCTTTTGATTTCGCATTACAGTTTTCTTCCTTAAAGAACTTGCAAGCATATGCTTGGCGTTACATACAAGCCCTGGTAGTTGATATATTTAATCTTTTAACTCAATAAGGAAATCTCCATTAATTAGCACTTTCCTTGTAACAGATTGCAGAACAAGCTGAGAACTCTTCCGGAGAAGGAGTCTCGTCTGCTGCCTTCTGAGTGCACATAAATAGAGCAAATAAATAGGACTGCACAGTGTACATTCGTCTCACAGGAACACGTGATGCAGGTGGGAAGAAATCCACTGCATGGATCTATCCAGGCTCCAAAACCAACTGTGGGAATGATGCTCCCTTTTCCCAGGACTGCTCTCCCATGGTGAAGGGCTGGGCTGGCTGCTTGGGAGCCCTGACATCTTAACAAAGTCCTTACTCAAATAAAAAACCATCCACTGGGATCGACAGCAGTTAGGGGAGTAGCTCAGCTGTGTTTTTCTGTATACTTTGCTCATCACTCTGCCACTGGGAAAATCATCTGCTTTCTTCAAACAAAACTGAGCAGCTTTTTTTTTTTTTCTTAGGAGTGTTGGAATCCTCTCTATATCAGAAAAAAACCTCAGCCCACTGTATTTTATCATGGATTGTTTACCATATATATTTTTTCAGGCTACTCAATTCATAGTATGAGCATGTTTTTAAAACAAACCCGAGACTGTGTTTATTTTCTATTATTATTATTATATTTATGCAAGAAAACAAGACTCTTCTAAAGCCTGAACACAATTAAACTGTCCACAGACCATCAACTTCCCTTTTCTCCTACACCTGACTTCTCTCAGAGGCCTGATGGCACAGCAGCTCTGAAAATAGATGTGCACTGTAGAGTGCTCTGAAGATCAATACAGACTTGGGCAATTTGGACCAGGCAGGAAGCATCTTCCAGAGCCAAGGGTCCATCACTGGGAGAAAGCTGCTGCCAAATGTCACTAAAAGTATCTACCCCCCTCAGTAAATCATACATGTCCTGAAGGTCAATGGTTTCAGGCTCTGCTGGAGCACACTAAGAAACTCAATTTCAGGGTTTGGGGCCCTCCGTGGAGAGCATCTTTCTGCCAGTTTCTGGAGCCACGACACTGGGCACTGTCAACACAATATGCCAGCTCATTTCTGCTGCCAAGCTGTGACCCCAAGACACAGACAAGCCTCATTTAGACAACTCGCCTTGAACAACAACGTGATGGCTTTCACTTGACAGAATGGGACACGCTGATGCATCTCCCTGCATCCTGATAATTAGCATGTATCCTGCATTACAATATTGCTTTTATTTCAGACAAAATAAACCAGCAGATGACTCTGCAGAAGACAGGAACACTAATTAGATCAGTGTGCAATTAATATTATCAAGAGGGCTCACAGCAGCATGATTTTTTTTTTTCTTTAAATGTACATTCCTAGTTGTTTAATTTACAGACTCAAGGGGTTTTACCCAGCGTAAGGGCCTCTGTTCACGAGCAGGTCACACAGGTACTGGGAAGGCAGGGGAAGGTTGTGAGCCAGCAGTGACCTCCACAGCCCCCTCCCCAGTGTCACGGGAGGTGAATGACACAGTGACCCCTCCCTGCCACAGGAGGCGAGTGACACAGTGACCCCCGAATCAATAGATTTAAATCAATACTCTGCCTCAATTCCTTCTCCCATCGACACTAAATGAGAAGCCCAACCACACACTTAAATTATACAGGCGCTGTTTTAAGGATGCCACTAACCATTACCAGCACCAGGGAGATCCATGAGTGCTTTCCCAAAATCCAGGCAGCTGCTGCCAGGTCCCATCCACTTGCCTAAGGAGTTTCACTCCACCTATTAGAGGTCACCTTGCTGCAGAAGCATCTGACCTTCTTGAATAAAGCTGTACTATAAAAAACATCTGACGAAAACACGATTTTAAGAAAGGGAACAGTCCTGGTTTTCCACAGCTCAGGCACAGGGAGAGCAGCAACTCATTTATATGATGGAAAACCTTGAGAGGGAAACAGGACGTTTTTGTGACACTAGCAGGCCCCAGCACAGAGTATTGATGTACTGAATTTCTGATAGACTTTTGTTTCAATTTCGCAGTGTGACTTTGAGCTCTCTGGTTGTGTAGTTCAATCTCCTGTGCTGGAGGACTTCAGTGAATTCAGAAGCAGAAGGCAATGCAATCCTGTTAAATAACATTATTTTTAGTGGTCACTCCCCCATGTTACCAAATACAAATGAGAGCCAAGATTTCACAGTGGGAATGTCTGTCTGCAGTGAAGGATATTAGAAGATTTGCAAACCAGGCTCTCAGTAATTTAATTTACACCATCCTCATTTGCAAACCTTGGAGGACAGAGAGCTATTAAAGTGTATTTCAGGCCCAGGAATAGAGTAAGGCAGGATAAATTCTCTTCTACTCATCAGTATCACTGGGATAATCCTTAGAACAGACCGAGCTAAGTTTAAGTTTAATTAAGTCGCTTCTGAAAATCTTTAAAATACATCAGACATTAAACCCTTTAATTCTCACTGAACTCCACTACAACACCTACTATGTCCAGCTGCCACAGGGCTCCCCAACAGTGGTAAGATATGGAATCGTCACTCTCCACTCAAAAATGATTTGTCACCCATTTCTTTGCCTGAAAGTCCTGCTCATCAGAGCTGTATAAAAGGCAAATAGGTTAAAAAACACTGCAAAAAACCCCATGTAAGACATGAGAGGAATCCTATGAACTACCATTACATGTCACTTCCCAGTGCAGCCGCACATCTCAGAGGGATCATGAAGCTCTCCATGAGCAGTAGAAGTACTGAGGTCTTAGGACTAGAATATATCATTCATGAACAGGATTAGGCTAAAAGGGTTTTTCTTCATACTTCCAAAATAGCATATTAAATGGAATGACATGTAGGGAGAGAAACATGTTAATTCTATCTTTGTATGGTAACATTTTATTAGAGCCTTGCCTCATAACAGGCTGTATTTGTGACAAATGTGTTATTAAGGCCAAAGAGACGGGCCACATTTCAAGGAAATTCTCTTTCCATAGCCTGCTGCAGAAATCAGGGCAGGAGATCACCCAGTGCATTAACCTGCTATCACAGCAGTCCTAAAGCTCCCATAGACTATTTATTTCTACAATGACTTACAATTTCTACACTAAAAACATTCCCAAGTCCCATGGAAGAGCTTTCATCAATCTGTAAAAAACCAAAAAAACCTTAACTGAGCCTAATAATAGAAACAAAAGAGATGGACACGAACAGGGGTGGGCAGAGGTAGTCCAGCAAGAGGCAGCTGACAGTGAATGTCAAACATGAGAAAGTCTGTTTGAGGTCAGCAAAAAGCCATTCCCTCATAAAGCCTGGTATTGCCACCTCTTCAAAGGGGTCATTTTATGGAATGCAGCAAAAAGCATAAAAGAAATTTGGGCAAGAAGATAAGCAATAAAGATGTGTATTTAGAGCCAAGGAGTAACAACAGACATCACTCTGACTAAATGCAGCACTTACAGAGGATGCTGCTCCAAAAGCCAAGTCTCTAAATATTTTTTCTTAAGATGCATGCTTCCTTTCTGTAAGAAGATAAAGACCTACAAGAATGTGCATTTCTGTGTACTAATGCCTCAGGGGAAGTCTTACCTTGCTTTAAATAAGCTTCTTTGATAGCCAGTTTGACCCATTCAGAAATAACTTTTTTGATGGCTGTTTATCTTTGATTCTGTTGCCAGGAAAACACAGAGAACTCAATGTCTGAACAGTTGTCCTGTGATCCAATTTCACTTGATAAGTCTTTTAACATCCATAAAGGAAGAACGGTGGCCAAATTTTCTTATGGTGAACAGATTTTGAAAAAAACAAACAAAGGAAAAGATAGGGAATAAATCAACGTTCTTTGAGCACTGTATTGGGAGCAATATGTAAAAATCCTGTAGTCAAACAAGAAATGGAGGGCAGGTCCTTCCCAGGCTCTGTGTCTGTGTTACAGCTCCCCTGGCAGCCACAGCTGTAATTAAAAGTGTCACCACACACCCAAGGAGACATGCAGGAATGTCAGGGAGAGTCCAGAGCAGAACCCAGCCAGGATTTCAGAGCTAAATTTAGAAGCTATTTAGCTGTGAGAGAGCAGAAAACAGTCAAAGGTGGCAGTGGCTTTGAAGAGCCCTGAAGTGGGGACTCAAGGGCAGGACAGTCTTGTGATCCAGCCTTAATTCCCATGCCAGGTGATGGGACAGGCAGAAAATAAGGTGAATTTTTAGCTTAAACTTCTTCCTTGAACAGTCTTTGAAAAGCCTTCTCGTAGAAATACAGCCATTAATAAAATCCAGTCATGTAATAAAAGGGCCACAGAGCGAGACTGTGCTGGTCTTGGCTGGGGTAGAGTTAATTTTCTTCATAGTTTCTGGTATGGGGCTGTGTTTTGGATTTGTGCTGCAGCGTTGATAAAACAGGGATATCTGTTATCTCTGGGAAGTGATTACAGAGAGCCTAGCTGGGTTCTGAAATCAACAGGTTGTACCAAAAAATGAAATTTCAATAGAAAATGTCACTCAGACTAAGAATCAAATTAAACTTTGGAATATTTTCAAAAACACAGGGAAACGTCTGTTCAGAAAAAATTCTCTTTCTGAAGATTTTCAAAATCAAGGATTTCTACAATTTCACTCTTCAAAATAAAATTTACTAAATGTGGAAAAATGTATACCACAGTAATTAATAAAATTGATACACTTCCAAAAATATCCAGTCAATGTTGCATTTTCAACCTTTTTTTATTTTTCCCCCCAAATTGCCACTTTGTAGGAGCAGCAAGTTTGCTTTCAGGCCAGGATAGACCTGACTCACATTCCTTTAACCTATTAGGCTCTGCTTATGGCTTTTCGAGCTGTACAAATATAAATTTGCAGAATTCTTATTAAAATCTAGGGATTAAAAACTACATGAAACCAGCTCATTTTCTCCTAAAATGGGGGGTTTCAACCCCAGCATTTTCATTTTAGGGCGGGTTTGTCCACCAGCAACCGGATCACAGACAAGGAGAAAGTGCACTGTCGAGAGTAAGGAGGTATTCGAGCATCCCTGCTGTGCCCTTCATAAATTCAGAGATAATTAAAGCTTTTTAAGATGAGTGCAGGTTGCAGCTAAGCATTCTGTGATTTAAAACTAGGACCTATTTGTCTGTTGTGTCTTTTTCTTCCAGGTTCCTGTTGTTGCGAGCCCAGCAGAATTTGAATAGCATAAGCACTCTTCATAAATTCCTGCTTTCCATAAATTGCCCGTCGGATCAAAAGCAGAACCTCCATGCAAGAGCACAGAAATCTCCAGCCTTTGATTTGGAACAGATGAGGCACCCTATGTTCCTCTAAGATTAAAAAAAACCCTGTTGGCATCGCACACAAGAAAGAGAAGCAAAGGGACGACGGGAAATCATTCAAAACAAAGGAGATGGAAATTCAAAAATAGTATGAGCGGCTCAGATGACAGATTGAGAAGCGGATGAACTGCAATTAAAAGGACAATTTCATGGCCAAAGAGGATGCTCCAGACACCAGTTGGAAAATGGAGACCCTCTGGACTAGCAGTGAGCTCAACATAATATAAGCAGTGTTCTCATGGGAAGGGAAATTGAGGCAAACTACCAATCACAATTTTTTAATGTAGTTAGAGATAGTTATCTGTATCCATGATTCAACAAGTGCATTTCCAAATTAAAGGAAGAAAAACAAGGGTGAACCAAATCCCAGAGAAAATCACTAGCTCAACTGGAAAATGCAGATCACCCATTTCTCAAGCTTATTGAATGGGTGATCAAAGAAAAAGGTAACACCTCAAAATAAAGCAGTTTATCACAAAAGCCAGCCATTAAAAAAAAATAGTGTACTTCTTTCCTGGAGAAAAGATCAGGTATAGAAAGGAATGACATTCAGGAAAGCCTGTGATTTGTATTTTTAAGCTCGTCACATCTAATCATGAGCTAACACATAATTAATAGCAGTGAGGATGGGTAAATCAGTCAGTGGTGACTGGTGTGCTCACTACTGCTGACCTAAGGTGTTGACACCAGGCCAGCTCAGCTGTGCTGGGTCAGGCAGAAGTCTCTCCCCACAGCTCAGTTCTCAGGTCCCGACAGAAGAAACTGTAGACCCCAGGCAAGCTGATAGAGCATTTCCAAAACAGAATAGCTGGAATGCTTCTGTCTTGACTCCTTCTGGACTTTGGGATACTCTGCTTGCAGTAACTACACCAATGGGGAGAAAATATCCATTTCCAGCTGGGAAGTTACACTGAAAGGGTTAATGTATTTGCAGATAATAGGCTTAGGACAGTCAGAGTCCAGACTTCTAGGAAACACAGATGAACAGATTGAATTGGGTTTTTGGTTAGGTTCCCCCTTGCTCTCCAAGCTGCAAACACAGAATCACTCAGAAAAGTCAGCGTAAGAGCAGGGCCTCAGACCTGGAACCCTTCTGGGCAGTTTATTTCTACACTAGACTCAAGTGTGCTGTACATTCACTTGACAACTTTGATACACTCACATAATAGGCCACACTGACCAAGTGAAATAAACCCTACTCAAGTCTAAGTTCACAAGGTTTCAGTCAGGGAAAATGAAAATCACTGCAGCAAGAAGCAAAAGCCCAGAATTTGCCCTCCAGAAAAGCTACAAACTGATCTATTCTGTTCTACACCATTTTTATTGTCCTACACTGTGTACTCAGGACGTTATCAAATCTGGGACAAATTTACCCCTACTCTTGAGGCCTAATTTACATCCTTACATCTCTCTTTCTATATTTTGTAGTTCTTCAAAAAGACCCATCAAAGAACTGAGGTCTAAGTCTTAACAACTTCTCGCTTCTGTTCTGTTTCAAGGGAAAGGAAGGAAAAGCACTGTCCTGCAGAAGGAAAAGAGCAGGAAACAAAGAGAAATCAGAAGACCTGAAAGGAGTAAAAAAGGAACCTGGTTATCCCCACCTCATAAAGCAAGAACAATGCCCAGATATCACCGCCATTGGCATTCAGTATATAAGACAATGGATTAATTAGCCATAATCATGGCCAGCTAGCAAATGTTAAAAGGTCACCTGATACTAATTGTGAGCAAGACAAACTCAGCTGCCTAAAAAAAAAAACACTGTCATGAATAATTTCTCAAGGCTTAGCAATTCTGCATGCTTCTGTGAATTGCTCTTCTCCATTATGGTTGAAAAGCATTCTGCTAATTATTAATTGGATAATGATTTGTTTCTATCACTAATTCAATAAGGTGTTCAGAAGTGCATTTTGAAAGTTCCCAGCTCCAGAGACCATAAATATGAGACTTGTCTTCACGTAACCTTGGAAGGCAGGTCCCAGGTGATGGAAGTGGAGCCTATGGAGCTTCTGCCCATTTTTAGTCACTCTATGCCCAAAGTCACCGACCACCCCTCTGCCTCTGACGTGGGCCCTGTGCCAGGGCACTGTCACAATCATTTCTGCTCACATAAAAAGCTGAGGACAAGAAAGCAAACAATATTCCCCTGGAGCTACCACTCCCTACTACCTCCCTAAGAGAAGCCAGACCATTAAAAATGCCACATAAATATCACCGACAGAAAACAGGCTTCAAGGTTATTTAGAAAAGCCCCACGCATAGACAACCTCCCCTTTTTAACAGTGATAAAAACCCTGAGTTTCTCAAAAGAGCACGCCACGCCACAGGCAAACCCAGCAGCTCCCTTTTTGCAGAAGAAAAGGTAATGTGGGGGAAAGGTATACTACTCCTCCTTCATGGGCCACAGAGGCACAATCAATCGGTACAAAAGCACATTGTTGAAACACAAACCATGGAAAGCTGCTTTATGAACCCATGCAGCCAGCTGGAACAGCCATCAACAGCTGCAAGAGGAATTCACTCCAGGACTGAATCACTTCATTAGGGTGGAGGTTTTTTCCTTTTATTACACGCTGCTCAGGCTGCTGATCCCCCTCATGAAGACCCTCCAGAGAGCTGATTTCTCTGCTCCCTTGTACCCTCAGGGACATTCGTGGTGCCCACTGTATTACTTAATCTTTTCCTGAGACATCATTTCTCCCCTCCCATCATACAGCTTATCAGCAGTCTTCCAAACTACTACATCCTGCTCTATGGTGTCCCAAGACTTTTGACTGTAAGTCAGAGAGCAGCAGTGGTTTGGGGGCAGCCCAGGTATAGAATTTGCTCTTAAAATAAAGACTTATGTCTGTGATGAGTGATAGGACAAGGGGGAATGGCTTCAAACGCACAGACAGCAGGGTTAGATTTGGTACCAGGAAGAAATTCTTAGCTGTGAGGGTGGTGAAGCTCTAGCACAGGTTTCCCAGAGAAGTTGTGGCTGCCCCATCCCTGGAAGTGTTCAAGGCCGGGTTGGATGGGGCTTGGAGCAACCTGGGATAGTGGAAGGGGGCTGGAACACAATGACATTTAAGTCACTTGCAACCTCAACCATTCTATGATTGCAACGAACTGCATATCATTGAAATTGGGAGAAAATATCCAAATGGAATGGCATTTCCTGCTTGCTCTGCTTTTAATTCTGCCCTCCTTCTGTTTGATATAGGCTACTTGATTATACATGAAATATAGGTGACAGCACCCAAATAAGCAGTGACATGAAAATACACTCTATGAATTTGAGCTTAACACTGGCACAGAACTGCACGGAGGAGATCACCGGCTGCTGAAGCGGTGTGTGCTTGGCATGAGGGACAGCAGGCGACATCACAGGGATTTTGTAATTAAATATAATTGTATCTAGAAAATTCCTAATTCCTTCATTGAAAACAACTATGCAAACCTCCAAACTTAGTGAAAGGGAATAAAAATTTCTAAACAAGTGAAAGTGGAAGTAGGAGATATGTTCAAACAAAATGCTAATTTAAATAAATATACCTCCTCTGAAGCTTGTACTTTCATGGGATTTTCAGGGAGATAAAAGAAATGCCTCTGGTATTCTGGCAGCATAGCCAACTTTAGCCCTCTTGTGCTTCATTTCCGTTGCAGAAATGCCAGCAGACCCTTACAGTGAGGAAAACCTCAGTATTAACGAGCAATAAGAAGACATTCGCAGAACTGTGTTCAACACCCAGGGCAAACTTGTGAGAGCTATTCCAGCGAGCACGCGCCTCGGACAAGCTCCTCAACACGCCACGGAGCGCTATTCCCACGTGCTGCGGGCTGGTTGACACCTCCTTACCCGAGCTGCTGCAGCGGGACGGCTCCACCAGCCTGCCGGTCCCGTCGTAGCAGGCGATGGCTCGCAGCCACACGCCGGCGCCGCACTCCCTGGCCGCTGCCTGGGCCGGCATTCCCAGCCGCAGCTCGGACGGATTCCCTCCGAGAACGCAGTCAGACCAATTCCCGTGCGGCTGGGAGCTGAACGCCTCGCAGGGGCACGGCTCTGTCTCGACTTGAGGATAAACTTCTGTGTTCTGGCATTTGTCTCGCTTTCTGCTTCGCCCTGTTCCAACCACAGAAATCGGCGCGTTAGCTCAACAGCTGCTGCTCTTGATAACAACACGTCATATTATTTATACTTGCATGAATTCAACACATTAGAAGCAAGACAATCTGAATGTTAATATTCAGGGATGTTTCTGAAGCGTCTATTAGCTGCTGCCAGTGCTCTGGTGTGCAAGGACAACGTACTTATCTCCAGGGGCAACCAGAGAACTTGGAAATACTGTTCTGATGGGTAGATCAAGGAGTAGAATACAAAGTCTTACTCTAGGAATGGTCTGCCCAGAAACCGCTTTGTAATTTCATATAATAAATATCATTTTCCTCTAATTATCTGATGAAATTAAATTGATTGTTTTGTCTCTATTTGTTCGCAATCAATGGTTGCCAGGACAACTTCCGGAGGACTCTACATTAGCTATAACTTCTTTGAGATTTCTTTACAAATTAGTTAAAGATGAGCTGTGCACACAAACCGTGCTTTGAAGAGAACAGAAAAAGATAATCCTCAGTAAATTATTAGGGCTGGAAAGCATTTCAATGGTTGTGTTTGCTTTTATGTTTTCCTTTGCTCTGTTCCTTCAACAGGTTTTAAAAGAAGGCTCTTTCAGTAGCTTTAGGAAGCAGCAGCATCCAAACAAACCCATAGCACAGCTCTCTGCAACTGCACTCTCCCTGCCCTCCTCCTGCAGGACTTCAAGGCATGAGAAGGGGTCCCCAGTACAAGAAGAAATCAGGCAAAAACAAGAGTTCATGCTCCCTGCATCCCCACAACTGCTCAAGGGAACAAATGCAGGTACACAGCCTCTGAAGATAAAAATCAATGCTTTTCTTGGCACAGGTCAGCCAGCGTGCCGTGGAACAATCTTGACGCTGGCTGAGCTCAGGAATGTCTTTGCATTTGGCATCTGCACAGAAGGGAGAATTCATCTCCAGCAACAAACTGCATCTGTATCCCATCCTCAAAACGTTCCTTGGGGATCTTGGATGCACTAAAAACACTGCTGCAGAAGGTTTTTAAAGCTTTGATCCCAGAAGAAATGTTTTCTCTTTACTGCACACAAATAAGATACTAAAACCAAAAGATGAGTTATATAACTCAACAACCCGCTTTCTAGTCTGGAACCAAGAGCCATTTCACCAGGCACGAGCTGGGTCTCATCAGTGCCTGTTTCCATACAAATATGTACCTCCAAAGTAAAGGCCCCTGACTGCAGACCCTTAATATCACCATCCTTCAAGCCCCAGCTCTTCCAAAATCGTATTGCCAGAGTTCTGGGGAATGTAGAATTTGCCAGCACAAAGGTATGCAAAAAAAAAAAAAATCAATTAGTGCTAGAATCTTTATAGTTTGGTAGATAAATCTGTGTTTACATTTTTATGTATATATTTATGAGGAAATGCAGGTATAACTCCCCTTACTTCAAGGAAAGCCTTTTAAGAGACTTCAAGTAGATTGGGAGCTCTCTAATGGCGTTTCCAGCATTTTCTGTTTGAGAAGCCATGAGGAGCCACAAACTCTGTATGTTCACTTGTGTGTTCTGCATTGCATTAGGAAACATGGGAATTTGGGATTTGCCCATGTTCTGCCATCATGACACGAAACACAACAGACTGAGGTAAGGAAGCTAATAATCTCACACTTATGCAACTGGTTTTTTTCCAACTTGCCCTGCCATCTGTTTTGTTGGAATCTTCCTCCTAAATGAAGTTGCTATGAAAGCCCTATTTTGAGGGGAAAAGTGACACTGATCCCATACTCTTCACAAAGAAATATTTTTAGAATTAGTGGTGGTAATATTTTTATCATCTTCACAGACTGCTTTAAAAATCACTGCTAAAAATACGATCTCCGAAATTTTTTGAGGACATAAACCCACCAATTAAATAGTATTTTCTTTTTAAATTACATTTCTGAATATTTACAAACATTATATATATTAAATATTATTACCTAATACATACTGTATATAAAAATTATAGAAAACATTAAAAATACAGACAGTTCTTTGTATCCATGATACAGTGAATTAACTGACTGTATTAATTAACTGAAGACTCACCTAAAAACTGTGTTTTCATTATAATGACTTTGAATTCTGATATGTGTTGTAATAAGTCACTTAAGTAATGACTAATTTTATATGTAGAGTCGATGATGAATTACAAAGTAAAATGAATTATACTATCAAAAATTGAGTGGAGGGCAAGCAAATACTTAGCAAACAATTAGAAGATTTCCACTAAATGACATTGTTAATGAACTCTTATAATGAAGCCAAAGCATTCACTTGAGCATAGACACATGCAGCAATGAACAAGAGGTACAATTCATGCACACTTACAGAGAAGTGAAATGCAAATGGACAAAGGACTCTTAACATCACAAAATACTTCTGAAAATAGCATTTTTCTTAAATCTTTGGACTGAGCTCCTGTGGATGACATCTTTTCAAGACTTTTGTCTACCTCTGTTTTTCAAGAAGCTTTTATGCAAATACAAGTTGGCACCAGTCTCACTGACTTCCCCTTCTGAGAGGGGGCCAGACCAAACCCGATGTCCGATTTGGTTTGTCCCTTGCTGCTCTCTGGGCATTGTCACGTCCCCACCTGGGACACTCTCTGCATGTTCACCCATTGCTTTTCAGGACACCTTCACTGGGCACAGGCTGAGAGCACCAGCTCCATCCTGGCAGGAGAAATGGAACCCAGCAAGGTTGGATGGGAAGAGAATGGTGGTGGTTGGTCACAAATGCAGTGCGGGTGAGGAGACAAACCAGCAAAACCTGAGTATTACAAACCATTTCTGGTCCACTTACTTGAACAGATCTACTTCTCATGTAGAACAGAGTAAGAAAGGGGATAGCTAGGGCTGTACTGTTTTGTAACTTGCACAACATTCATAAAGAAAAATCAGATTTAAAACTACCTGTAAGTAACTATTCATTAATTTTTACATATTTTTTGCAAGATCAGGCAACTATTATTTTGCTGGGGATCAAAGATTTCTCCTACTACAAGCATACAGGCACTGGTATAGAGAACATTTCAGAATGTGCTCTTTGCCAGAAACTACAGAGCACTGCATAATACTGGGGTTTTATGTAAAAGAGAAATCTTTATCCTTTAATGAGCCACATTGGCAAATGGCAGCTTGAAACCAGTATAAATGTATGCTGTAATTGTTAGTTAGTAAAACATACAGAACATTCCAGCAGTAACAAATGGAGTAAGAACA
Source organism: Melanocharis versteri (assembly GCA_013397845.1). Classification (NCBI taxonomy): domain Eukaryota; kingdom Metazoa; phylum Chordata; class Aves; order Passeriformes; family Melanocharitidae; genus Melanocharis; species Melanocharis versteri. The sequence goes on from VZTG01000476.1 coordinate 926,328, forward strand.
CAGCCATGCAGCCAAGCACAAGTGAGGCCAGGAGGAAGGAGCAGTGGTGGCCACCGTATTTTGCTGCCCTTCAGATCCCAGCTTTTATCTCAGCAGATATTCTTACAGCAACCTTAGCACTCTACTCCACAGTCAAAATCTTTGAAGTTTCACCTCTATTAAAGGAGCAAACTCAAGCCAGGTACACCATAGCTCTCAAACACAACACAGAAACACGAAAAGATGTGAGTGTTGAAAAGAACAATAACAGCAGATTTCTTGTAAACCATGTAAGAACAGTATAATTCATTTTTATTTGATTTAACTACGCGTGTGGGGGAAGACAACTCCCAGCAAAACATGCAGTTCCAAATTATTCATGTTAAGGAGTTTTAAAGCTTTTCAGGGTGGTCAGCATTCAAATAACATAATAACAAACCTTGACAGCAAGTATGGAAGACTGCTCTATCAAACGGTTTGAACCGGTGAGTTTAATGAATATATGTAAAAGATCAAACAAAGCTGTTCTAATGGTACTGGGTTTTCTTTATTCACAGTATTAATTTGCCCTGTTGAACTAGGGAGTACTGCTGAGCACAAAACTCCCACTTTTAAATTTCCTCCAGAAAATCACACTGATTTGTACTCTTGTATATATATTTTCTGCATGCTCCCCAGATTAATAGGTCAGACAAACTTGCACAAAGCCTGGTCACTGTTCCATTTGGTTTATGTCTAAAGCCTTTCCACCAGCGAGTTTTTCTGCACTGTTCTTGTGCTGGGATGTGTGTACACCTGGCAACGATCAGTACCAGGTCAGAAATCAGCTAAAGGATGGTGACTGTTCTGTCGGGAATTCCCCACCACCCCAACACCCCAGAGGCATTATCACAACCAGACAAATATTGTACAAGATTATACCTGTGAGTGACCGCCTCCTGCTCCTGGCTGTCCCGCAGTCAGAGGAGCAGGCTGTGAATTTAGACCAGGGGGTGAATGTGCAGTCCTCCTTGCAGGGAATGAGGCACTCCTGGACGAGGGCTGGCATCGCTCCTGCCCACCGCACGCAGTCCCCGACGGCAGCAGAGCCACCCTGCTCCGACAGGCACGTCACAGCTGCAACAACGGGACAGAAATCTTTATGTTCTCAGATAGAGACACACTGTATTACACCCTGGGCAGTCAGTCCTGCTGGTCTATGTGACACTCACTCCCCTGGATTAACAGAATAAAGCTGATTTGGTTTTAGGGCATTGTTCATGTGCCACTCGGTGATGTGCTTGGAGCTTCACAAAACCATAGAGACGTGTTCTTATTGGACCGGTGTGTTATCTAAATGATGATATAAATTCAATATTCTCAAGGAGGCAGTCATTTTAAAGGTTGCGGGGACAGTTTAACCAATGATACATTGTACTACCAAGCAAGAAAAAACTTAACACTGTGGCCATGTGCCAGAAAACGTATTTGGTCAAGGCCAGGATTCACAAGCTGCACTTGCTACTCCTGGAATTGAAACTGCTTTAAAGTGGTAAAAAAAGCCCCTTTAAACTATAAAAGAAAGTTTCCTTCTCCAAAAATGTCATCTTTTCCCTATTTCAGATGAAGGGAATGACTGAGCAGATGCTACAGCTAAATGCTTCTTGCAGCGAGGTGTAAGTACCAGGTCTGGCCCCTCCAAACTGAGCTCCCTAAATATTGTGATACCTCTTATACTCTCCCACTTTGTCTGTTGTCCTTTTTTAGAACTAATAATTAATTTTTCACGGTGGATCTTGGTACTGTATAGCCATGACAGAGAACAAAAGTATTTAATGTACGAACCTGACTCACAGGAAGCCTAGGATAAAACTTGCTAAATTCAGTGAATTAATAGTAAGTAATTATAATAAATAAAAATAGCCTGCACATCATGGAGTCTTTAATTTCATTAATAATAATTAATTCCCACAAAATCTCCAAGATTATAGGCTATTTATATCCTCCAGTGTAGGTTAAACAAAGCAAAGGTAGGTCATGACTTGATTAAGGTAATAAACTCAGGGACAGAGTAATGAACTGAATTTGGCCGCGAGACTTTAGTCATGTCGGGCTCTCTGATTCCAGGCAAGTCCACACATTGTATCATAAACCTACTGAGGATGAAATTATTGAATCCAGATTTTACTATTTAACTTTAACAACCTGTGATATTATTTTATGACAATTGCTAAATAATTCAGGTTTTTGAGGCTGCATATATTTTCCTTGTTGCCAGCATTTAATGTGAGTAAGAGTGCATGAAAAGAAAGGTAAAAAGAACTGTTTTCTTACAGTTAAAGGATTTACTGGGGTGTAACTTTGCCATGAATACACATGATTTTTTGGGTTTTAACTACAGTACTGTATGGGAGAAAGGAATAAGTTGGCAATCACCTGGAAAAAAAAATCTTATTAAAATGTAATTAGATTTCTATGGAAAAAATCAGCATTTTGAAGAGCACGCAAAAGGCAAGCAATTGTTAAAAGTCTTTAGACTCAAGTGACAGCAAATCAGCATATTAATAACCACCTCTAAATTGCTGATCCTTGCCTTTCACTCCCAATCCCTGTGACCCTTCCTAGCTCCCAACTCCAGCCGTCAGACTGGGAGCCCTCCCCCTCCTCAATTACGGGAGGGCGAGGACAGAGGTCACCGCTCTGTGCGGGGACACGGCGTAATTGCCCTCTCCAGGAGGGTTAAACAAGTGATGGACTCTGATGCCCAAGGTCTGTGCAGCCTCGTTACCTTCAGCAAGGACAGCCCAGCTTTGGCAGCGCAGCTGTGTCCACGTGAGGTCCGGCCAAGGGGATGCAGAGCATCTCCTCGGCATCGCGACGGCGGCTGGCGGCGACGTGAAATCCACCCTGCACTGCCCGCCCCACGCAGCGGGAATTGTGACTGCAGAGCAAACCACCCCGCTGGAATGTCCACTGGGAGCTGGCAGGAGAGCACAGCTCATTCCTGGAATTTATTAATTATGGCAGCACAAGTGATGGAAGTTCTAGGTATCGATGTTAAACCCGACACCCCATTGCTGCGATCGGTTATCGTCTAACGGCACCGATCTTCTGCACAAACAGCCACAATTTTAAGCGTACAAATAATTCGCCAGTTTCACTGAGCCTATTTGGATGCTAAAATAGATGGATATGGATATATATAGATAGATAGATATAGATATAGACATATGAAATCAGGGCAAATATTTGACAGAGGTCATGGAGCTTAAAGAAATTAGCGACGATGGAAACATCAGCAGAAGAAAGTTAAATTAAAATAACAAATAATATAGTGGATTTGATATGTATAAGCATGGAGACAAGAAGGGGCTAAAAGAATATTTAATAGTCTAGTAAGAGACATAACACCTAAAGGAGGGGAGGAGGAGGACCTCCTGTGATTCTTGCTACATGCTTAAAACCTTGCTTGAGGAAAGCTGCATGAACTGCTAAAATAAACTAAATAATAAAGCAAAAGCCCATTAGGGCATTTTTACAGATTGGGAAGGGGCAGGCAGAAAGCAGCAGAGATGATGGACCCACTCCAGTGGTTCCATCAGGAACCAATCCCCTCGTTTCTGCTTCCTGCAAACTTCCCAGTTTACTTAGCTATAACTTCTAAGAGAAAAATATTTTCATATACAGGCACTTCTGGAAAGAGAATGAGAGAAATTTGTTTTCAGTGAACCTTCAGGAAAGTAAAATTATTTATCCTTGGTGGTTTCAAACTACTGATTGGTTTGGCTCATATGTGGTTTATGCTGCACAAAAAATATTTCCCCTTAATCCTCAGTTCTGTCACAATGGTTTTAAATAAACTCATACCACAAAGCCATTTCTGTTATGTCAACATCTCTTATTTTTTCAAGTGGGATACCCCCAGAGAGCAAATGCAGTCCATTTGCAGACCTATGCACTGAGAAAAAAAATCAGAGCAATAAATCCCTCCCAGGCATAATGTGTGATTTCTACCATCCCTGCAGCATTTAAAATGGACACAAACATATGAATAAAACAGCTAATAATAGGACACTGCCAGATAAAGGCTTTCAAATTATAATATTGATTCCCACGAAGAGGAGAAATGCAGGATTTCCTTTTGAACTCCTGCTATTCTTTTTTATTACCACCAGTCAACCCCACCAAACTGGAATTAAACACTTGGGGCCAAACTGTGGTATGACATTTTAATGCAGTTCTGTTGATATAAAAAGAAGTGCTGTCACAAAAAAATAAAAACCAAAACACCTTCTCTTGTAATAATAAACATGAGATCATGAATTAAACTGAAAGGTAGCCAGGATTAAGGGGCTGAAAGAAAATAATTTTTTTTCAGGGAAGGGCTGGAATTGTTTAGCAGACTGTGTGGATGCACCTGTGAAGGTGCCAACACAACACGGCGATTAATAGGAGCAATGAAAATAGCTGCAGATGCAACCTCTGCTTCAAGGCTTAAGTCAAGTGTTAAATGTAGAGCTTGGGGAGCAAATTTCCTTTTCTGCTGCTACAGGGCCCCGCCAGGAGACTGAGCAAGGGCTGCTAAGGGGATATTCCGTGTGACAGTCTCTGTCTTGTGGCTTTGCATTCCCACCCACAAGAGCGTGTCTGTGTGCCAGCATCTCAGCATATGGCACACAGAAACATATGGGAGCTGCATTCTGTAACTACATTTCTCCTAAATTGAAAGTAAATAACAGACACTTCTCCTATAAACTTTTAGATGGTGAAATCAAATGTTTGTACACTGTCAGATCGCAGAGGCACTGAAGGCATGCTTGGATGACGTTACATCGTCACCAAAGATGTGTGCCAGCATCAAACTGAGGGAACTCAGGTGCTCCCAGGTGCACGTGCCTGACTTAAGAGCATTGGAGATGATCCTAACAAAAGGAATTCTATTGAGAATGAAATATTACAGGCACAGCACTGCAGCCAATAAGGAAACATAACATAAATTTAACTCCTCTTAAGTAAAAATCCAATTACAGACAGCCTCTGTAATTATATTCAATTACCAAAGTTACAATCAATTCTCCTTTAAAAATGTATTCCAACAGATTCCAAAGGGTAAAAAGCTTAAGACCAAGAGTATCAACTATGAACCAGTAAAATATTATACCATGGCACTTTCAATTTGAGAAAAGTAAATTAGTGTTTTCAAAACTCTGGAATTAAATGTCATTAGAACATCTGAAAACAATGACTGATAATTCCAGGAAGGTATGCTCAGGCCAAACACTAAAACTAAAGCTATGCAGTAGTGCAAATCAAATGACTGGAATTAGTACAGGAACAACAGGATGAGCTATGAGGCCAGACAAGAGCTTTAATGCTAAGAGGTGTAGGCAAAACAAGGTAATAATCTTCCCTGTCTTCAAATTCCAAGAATGTTTGAAAAATCAAAGCCAGCATGTAAAGTCAAAGAAATTATTTTAATATAGCTGTTTATCCTCTTGTTCAGAAAAATCCTCATTTCTGTTGCATAATTATTCTTGGTATCCCTCAGTGTAATGAGATAACATATCATTTCTTACACATGTCAGTAGTGGGAAGTGAAAAAGAACTTAAGGGATAATAGATTAGAGAAATAAAGAATAAAATAACTATAAGGGTCTAGACTTGCTCACCATAAGTATAGTCCCATAACTCATGATGACCTCATTTATTTTCTATATTGATGCTCCTTCATACTTACAAGTTTCTTCAGAATCCCAGGGGGAACATTTGCACTATTATTGGTATGTTAATGCAAGCCCTAATTACAGGAGGCCAGAAGCAGCCATAATAGAAGATATAAGATAAGGTTCTGCTGAGACTCAGGTTGAAGTTTGAAGTCCTGATTCTATAAGGACATAAATATACACTTAACTCCATCCCCGTGGCAGCCCCCTTGGATGCAGAAGCACTCCCTGCAAAGAAGTGTGGCCAAAGTCTGGACTTACAGAAACACACCATAAGATAACCATTAAAAGTAAGTCTGAGGAAAAGAACAAATGATGCCAGGAAGGGCATCACAGACACAAATCTCGTACAAATAACTGAGGAAGAGCTGGGACAACTAGTTATTCAGCAGGAAAACTGTCTCCGAGGTCACCAGTTTCCCATTTTGTAAATATTAATGATATTGACAGTAGTGCTAAAGGGCTGACAAATGCCACCGAGCAAACAGAGCACTGAATAAACACAGATCCCAACCAAGAGGCTCTATAAACAAACAAGGGGAGCCCGAGATGAGCTTGGGATGCAATAAAGATGGTAAATACCAACTGAAAAGATAAAGGAAAGCAACTGAAATGATTTGCATGAAAAGGGGTCAGGGAAGATATGGGCAGAAAAGCTGGGCGCAGAGCATTAACATGGAGAAGAGATTGTAATGGGAAAGGGGAGAAGTTTGGGATAGAATTAGAAGGGAGGGGAAAAAAAGCATGCGAAGCTGTGAACATCCTTGTCAAGGTAAAGGTCCCTGTTGTAGCTGCTCTTTAGGTTGGCTTCTCTCTGCAGCCTTTCCACAGTAAGACGTGCATGGGGTTACTGTAGGCACAGGAGCCTCAGAAGGAATCCCAGCTGCAGCTTTCTGAGGGCCAGTGAGGTGGGAGGGCACCTCCAGTACCATTTACTGCCTTCAACTGGACTCACCTCCGTTCCATCTAAAGTAACTCCTTAGAGTGCCATTTTTCTGTGACACTCATGGGTGAGGTGATCGATTATTTGGTTTGGAATACAGGACCTGAATTGCTGTAAGAGCTGAGCTGCACATGTCAATTTTGCCAAGCCGTGTGACTTGAGGTTTTATTTTTCCTGAAATTTAGTTTTTCGGCTCCTGTGAACCAAAGCTGCCCACTGCTTGAGGAGAAGCAGGAGAGAAGTACATTGCTGTAAAGCCCATTCCTCTTCCCACCCACACACTGAATGCAGAACACAGGATTGATATATTAATGTTGAGCACTATTTTCATACAAGTGTTTTCTCATTCTAAGTGGTTCACACTCTGCCTGGCCAGAAAGGCAAAATAATATGAGTTTTTAATGTTTCAAATTTACTTTGTCCAGAGAATAACTGCAATCTGAGTGCTTCTACATTATGCAATCAGTCGAAAGAATCTTTCACAATTTTTCCCTTTTTTCCCTAACATTATTATAGGTTTAGAATTGCTTTTACTTTCATTTTCTATTAAAAAGAAAATCAATGCAAGTGCATTAGATGATTAATGATAGAAATTATGCTCCTTTCAGAGAACATAAAATACAAAAACATGTTATTTTTTTTCCTCTTTCTGTGGCCCACAATTACCAAAATTACTCGAGTTCAATTTCTTTGTAGCGCCTATCATCAAGTTATATTTAAGATTAATTATTTATTGCACAACTTGAAAATAAGGCTAAGCCATCCTGCTATAAATACACACATTGAGATGACAGTAAATACAGAGAATCAAACACGTCAAATAGCATGGGAGAGAGAGAAAATGGAACACAAACACAACATTACAGTATTTCTAGTAACTCAAGTTGAAAAATTACTTAGCTGATTAAGCAAGCACTGACTTTCTTTGCAGAGAAGCACAGATACCAAATCCAGAACACAACACTAACACACCCACGTATTCATAACTGCCCCAACATTAGATTTAAAATATGATATAAATAAAGTAACACCTCAAGACTTGAGTCCACTCTTCCTCCTCAGCTCCCCACTCCCCAGCTCTGGCTCTTCTCATTTTGGTATTGAAAACTCCCACTGCTCTTGGCCCCTTGCTCAGGGACCAGCAGCTAAAGCTACTGGGACATACACAGGCCCTTGAACAACTTTTCAACTCATCCTGATCTGTATTCCCCTCATGGAAACTGCTCTCAAAGTTTTCTAAAGTACCAATGGATTTTGTATATATCGTCCTGCATAAAACTTTCCACTCTAACTATCACTTTTCTACCGTAAAAAAACAGATAAGAATACTAAATGCTTTGAGGTCTGAAGTCTGGCTACTCATCTCCAGCCTAAAACTGATAATACAACTGAAATTACTTTGACTGAAGCTAATAAAAACACATACTCAAATACTTCATGTTATCTAAATTAAGTATCTTTCAGCCATCATACAATATTGTCCACCTCATGAGAGAAAAATAAAAATACTGGACTTGAGATTCAAGGGTCAGCACAGTCTAAGTGCAGTAAAGACACTGTACTCAGATTAAAGGTAAGAGAGGCAGAAAGAGATTGTGAAAAATTTTCCACCCACAGCCTTGAAAAATGAAATGTTTGAGGGTTTTCAGGAGACTCATCCAGTGGGAAAACGAAGTACGCAGGTTGGATTCCCAGTAAGAGCAAAGTCACACTCTGATGTGTGGGAGTTCTGTACATATATACATAATATATAAATTATACATCCAGAAAGGCTTTTCATACTTCTTTCCATACATTCCTACTGTGCAAGGGAAAAGCGTTTTTTGGAAACCCTATGTCAGGGCATCCATTCTTTGGCAGGAAAAAAAAAAAAAGAAGACAAAACAAAACCAAAAAAGACACTCAAATTCCCCAGAAGAGACTAATAGTTCACAAAGGGTGTATTTCTAAATTGGCCATACAAAAGACTCTGATTGCCATAAGTATGAGAAGTAGTATTTCCCCTGGCTCATGATAAATGATTTTTTCTTCGTGTGAACATAGCAGATCCAATAGCTTTGCTTCTTAAAAATAATAAAAATAATTACACCCATCTTTCCTTAGGTTTGTTGTTCAGACCATTCTCACTGCTAGTACATTCCTTTTTACTCCTCTTTTGAAGCTAACAGATCTAAAGGGACTATTTGCTTTTTCCTTCTAGTCTCTTAAAAACAAGGCAGAAGATCAGAGAAGATGCAAGGGAGATATCTTACAGGACATTGTGATTTTCATGCAGTGATCTTCTCTTTCTTTCTTAGGGGCAGAAGAAAAGAGAAACATTTCTTATTTGGCTGCTGCTACTCATCTTAAATTTGCACTAAATTGTTATAATTAAGGGGGGTTATAAAGCAGATCGTATTCCTGCTGAAACAATGGGAAAACTCACAATTATTTCAACAGGAAAACAACAGATCCTATTACAATTTCTTTTTAATGATTCTTCTACGAATAAAGTATTTGTTTGCGAGCATTTGTTTCTAAAGCAATTACACAATCCAAACACTGACTGATCACAATAGGGTTGTTCATGTATAGCAGATACAACATTTGGACACAGAAAGTTCTCTATCATGATCATGATTCCTTTACCATTGGTTCAGATCATATAATTGATGGTTTACTTAACTGAAAAAAAAGCAATCAAATGCAATAAAAACCAAATAATACAATAGAACATAAATTGCATCAGACCTAGAAATAGTTTCCACCCTGCTGAAAGATTATTAGTGTTTTTAGCTAATCTTCATTCCAGGCAACCACAGGCTGGGACACTGCATTATGCTGCATTTTCTTTTATTACAGTCTTTCCAGTACAAATCATTTTAATCTTGGCTATAATAAATCACCAGTTAGATTCTCAGCTTATACCCTCTTTTCACCTGTGAAGTTTTGTTCATCTTTGTTGGAGCTCAGAGCACTTTCTCCCATAAAATTGCTCTCTGTGTGAGCCTTTCTTGATGCAGAAGGTTTCTGCCAACTGTCATTACAAGATCAGAGGTGCAAATTGAGGAGCACTTAAAGCAGGGGAAGGTCATCTTTGGAAATTAGGTTGGAATAAAATTTTATAGAAGTGGAGGGGGCTATTCACACTGTGCCACTGCAACAACAGCGGACCCACCATTTACCTCACACGCTCATCTGAGAGCGGCTGAGCCACAAGGATTTATCATCAGCTTCCACCTCCTGTCAGAGCAGAAATACCCCTCACAGCCCTGTCCACACACAGCACGGGGGCTGTGCTCCCCTGTGGAGAGGCAGGACCCAGCCAGCCAGGGAGGGCATCACTGAGGAGCACATCACTGACTCAAATTTTATGCTACCTCAGTGACACGATGCCCAGAGGAACACCTGACCCTTCCTTCCCTGGAGAGGGAACAAAGTCTATCTCCAACCATGCCCAGCACAACCACAACCCTTAAAACCAAGGGGACATAACCAGAGGGACTTCCAAAATTTCCCAAAGCGGTAATTATTTCTTCCATTTTAGAATAAGTTGTTTTGGAAATAAAACGCAATGCAAAACCAACTCAATACTTTGAAAATCCATCAAGATTCACATCACATTTCCTTTTCAGAAGCGAGAACTGATATTTGGAATTTTAAGTGTGTATTTCAAAGAAACAGTAAATAGCAGCTTTTTAATTCATCAGAAGCCCAGAGGAAAGGGAACTTTCCATACAAATGTTCTGCACTTGGGAGACCAACTCTTGCTGTTGCTATAATGAAAGTATAAATACAGCATAGCAGGAATTCATAGTAATTTGTTTCTATGAGCAAGTTTGACATGGCACAGCCAAATAAATTCAGATTGTACAGCTACACAGAAGTGAGACATTCTCTGAGCTACTGCGCTGGCATTTTGCCTTTCCTCCATCATTCATTGCATCAGACCTTTGTCTCAATTTCTCTCTAAACCTTTGTCTTGTCCTGTCTGAAGGCCCACGCTCCAGGGTTATATCTTATCAGTTAATTAACTTTTAGAATTGAAACGCAGCAAAAATGACTATATAAACTTTTGCTCATATATATCAAAGCCAATGTCAACCAGTGTGGTTCCTGTGTACCTAATCCAGGAGACTTATAATAAAATCTCATCTTCCATTTACAGCCTGAGGCAATAGTAGGTCTTGCAGAGAGAAATGCGAAGTGATGAGGTTTCATAGAGCAATAACGTTGCTCAACAGTTTAAATATTGGTCTAGCTACTGAACTTTACGCCAGGAGGTTCTGGCATTACATTAAATGCCAATATTTCATCCACAGTTTTCACTTACTTGGAATAATGCATAATTCATTTCAGAAAAAGAAAAATATTGTGATTTAAGGTATTTTTTCTTCCCCCACTCACCACCCCTAAATAAAACCCCTTGAATGTAACGCTACTTTTCAACAGATCAAGGCAACACTAATGGGGAAGTATGGAGATTGTGTGTGTCTATAATTAGTTCTTCACTGCAAATTAATGAACAATTTAGCAACAACATCCTAGAAGCAATGAAAACCTTTGGCCTCATTCAGGCCTATATGGTCAGTGCCAACAAGGAATAAAGGAGAAATCAATTAAGCTGGAAAGTTTGAATCAACAAGTAAGGAAGAGGAGGATCCTCGGAGGCAACTTTGATTTTTATTTTACTGACTCTTTACCTCCTACCAGCAGATCTCACTGATGTGTACTGAAAAAAAAATACAGGGTAAGAAGGAATTGAACAAGAGCCAGTGTTTGAAAATTATTTTGCCCAAAGTTAAAAATTTCAATGAAAAAACAGCAGTGGAAAGGATGAAACACAGAAAAAGAATAAAGAATCTGAATGGGAATTGTAGCCTGACAGGCTGGGAGCATCCAGCAGCCCCCCACTCAACTCCAAGCACATCTCTCCCACCCAGAGATGATCACACCCTCGAGCTCCTGACTCCTGTCACTCCAGAAAAGTTGTGTGATCTGGCATCAAGAGATGTATATATATATATACATCTTATAATTACTGCAATTCTTGATTTTTTTAATTTATTTTTTAAGGCAGGGTTAAATCCAAAGAGGTTTATTAAGATGCTTTCTAAAGAAAGTTTCACCAAGACCAGTTTTTAAAAGTCAAGAAAACTTCTTATCATTTTGTTTCAATAAAATGCAAGAGAACACACTGCAGATTTAGATTACCATATCAGTACTTTTGATTTACTCACCTTTTCAACATAAAGACAGGCAATTCCCATACATAACTTTATTCCAAAGCTGCGACCTTGACTTCTACCAAAAGTTCAGTTGTATGGGTATTGGTTTTGAGGCAAGATGAAGGAAGAAAGGAATTCTCACAGATAAGATAATAAACTGTCAGCTGCAGTTTATGAAATACTACTGTTTCAAACAGATGATCTGATTTAATATATGTTGACCATCACTTCAAAAATTATGACTAGGTCATTACATAGCATGGTGACTACAGAGCTTGAATTACTTGTTTGTCTCATAAAGCATTAGGTGTGTGAACCAAAGACATCTTCCCAGTTTTCCATGTAAGGTTCCAATGTAACAGAATAATACTAAATTAAATTAAATACCACATACTGAAGGTGCATGGTTAACACACACAAATTTGGACTTTGTCTAAAGGTGAAGAAAAAGGTATTGAAAAATACTATTGGTAAAGTTACTGATTCCATCAAGATGAAAAAAAAATATTTTTCTCTAGTTGTTGAAAATAATAAAAGAATACATAAAATGGCTATTTTAACTATTAGCCCACTGTCCTAGGTACTTATACAACTGTAAAAATACAGTGAAGTTTAAAAAAATCCCACCTCAAACCACATTATCTCCTGGGAGTGATGAGACTTGTATACTTGTATAAATTACATACACAGGATGTAACCCCTTTCTTTTTCTCTACTCAACTTAGTAAATGCAGTTTTTTCTAATAAAAAGAAAAAAAGATGAGCCACCAACACTGATGTGTCTATCAATAAATGAGAAGTCTTGATGAGACTCCCATGTTTTCCAATACAGTAAACACAAAAAACCCCTGAGATTCATACGGTGCTTTGAACAGATTCTTGTATCCTACGTTGTCCAATATAACAACAGCTTGTTTCACGTTGTTACATAAAATTTTTCTAAAAAACGTAAGTGTTCACTGGAAGTAGGGACACGGGCTATATCGAAGTTAAAAGATTCAAGATTGGCAGTTTTTGTGAAGCAAAAGGATGAGCAAAGATTGTGAAGAAGTGAGGAAATGTTTAACTCTCTAAAGTTCTAAATGCTCAGCTACCTTTCTATTGTATATGTTTAAAATGCAATTTAATACACTTTCCATTAAGGCTACAGTGTGAATCTTCAGCAACAACCTCAAACAAACACGTTATATGGAATCACCTCCCAAAATCAAATTATTCTTTAGCAACACAAAATGTGCTACACCTACAAAAACAGCAGCAAAAAACAGCCACCTGCTACCAGCATTAAACAACTCTTCTCAGAGTAACTTACACAAGGAAATAAAGAAGTGGGACCTGATTTTGTCCTCCACAGGCTGCCCAATGTGCCCAAACTCTGTGAAATACAGAGGCAGTGCCTGATGAGACACTTAATCCCTCTCCCAAGTTGAGATGGCTCGTCCATCATCTTCACATCACAGTTCAGCTTAGATAACTAAGGTGCCACAATAAAGATATATTTACTTAAAAACAGACTGGAAATGTTTACACAGTTGTCACATTAACATGTATTTTGGGGCGAAACCCTGTTGTAGCCAATATTTAACAGGTGAATTCACGTGACTGGAATAGCAACATAAAGGGGTACAGCTCTTCTGCAAGGGCATGTAAATGATGGTGAAATGTATTTTATCTATAAATTTTACATCTTTTCCATCTTTGGAATAGTCTACAAAGAATGACTGGTAAAATTTGGTGTGTCAAGGTGGAGAGAGAGTGAATTCCACTCAGTGCAGAGCGTAAGCCATGAGCAGGAACCAACGGGGAACAGCTGGGATGGGCAGGTAGACAAATACATTTATATAAATATATTTGCATTAAAGCTAAGTAAGGCATCCTGGAAAGCTGGGCTGACAGGGAAAAGAAAACTGAAGAAAGGTGCAGCTCAGAAAAGAAGAAAAAAGCCAAAGTGAAAGATCTCCTATGAGGGAATGGGCACAAAGGCAATGGGGATAATCTGGAATATGAGAGATCAGCTGAGCTCAGGCAAAAGCTGTTCACTGCCCTCAGAACTACAACAACAACTAAAAAGGTGAAAATTAGGTCAGGCTCCTGTGGATTAGCAGAAGGCTGCAGCACAAGCATGCAAAATCAGAATTAGCAATGGGCATTAAACGTAATAAAGGATCCTCCTGCAAATGTCCTGGCAAAAACCAGACACCCTCCACTCTCCCAACCCCCTCTCAAAACCTGGCCCAGGCTCTCACCACCCTTCACAGGGCAGGACAGCTGCATTCCTGGCAGTGGATTTCCTTTCATGGAAAGGGCTATCAAGGATAAACCAGCTATTCCAAAAGTGTCTGTTCTAATGAACCCTGGCTCTAGTAAACTTAGAGAAACAGAGCTTGATGTGTCAGAGGTGAACATCAGCTTATTTTTGATTTGCATAAGAACATTGGAACAAATGATCATCTGGCAGGGACAGCTATACTGAAAAAAGGAAAAAAATTAAATACATCAATTTTCTTTCTGTACTAGGTTGATGGACAGAGTGAAACAAAAAGAACAATGGCCTTATTTTAGAATAGTTTGTTTCCTTGAGGACAAAAATGCTAAAAAAGCTCAAAATGCTCAGCACCGTGAATCCTAAATGACTTCCTTAGTAATTAAATTATATTGCATCAAAAAGCATACACCTCCAGCAGTTTGATTCGGATGTGCACACTCTAACCAGGAGTAACTGGGTAAGCAAAGATTGGCTGGAGTTGACATAAAAACATATAGGATGCTTAGCACTAAAGAAAACCTCTGAAATGGAATAGAGGCTTTTGCTTTATGATAATCTCTGGGACTGATTCACCACTGTTTTATTACTGACTTTCGTTATTGTATCTGAATACAATTTGATTTTATGAGATCTTAAATATCACCTTTATAAACATTTCATGGGATGTTGACTCTCTATCTGTAAATTGCTTATTTGCTTATTGTATCTGTTCATTGATGCCACTGCAATAGCTTATTTTTGCATTAGCTTCTTTGCTGAGTCTAGTTTATCTTCTGAGAAAACCCTGAGATGAAATTTTTAATATGAAATACTAAAAAAAAAAAAGATATAACTGTAACTGGTAAAGACATTTTCCCTTATAGTGTTCTGTTTGCAGCATAATTCAATCAGGGTGTTTATGCCAGTAACTGAGATTTCAAGAAAGTACTTTGTTTATCATTTAATCAATATGATTTGAGCAACCTAGAAAGATTTTTTTAAATAGTAAGCTAAATTCTGTTCACTCTTCCTGCAACTTCACCCAAGTTTCAGACTTCTGCTCAATAAAGGCTCTCCACACATCATTTCTTTTGCTTCTGCCATTCTGACTGTGCAAGCTCAACACCAATAAAAACCTGTGGCTGAATTCCATCTCTAGAACACATTAACCTGTTTGCAAGTAATGGAAGATGATGATGACTGCACTGGGAGAAAACACAACAGGATCATTGGGCTCTCCTCATCAACCTATTTGACAGCTGTACTCGTACACCCAGCACTTATTCCACTGCAAGCCTGAACATTTACATTCCACAAAGCATATAATCAAATTTTATTCAAATACAGCCCAAGAACTAAGTATATTTAACTTCTGGAAACACATTAGGTGATTATTTCGTTCATAGTAAAAATGTAATACTTGCAAAACCATAGAACCAACTGCAAATTGCTAATATGTTTCGTTATTATTAAGTCTGCCCCTTGGAAACACCAGCAATTAGGGTCAAATGAAACTCCATAATCCTTCTAAATTTCTTTCATGGTTGCCTCCAGTATTTACACTTACCTGTGAAATTCATCTCACAAGGAAAGACAGGCATCTTTGAAGGGCTTCAGATAAGACAATTTGAGCACACACATTTTCCCCTGTTTCTCATCAAAGCATTTAAAATTACTAAGTTTATGCTTTTATATCGGATTTGCAGAGTATTAACATTTAAATAAGCTTAAAAAGGGGACCAGATATATAATCTAAACCCAAAAATTAATAAAAAGCTGCCATCTTCCTATAAACGCTACAATTCATCATAGTGATGAACAGAGAGGAAGCAATCCATCTCGCCATGCCATAGAGCTGATGTAGCTCTTCTTTTCACACACCACCCAAGTTAATTATTACGAGCAGATGTGCTTAGATTACAGGAAAATTTATACTCCGTGAAACCAGGCACTGAAAATATCTCTTTATCTTAAAGCACAAATTTGTCCCTGTTTGTTTGGAGATTTGCTCACACGCAACTACATCAGCGACGTGGCCCACACAAAACCCACCCAATCTCACAGGATTGAGTCCTGCACTGCTTTCCGTGTGTTCCACTAAGTAAACATTTCAAAAAGGTACTGAAAAAGCACCTGCTGGTCAAAGCAACCCGTCACAAACAGGGC
Organism: Melanocharis versteri; assembly: GCA_013397845.1. Taxonomy (NCBI): domain Eukaryota; kingdom Metazoa; phylum Chordata; class Aves; order Passeriformes; family Melanocharitidae; genus Melanocharis; species Melanocharis versteri. Next base: position 942,570 of record VZTG01000476.1, read on the forward strand.
AGTTCTGATTTGCCCCACAGATTCTCCACCGTGCCCTGAACAGGGAATGTCTGTGAGCACATCCTGTGTTCTGGGGGTTAAAATGCAACGGAAGAGATAATCCCCCAAACGCCCTGAAGAATTCACGTCTGCAGCAGCTGCTCGCTTCTGCAGGCCCGTTTACGCTTGATTGTCTCAAATGCTGTTAAGTGCCTATTATTAGGATGCCCTGCAGGAGCACAAGGAATAAATAAGCAGCAGCGAGGGCCCGTGGTCAGTGAGGGCAGTGGCCGTGGAAGGCCCCGTGTCCCACGCGCCCGGCCGGGCTGGGAGCGCTGCCCCGGCACGTCCCGCACCCCCCGAGGATGCGCTGATCTCCTTCACCCTGAATTAAATGCATGCTGAAGTAGATGGCCTTGGACAAGCCTATTCCATTTTAATAGGTTGGTAAGATCCCCTCACACTGCCTCTGCCTCGAGTTCAGGCAGTTCCTCTGCCTACACAAAGACCGGCATAAAAACTAAGATACAGAAAGTTGATATCGAAAAGACAGTAGGAAAGAGAGAACTCGGAGAAATTTCAATCCCCTCGGGGTGCATCAAAGAAAACAAATATATGATTGCAGGGCTGAAACTTCAGTGAACTGTCAAAAAGAAACAATAGTACTGACCTGAATTGATCAGAAAAGCGGTAAAAAGTAACATTTGCTACAAGGCTTCACATCCAAGATCCAAATTTAACACTACAAAATACTGTACTTCAGGAGAACTCTATCAAATACCAGAATATATTATTCAAAACTTTCCTTATTTCACAAACCCAATATCAGCAATCCTTTAATAAATGATGCAAGCATCTGGCAAAACCAGCAGCTGCCAGCAAAAAAATTGACTTTAGAAAAATCTTTGTTAGAAGGTGACATATTTTTCATTACTATCTATTGCCATGAAGGTATAGAGATGGCTTTTTCTTGTGTAGTAATTTTATTCCAGGGGAATTCCAATTTTTTGGATGAAGTTTCACTTGATTTATTATAAATAAAGAAGACAGAATCTTCTCCTGAGTCTTTTCAGAAGCAAATCAATGACGATAAGGGAAGTGGAGAACGGCTGTTTCCAACAGGAAAAATGTTTGGAAGTATTACTGCTGCAATCATCAGACTTGGTTTATAAAGTGCTAAACACACCACTCAGAATTTTTACTATTTCTGAACATATTTAGAAACTGTGCCAGCAGAAAAGAGCACCACTGGACACCCAAAGCAAATGTAATAGTGACCAGTTCACAGGCACCTGCTCTATTCTCACAAGTGCAAGCACTTCATGAGCATCCCTGTCACTTCCAGTTACTCTGCTGTCACTTTAGTGCACCTGTTTGAAAGAGAGATGCTGGGAATTTTGAAAGACAGTTTGATTCAAGGCTATTCATTTATTCTGAAATTGAAAACTCGTGTCTAAAACCTCTACTGCAGACATAAAGCAATCGGAGTAACATTAATATACAAACTCAGAGTCAACAAACATGACATCAGGATTCCTTTTACGCCTTTGTGGCATGACACCTCTTAAAACATCTTGTGCTTGAAGATTTATGGTTAGCCACACTGATGAGCTCTGCCATTTAGGATGCTAATATTCATGGCGAGTATTAGTTCTTAATTATCGAACGAAACTTGACTCAATAATTTCCATTAAGAAGGGCTTTCTAAGTAATGCAGGAAAAGGGAAAACACAAACTGCAACTTTTATCAAGCTCCTCTGAAGGAAAGTCCCCAGACAGGTCAAGCCTTAGGAGTCTGACAATGAACAATATATGCTATAAATCAAACTCTGCATTCCTTTCAACATCTCCATTTGCCTTTCACCAACAGCTGAGTTTGTTTGTTGATTTGTTTTTCTGTTTGTTGACTTAGGTTTTGTTTAGGGTTTTTTTGGTGGGGGGGGGAGGTTGTTTGCGTGTTTGGGTTTGTTGTTTTGGATTTTTCCCAGGAGGCGAGAGGAGGAAGTCCAAACAATTGACAGAGTCCTTGAATGTTTCATTGACTTAAACAGGATCAGCATTTCAACCCAGGACTGTCTATTTCTCAAATTAAACCCCTTTGGTACTACTATACTGTAAGAATAAACAACTGGTCTTCATCCTTCCAATTATTGGCTCTGGAATGTCTCACAAGCTGAAAATCCACTTCACGGAGATCATTATGGACAAGAAAGAGGTTTTCTGGGTAAAGGCTGTGAGAGTAACATCTCTAGTGTTTTCCTGACAACTAATAGTATAAAAGCTTTTTAATAAACTTGCTTATTTTTGGTCATGCTTCAAGCTTTCCTATTTAAAATGTCTATTTGAAGAAATGTTCTCCTTAAGGCCATTTTCAAGAGAACCTGGATCTTATCCTGCTCAGCTCAGATGAATTTTTAACAATTTCCTATGAAGCGCAGTGGCTTTGGCATGAATTGTCTTTGGAGTTGTAAACAGAACAACTGTGACATGCAGGAAATTAAAATTTTATAAAAGCAAAAGTAGATCTAAATCAGTACTGAATGAGCCTGCCAGCACATGGAGAGGTGAACAAGAGGGATGTGAAAGTGTTATATAAAATAGCAAACGAACAAAGGAGACCAACCAGGACACAAATGCCTCAAGAAAAAAGGATGATTCAATTAAATTGAAAATCATCAAGAAACTAGAATAGTTTACTCACTGCAGGGTTACCCCATTGAACTGACACAGACACATACAGGTGCTAAAAACCACCAACAGTTACGTGAGCTCGTTTGAAATATTAAGGATTAGAAACCCTCATGTTTCAGACTCTAAGTGAAGAAAAGAGTTCTAGGATGAAATGGCTCCTGTATTTCTGATAAAGAGCACACAAGACTGTGTGAACAGGTTTGCTTACAACCCACCCATGGCCACAGAAGAGATTTCTGTTCCAGTTTGTAACATCCTCTGCACAAACCATGATGTGTCACCACCCAGGCCTACTGTTCACAGAATACAAATTTCTGGAGATTTGTGTACAAAGTCTGAATCAACTGCTCACAAGTGATTTTAAATCACTGGAAGCTAGTGGTAAAAACAAGTCATAATTGGAAGGGCCTGTCTCCAGTTTGAGGGAGAGACCGCTCTTCATTATGTCTCTCATTATGCCTTTCATCCTCCTGAGTAAGTCTCGGCACAGTTTGGTTCTCCTTGGACCTCTTTCATCTACTATACTCTGTTTAATGACAATCCATCATTTAAAAAAGGACCCCAGAAACGACTTTCGCCAACGATAGTTGCTTAGATCATACAGACTCCACACTAGATAAAAGAAATCTTGAGAGGACCAAAGAGAGCTGAACTTAATCAGAGGGATGAAAGACAAAATGAAAATCTATCTACCCTTACATTTAAAAAAGGAGTTTCCTTCAGATGAGATGATCTCGACTCTCTCCCTCTGTGCCTGTTAAATATGGTGTGAGCGCTGTCAGATCCTGTGGGACTTTTATGATTGAGGTGCTCCAGCAATTCATGTAAATTGTACACATTTGGATGGTGCTGTCTGAGGTGACCAGGCCACTTCCTATTGATCTAAAACCCTTTTTCCCCCCTTCTTGCCTTCTTCCTCCTAATCAAGGCAGAAAGACATAGCCTGGCAAGCTTTGATGTCCCTCTGCTTTACTTCTCATTATTTTGATCTTTTAACAATCCCTCTATTGGTACATGCCCTTAGCGTGCATTTTCAGGGTCCGTGCCTTCTGGCTTCAAAAGACTGTTCTACTTGATTAAGGCTTTTTTATTCCTTTCCCCCAGAAAACAAATGCTCTGTGTGGGACTAAGATGCTGATATTTGTTTTGTTTATCAGATAAGTACAGTATATAGTTAAGTTAGAGAGCCTGTTTATTCCCTTCTACAGAGGGGAATATACTGTCCTGGTTTTGAAGGAAATCAAATACATGTAATTTATCTGATGCAGTCTTCATCATCTTTATTTTACGGAAAGTCTACAGATCATTGAGTTGCCTTTGGATAAAATGCTGCACTGTAGATTGCTGTCAGGACAAATTCTCTAAGAGTCTCCTCAATTTTTATGTTGCTGGCATAAGGCTACAGTGACAGAGATGACTCGGAGTCTCTCCTGTTATTAGTTCACGTCTATAAAGTAATGTCACGCCAATTCTCCTCCTGCCTATGAAATACTCTTAGAGCAGCTCTACCTGAGGTGAAGCTGGGCAGACCCAGGCTGAAATATAGTTTTAAGTGTCCTCTGATGCCTGCTGACATCCCCCATTAAAAACAGGAGGGCAGTCCACCATCACTCTTCTGTGAACAACCTGTCACTGGCAAACCAGTATCAATCTTTCTTCCCCTTGTCCTATCAACTCACACGCAAAGAAAGAAAAATTGGTCTACAGGAACACATTACCTGGAAGATCAGTGGGATATAAGACAATATGAGGACAAATTTCCATGCTCCACTGCAGTGCCCAGCTGCAGATTCCAGCCATGCACATTTGCATAGGCACCTCTGCTACAGAACCAGGTTTTAAGAAATTGGCTCAGGATGATTTCTGTGCAAGCAGGTGATCTTATTTCTCATAAATTAAACTGCAGGAATATCAAAGGCAGCCAAAATGCTCAGAGAGATTGATCCACTATACCTCACATACCTCATCTGTACCCTCCCCCCCTGCCTCCTGCTCCCAGTCAATTCTAATGCTACAAAACTGAAATTAATCCCATGGAAAATCTCTCTGGGAGAGGATATCTTCCTCATTTCACTGGTGCAGGGAAGGCTAAGAATGCACACATACATGCAGACATTAGCATGCCATTTTTGTCTCTTCCTCAATTTTTCCTTGTTTTCTGCTTTGTGAAACACTGTCACACATTTTTGCATGAAGCAAATCTAGTATCAAATCTACAGTTAAACTCAGACTTTGGGAAGCAATTTAAAGATCAAAGCCTAAAGGTAAACTGATAAAAATCTGACACAAGCAATCTGGACTCATGCAATGCCACATCCATACTGCAGTGATCATTCTCTCCATCTCCTGTGTGCAGATATACACAGCTCACCAAGAATGATGATTAGTTTTAAATGCAAAACCAAGGGTAAAGTTTCATTAGGCTCAAGAGATTTTAATTTATTCAGTGCTATTCACCAGAGGTAGACTCCTAAATACTTAATTTCTTTCTGTTAATGAAATTTGGGTATTTTGAAAAAAAAAAAAAAGGTTCCCAATCTATTCTGAATCTATTGGCAAACCAGGAATTGGAATTACTCAAGAGAAAGTTTTGGTGTTTTTATCTGACCTCAATTGTTTGTCATTACTTATAGTGACAGAAGGTGTTATGGAACAAAAATAAAAGGGAGGATTGCTTGTAAAATATATTCTGTTTCATGAAACAGAAGAATAAATTCCAAGAACTTGGAAATGAGAAGGAAAATGTAAGCAAAATATGATTTTATAATGGGTGCTTTTTTCACAACAGGATAATGCCACTGATATAAGTCTGAATTCCAGACTTTCCTCTACAGTACTGCTGCCCACCTTCCTACAGTGCAGGTGCTGCATTTGACACTTTTTTTCTTTAATGAAAACTTCACTTTTCTCATTTCAGAGCATGCTTAAATTTATCCAATATGTATTTCTGGTCTGCCCTTCAAAGTACTCAGGATCTGCAGTCACCCAGCTGTGTTACAGATGTGCTCTCTAGTTCATCATCCACCCTGTTAGTGACAGCACTGACAGCAGTCCAGGGTGCATGTGCCCCGTGGGAAGCTGCCAGGATCTGATCAGAAGCCATCTGAAACAGCCTTCCTGGCTGACAGCAAACAGCTGATAACAGAGCTTGGAATGGGTTTTTTCAACCAGCTGCACAATCACCTCGCCCTGCACTTCTCTAGGTCATACTTTCGTACTGCACATAGGAGGCTGTCACATAGGACTGGACTCAATGTCTTCCTGGAGTCAAGAGAATATTATCTGTGCTGCTTTTCACTTTCCTTATTGCCTGACCTCCAGCCCACTGCTTTGTCAAGGAAAGAAATCAGATTATCAAAAACAATAACAGTGAATCAATTCTGGTTTGGTTGCTTCTTACCACCTTACTACTCTCCATGTGTTTATAAGCTAAAAATTGCATTATCAGCTACAAGAGGATAACAATACAATGCATCCTTTGTGAATTTGCAATATGATGTAGAGTAATTATATCTGTAAAGTGCTGGTGAAGCCCGGGGCAGACATGGCTGATAAACAGACACCCTGGAAAGGCAATCTCCTTCCTGAACCTCAGTGCCATCCTAGACAAACTCTACTTCACACACTTTCTTTTCAAGTGGATTGCAGACAAGACTCAACTCCTGTCTTTACCCTGGTAATTATTTTTCCCCTCAATTATTTGCTCCGAATGCCACCACCTGCCAGGCAGGTGTCTTCCAGGCCAGGACTCTGGCTGGGACCACTCAAGTTCAGCTCGTTGTGCTCTGTTTGTGTGCCTGTAACCGCTTGTTACAGCCTAGACTAGAACCACCAGAAAAAACACTGACCAACTAATGAATGCTCAGCATCACTCGGAATAAAGCTCAAGGTGCCATTGTCCTGCCTGTCCTGCCTCCTCCCTAATAGTGGAGGGAGCTGCTGATGACAGGTAAGCTGCTGTCAGCTGGACAGATTGACACAGGACTGCACCAAGAGCCCTGCTCAGAAAACATCACCAGCGAACTGAAACAGTCGAGTCTCTGCCACGTTTACTATCATAATTGCATTCCTTGTAAACTTCAGGTTATCACATTGCCTTCAGCCTGTAAATTGTCACAGGATTCTAATATGTACCTCCTGAAATTGGTAATTCTCTGCAAAAGCATTCTGCAACCCAAACCACAATGATGTGTTAATTTAGCTAATCAGCAGTTATATTAACTACCTACAAAACAGGGAATAAGAACTGTTGGGTGACTTATCTTATGAGCAAAAACCCAAAAAGGTAACACTGATGCTTTTTTGATGGCACATCTCATTATAAAGAGGTTACCATAAAATAATTGCAGGAGAAACAACAACAGTGTATATGGCCATTACTGAGTTATCAATGGATAATACACGAGATAATACAGCTAAAGGATGCCTGTTTGAAATATTTGTGTAGATGCAATCTTAACAGGCTATATCTAAACTCATCCTTAGAGAACTGCCTATGTTTTATATAAGATTTCACTGGAACTATCACTACATTTAGACACACTCAGGAAACTTAGATAGCAGATTGTTACCATTTTTTTCTTATGACGATAAGCTCTTGGTCTGAATCACTCTAAAACTAGTCTTGTCTGCAATGTCCCTACAGCTATCGGAAAGCTCCAGAGCAAGAGCCAGAAACCTGCAATGAAGGAGACAGGAATCTTAAATTGTGCGAGTCTGGTGCTGCATGCATCCCACATTTTCACTGTCAATTCATACATCAACTTTTCAACTGTAACAGATTATGTTTAACACTAACCATCTTAGCAAAGTCCATGCGGTGTGAATTTACAACCCAGCTAAGGCAGGAAAGGAAATACATCCTGTGTGGTCTGACAGTAGAGCAACCATAAGAAATACACTCCTGAGACGCTCAATGGGGCTGTCCAGGATCGATCCACCCCGTGACCTCTGGTGAGACAGGCAGAGTTCTGTTCTCCAAAGCAAAGCAGTAGCTTCTTATTACTGCATTGGCAAGCCTGCATTGTTGTTTTCCTGTACATAAATCAATAAACTATCGCTAAAAATATTTCCTGTTCTGTGTCACAGCATTTCTGTATTCTTGTGAAGGGGTGCTACAGCTCTGAGAAGGACTTACTGTCTCATTAACAGGGGGAAATATGGTCAAATCCTCCAAATGAATCAAAGCAAAGTGGCAGGAGCAGGAGAAATAAGACATGGCATTTTCCATTTCTGCAGCTTCTCCTTGCTTTTGGAAAGCAACTCGGTTTTTCATAATCAGGTTGTCAGTGCATTTCCAGGACCAGTTTTTAAAGCAGAGTCTCATTAGACCCTTCTGGTCTTTAATACGTGTCTATTTACACTACCAATGGCTTTTGAAGCAACCTTCAAAGACACTTGCTTAAAACAGGCTTTCCATCCACTAATTAAATCTTAACAATCCCTTGCAATGAGCAACACATTTTTTCACAAAAATTGTGTATGTCCCAGGTGGCTTTTCAGTGGCCAGCAGTGAAAGGAGAGGTCATTCCTGAAGGATCCTCCATCACAAACATCTGAGACCAGGGAAGTCATCAAAGAGCACCTGAAGAAGAAGCAATTCTCATGAAATCATGGAAAGGTCTGAATTGGAAACCATCCAGCTCATCTCATTCCACCCCCTGCCATGGGCAGGGACACCTTCCACCATCCCAGGCTGCTCCAAGCCCCATCCAACCTGGCCCTGAACACTTTCAGGGATGGGGGCAACCACAACTTCCCTGGACAACCTGTGCCATGGCCTCACCACCCTCACAGTGAAGACTTTCTTCCAACTCCACTTTTTGTCAGCTGAAAGCCATTCCCCCTTGCCCTATCACTCCATGCCCTCTCCAGCTCTCTTGAAGCTCCTTCAGGGCACTGTAAGGGGCTCCAACACCTCCCTGGAGCCTTCTCTTCTCCAGGCTGAACAACCCCAACTCTCAGCCTGCCTTCACAGCAGAGGTTCTTGAGTCTTCTGAGCATCTCTGTGATTTCCTCTTGACCTGCTCCAACAGGTCCACATCCTTCGTATGTTAGGGACCCCAGAGCTGGATGCAGAGCTCCAGGTGGGGTCTCACCAGAGCAGGGCAGAGGGGCAGAATCCCCTCCCTCAGGCCCCACACTGCTTTGGATGCAGCCCAGGACAAGGTTGGGTGTCTGGGCTTCAAGTGCACATTGCCAGCTCACGCTGAGCTTCTCATCAACCAACACTCCCAAGTCCTTCTGACCAGGGCTGCTCTCAATCCATTCTTCACCCAGCCTGTATTCGTTCTTGGGACTGCCCTCGCCCCTGTGCAGGACCTTTACTCACAGTCTTGACACCTCCTAGTGAATTAGTCCCTGGTGGAGGCAAATGACGGCTGTACAGCAACACAAAGTTTGCAAAGCTCCTCGTTTACTGTCAGAAATGTTGTCTTACGTAACTGTCGAGCAACTGCGACATCCCCACCCTGTTCTACTTGAGTGCCCTGCCTTGGGGGCTGTTTGACAATCATGCCTCAATTAAGTTTAAATAACAACTATATTTTTTAGTTTTAAAGGCTACCTTTCCTTTTCCTATAGGACTGCTTGCTGAGTAAGTTAGTCCACTGAAGCTGATGTAAAAAATGAAAGGCTGTTGTAATTAGTGTAATGTCTTTCCAAGATAAAACCATAAAAACTGCAGCTTCAGACAGCTGTCATCTCTTTGGCTATTCTGCTTATTATTCACAGACAAACTCTGATATCTTCTGCATATTACACAATACGTTCACATGCAATTTCAGTGAAAATGCTCATGGAACAGGATCTCTACGTATCTATCTCAGAGTCTAGCCGAGAGAAAGAATGGAGCTTGAAAGTAATTTCAGACCTCATTTTCCCTCAGTACAGTCATTGTCCTAAATAGGTACACATAAACACGTACTGTTTTTCTTTAGAAATAATTTATATGAATTCAATGGTCTTATATAATTGGCTAGATATGACAGTCACTGAAAACTAAAATCCTCTTTTTTACATGGCAGTCAGAGTATGGACAGAAAAAAAAGGTGTAAAAAATGGATGCTCCAAGGAACAGAGAGACTGATTATCTTCAGGGGTAAAAGGGTAATTGCTGTCACATGGTAAAAAAGGAACCAGGCAAATTCATATGAGTATTCTTTGGAGAAGAAGCACTTACTGGCTAAAGACACTGTACATTACGTAAGGCAACTACTGTGTGGAGTGGTGGTGATACCTGGAATGCAAGCTCATTCACAGGATGCCTGAATATTGCAGGAAGGCATCATCCATCTCTTGCACCTGGGATTCTCCTACTGATGGCACAGATTCCCCTGAAAACACCCACAGACTCACAGTATCATACCAGGTAATTCAGGACAGAAGGGACCCCTGAGGATCCAGTGCCTGCTCGAAGCAGGACTGACCTCAGAGTTAGAAAAGGCTGCTCGAGACCTTTTTTTGGTTGAGTGTTCAGTGTCTCCAAGCAATCTATAGTCTCTCTGGGCAACCTGGGAGTTTCTCTCACTCCAGCCCATGACCTGTCTTCTGCTAATTCACTGTGCACCTCTTGGAAGTGTGGCTCTATCCACCCTGTGAATTCCACACTAGACACCCCTCCAAGCTGAACAAGCCCAAATCCCCAGCCCCATCTCACATGGTAGCTCAAAAACACCTCCAAACCCCCCTTCCAGTGAAGAATGACAGGATCAGAAGTCTTCCAGTGTTGAGGTTTACAAGCTGAAGAACCCCTGCAAGGCAGGTAAGCAAACACCTCCCTTGGCTAGAGGGCTGCTCCCTGACAGCACAGAGCACCTCTGCACACTCCTGAGGGGTTCAAGTAGCAGCAAGGAGAGGTATTAACAAAACCTTTCTGACAGTTTCCCTTACTGAACACTCCTACAGATACGATACAGAATTGCTGAAAACCCAGCAGCTTCTTTTCCAGACACAGCATGGTCAGAGTTATTAGCAGCTGGGTTTCAGCTGCCTTCTCTGCGGAGATCACTCCCCTTGTTCATACAAAATACCTTTAAAAATCTTCTTCCATGGGTTTCATCTGAGAACTCATTTTCCTGAGACCCCACTCATCTTTAATAATACCCAGCAGAGTGGTTCTATCACTACATGTAATTATGAAAACCGAAGCTGTTACAAAAGCCACAGTTAATTACAAAAAGTGAATGTGGCACTGAAACGATTTTTGCTTAAACCCACCAAGGTAGGTTTTTCACGATTACCCTAGAACAGCACATAGCCTAGGTAATTATTGGAGGGCTCTCCATAGAGTAAAAGTAAGTGTGATACTCTTCTATTATACTTCTAATTCTGTCAGAGTAAGATTAACACAAAGTTCGTGCACCTACTAGAACATGAAGATTACCATCTCTTCACATAGAGACTGAACAATACAATTTACAGATTTGAAAACCTTGTGGAAAGGTTTGTGGTCAAAACCTAGTTAAAGATATTTACTCCTTTGAGTTTTAGTTTAAAACACATTTCTTCTTTCAGATACAACCCACATACTGTCAGGGCTTTTCTTTCTTTTCCTTTGTTTCCAGATTATATAAGAAATTCATTTCATCTTTAAAGAATAGCTTCTACCTTTGTGAAGGAGTAAATTATTATGTCAAGTTTCTTCAGTTAGCATACCTGTATAGCAATTTTTTTTTTAACAAAAATAACCTTTTGTTAAAGGTTTCATTGTATTTCCCAGGAGACTGATAACAGACACATCTCCAGCCATCTGCAGGCACCACTACAGACTGATGCACACTCTGAACATTCTTCTCAACACTTCTGGTCAGACAATGGGACCACTAATTTCTAAGCGCTTAATTATGCCGAGGGCAAGAGCCCAAAGTCTTTACCCATGCTGAACTTCTTCAACAGTCTTAATGAAAATCAGGCCCCAGGCAAATCATTAGTAAAATTCAAAATCATGAGGAAATTATCCTTTCCATTTTTAGCACAAAGAATGGATTACTTCATAAAGGCCTATAGATAATTCATTTAAAGCTCACACGCTTCAGCTTTAGGCAGAAGAGAAGGTTAAGATATTTGAACATCAAGCACAGATCTCCTCCTATACTCCAAGCTATTGTGTTAGTGATACTTTAATGCCCAGCACAGCAGAACAACTGTATAACGGAAGCGGTTCCCAAAACACTTTATTTTATAAAGTACTTCAGCTAGTTTCCAAATTATCTACTGCAAAAGAGCAAAGGCCCTACTCAGACGCCGTATCCGAATCTTACCCCTGGACTGCAGCCCGTGCCCACACGCCTCGCTCTGCCCCGGCAGGCCCTGTGCCACCGAGTCTGGCACCAGCACACAGGGGCTCCAGCGGTGGCTCTTCCACCTGCAGCAGGAACAGCCAACAACAACGTGCTTACAACTGGAAAGCAGGCAACAAATCGGGGTGCGAACTCCAGTTAGGAATCATAGCATGCTGTGGGGAATTTAGAGTCACAAAGCTGTAATTACTCCTGTCACAAGCACTGGGAACTGAAATTCAGATGCCAGGTTCACCTCCTAGGAAGCCACATCCTCCTCCTCCCACGTTCCCCTTTCTCACTTAGTAGGGCATGGTTCAAAGTTACGTAAGATACATAGGAAATATCTCCAGTGGGCTTTGTCACCAGGCTCTCCTCCTGTTCTCATACAACTGATGTCATTCCCAGTCTGCTTTCCATGCTCACAGGTGTGCCAGACATGGGAAGCAGATTTCCACGGCACCAGGCAGAGCAGAGCATTGTGTCCCCTGCCTGGCACTGCCCTCAGCTCCACACTCTGCTCCGGGACCATCTCCTGTGGGATGTGCAGGCTGGAGATTCATATGCAAAGATATAATGCTTTTCTATTTACTAATAGTGCACAACAGACGGGCCACGGAATCTTAATGAAGAGCAGTGAGTAACTGCTCTATTGTATTATTTGTCTAATCAGAACTTTTTAAGTGCGTACTATTCACTGGAGAGAGAGTAGCAGGGGAAAAGACAAGAGTTTCTGCAATAAGCATGCAATTATGATTAAGGCACTCTAGGGCTTGTGGTCCCAAAATAGCTTACATTGATTTTTAGATACAACGAGAGGGGAGTTCCCAGTAACAGCTTCCTTACACACATCAGACCCTGAGAATACTGTTTCTAGGAGCTGTGTCTGTTGGTGCTTTTTCTGATGATGCCAGATCTACTGAAATCTCCAGTTTGAACTCTACTTTTACACATTTTGCAAGGTACATTATTTGTTTCAAACTCTGCATTTTCCAACACTATGTTATTTTCTGATGAAAATCATGCGGGACAAGAGTCATTTCTGGAGAAGTGGACAACCACTAGAGACTGATTCCAAGCTAACAGTTTTTACCTATACACTGGACAGATGGGAACATCTTCACATTCTCTTTCCTCATACAAGGTGTCTGGACATGCCTGTCCCCCACTGGCAGAATCCTGGAGGATAATCCTGTACCGGGACTGCTTAACTGCAGTGCTATTGCCTGTAAAGCAAAGAAAAAAAGTTGTTTTTCAGACACAGTTGGCATCCCAAGTTAGTGGTTTAGCTGCCTTGGTTAGAAACATGCTCTGTGTTTCATTTTTATTTTGAAACTATGAGCACTCTGTAAAATTAGTTCCTCTAAAATTACCAGTAGTTCAGCAAGACAGCAGCTGGAAGGATGATAAATCAACAGCCTAAGAGATGCATCAAAAAACATCAATTTGACAGAACACCAAATCAAGTAAGAAAATAAACAAATAAGAAAATAAACACCTTAACCTGGGAAAAGAATAAAAACAAAGAAACAAACTGTCATAATGGAAGGTTTTGTTTCTGAGGACACACTCTGGTGGTCCCAGGCTGCTACCAGTAACCCATCTTTATGGCTCTAGAAATCAGAGATGATAACTTCCTGACAGGAAAACCATTGCAACCAACAGAGGCTAACTCTCTACTTAACCTGAGCTGATGCAAGATCAATCCATCTAGAAACACAGTTCACAAAATCCATGGTACAGAATGCAGCAGGAAAGACAGGAACAAGATTTATCTATTTGTCTCTACAGCTAAAGCAAACACGATCCTTGGCTGTGTAAGCGGTAAGAGCAAACTGAGAGCTGGTTTAACCACTGTGTATGGCACTCGTACTTCTCTGGGTACTGTATTCACACTTCAAAAACAGGTGCTAGAAAAGTAAAAAGGGATCTCAGGGGAACTCCTTAAAGGATTACAGACCACGTAAAAAGCTTTAAATAGTGGACTTTGTCAAATTTGTCTGAACGAAGAAAGCAGTGTGCCTATAAGCCCACTATGAGTATTATTTTTTCAACTCAGAATAAGGGCAAAACAGCAGCAGCAAAATCAAAATGTAGTAGAGTAGAAGGAAAACTTAGAAGTCACACCAAGTACAAGCACAGATCCAAGACAAATGTTGGCTTTTAAAACACCAAGTCCTACAAGCCTCCACTGGCAGATGTGTCACCACTGTGAGATCACTGCAAAGGGACACTGGACCTGGCAGGAGGCTGCTCAGCACAGCTGCTGCCCTGGGGCAGGAGAAGCACATCCAGAGAGATCCCTCTCCTGCTTCTTTCACAGCCACTACCTGAGGCAGCTCTACAGTTTCCTACAGTCTCCTTTCACGTGCCTGATTTGGTGCCTGCAAAGCCTCACAAAGAGCGTTTCCTTAAAATCTAGCCCACACCATCGCTCCTGTAAAGTAAACTGTTTTATCTCCTGTCCACTACATGAAGAAAGGAGTTTCTCTCTGTCACCTAATGCACAACCTTTACAAAACTGCAAGGGCTTGTATCCTCTCTAAGTCGTCCCCTCTCTAAACTAGGCAAACCGAGTCCTCTGTAGGTCCAATTCAACTCCCTCTCGCTGCTCACTTTCTCACAACACTGTGCCCAAGGACCTGCAGCCTCCCCAGGGCACAGTACAGTGACCCCTCGGGGGTCTTACACACAACAAGCCCAGGAATTTGACAAGCCTGGGATGAGTTTTAGCATTTCTAACTGCTGACTTTCATGCATTTTGTAGTCCATTGTATCTCCAGAGGTACCCAAAGGCACGAAGACTATTCAGGGAGCAGAGCATCTGACACACAGAAGAGACCAGGAAAGCTGGGACTCTCCTGCTTGGAGAGAAGACTCACAGGATCCCTCAGTCTGTATCAATACACTACAACGGGCAGTAAAGGAGACACAGACAGACTATTTTCACTGTGATATCCACTGTGAGAGTTTTCAAGCAGCTGAGTATCCATTTAAGAGTGATTTAATTTAAGCCACTGTTCCTCAGCTTCCTGATAAAAGTTTAATGTGTCAAAAATCTAGCACTTCCCTTAATTAGAACAGCTACGCTGTCAAAAAAAAAGAAGAGGAGATTAAATTTATTGGGCACAATTTGTTCTCAATAAATCCTTACTGGCCAGTTTATTACAATCTGATTCTTGAAATGTTTATATCTTGAGTAATAACTTGTTCTTGTGGCTTTCTACATAATGAAGACAGGATGAGTCATCTACAATTTTCTTGACCTTTCTTTTTGGGGGAGCAGAGGTGAGGGGGAGAGTTTTGGTTTGGTTTGCCTTGGCATTACTGAGTTTTAGTTCTTTAAGACTTAATTTCTCACCCATAAGACAGTCACTTGATGCTCTGGCATTACTTTACTACTTCCTTCTTATTCACACAACCTCACCGACACGGGAATAGCTACCCAGTGGAAACACTCCTAAATCAACTCTTCTCCTGGCTGCAGACAGGAAACAATGGCAGCAACTGCACACTCCCCATGTTGTGCTTCCTGCATTTCTCAGAAAGTAGATTTCATTCAGTTTCCCCTTATTTTTAATCCATTTATGCGATTTTCACTATCTAATATCCTCTAGCTTAGTTTGTATTCTTGATTTCTTGTTTCTAATCCTTGTGGAACAATACAACAACCCAGAAGAAAACAAGATCCTGAACAACTCTGATAGTAAGATTAAAAAGGGCTTATTTAGCTGTGTGTGGTGTTCTCTCTTCATGGTTTGAACCTCAGACTAGCAAATCACATACAGACCTACAGATGCCCTGCTCCCCAGTGGTACTGGCCTGCAATTAGAACAGTTTCAGCATAGAAATTAGAGTCCAATAGGGTTTCAGCCCTTTGGACAGGCTTTCTTTGGGCTTCCAGGTCTTCTGTATTCCTGTCTGCATAGAAATAGTGGCCCAAGAGGTATAGATACCAATTCCTGCAGTTTGTTGAAGTCTTTTTTTTTTCTTAAATGTCTTGTTGATATTGCCATAATTTCCTTCCAAGAATCGTGAACTCTATCACTTTGCAATGATTTTCATTCAAATTATCTACCACCATAAGAATCTTACCCATTTCCTTCCTATTAATCAGTATCAAATCTAAATGAGCTTCCCACAGTAATTTTCTCCACCTCAAGAAACTAAATTATCCTCAACATTTATTGCACCTTACTCAAACCCCATTTTCAAAATTGAATTTCCTCACTGGCTTTTCTATAGCATTCCTTACAAATGTTAATGAGCATAATTTTTATATTTCAGTTAAAATTGCTATAGCCTGATTTTTCCAGAGTACTAGCACTGTGGAGGACTGTCCTTTTAAAGCAAAACTGATTTCCAGCATGACTATGACTGCTTGCCCTCCTGAAAAAAAAGTACAGCCTCAAGACGTAAGGACCATCTTAACTACTCTGTCCTTGACTTTGCAACTCAGATAATGCTGTTCGAGAATTTCAGGGGGGCTTTGCCTCTGCTTCCACTGCCCCTCACTGTGCCACCAGCCTCCATTCTCCTCCCTTACAGAGCCACACAACTCCTTCTAACCCTCTCTTACCCCTCCCTGAATCTTGCATCCTTCCTTCCTCTGTCTTTCACCCCCAGGGCTTCCCTGCCCAGGGCTCAGAGAGCTGCACCACCATTCTCAGGTGAGGGACAAAATCCTTTTTCACTCCTGGACCACGTGCTGTATCAGGCCCAGCTTCCACAGAAAACATTGAGCTTCCCACTCTGCTCCTGACCAGATGGAAAGGCAGAGTCTGGTCAACACGAGACTCTGCTCACACACAAAGAAAGGACAAATGTTCTGAGATTTTAGTCACCAAAATCAGGGCCGTCTCCAATACCTTTGTAGAGATTAGAGCTCTTAACTCTTTACCTTAGACCAGCTCTTGTTGGGTGTTTATGAGGACTGGAAGCAGCAGATCGTGGATTGTCTGACACAAGGTAGAGGTCATTGGAATTTCTTGTTGTGGCACACCACGCATTTTATCCACTTTTACCCCACCTCATTTCAAATCTCATTTAAGGCATGGGGGAAAAATAGGACAGCTACTATCTAACATTTATGTAAACCTGTTTTGAGAATTAGGTAACTGTGAAATTTCTAACCTTGCTCCTGGATAACCAATGCCCAGAAGAGAAGAGGTGCTTACAGGTACCATCTATTTTCAGAAGGAAGATGAAAAATGTTATTTATTGTTAGTTGTGTGCTTTTTTTAATCTCCCTGTTCTAAATCTATGCTGACAGACCAGGGAACACCTCATCCACGCTGAAAGCAGTTACCTCTCCAGGCCACCTTCACCCCCAGGCAGGCAGGTGACACAGGAAAATCTACCTGCTGCTCATTCAGACTGTTTCATATCCTGAAACCACCCTGCTGATTCTTTGATTCTTTTTTTCAATCCATCCTCAAAGAGCAGGTAAAACAGCTACATTACAGAAGACTGCAGTAGACAGTTGCCACCTTTAAGTATCTGAAATGGCAGAGAATCAATAACGTGCAACAAGCTCCCTGTTCCTGCCTCCCCAACAGGTGCCTGGATTCAGCGGCACTTCCTCTGTGAATTATGTTGTCTGTCCATCTGTTACTGCCCTAAGTTCAGTGCTGTCTGCACTTCTGAGGCAGGAGATAATCTTCTGCCAGAAGACAGACGGTTGTCTGATGACATTTAAATGCAGGGAAAATGTCGTCTTTTTTACTGAGAGATGGTAAACTCGGATGTATTTCCTCAGATAAACTACAAACAGCTCAACTGGCAAAGTTCTGTGTGAAGCTGATTTAGTGATTCCATGGTTGTCTAAGTTCTGATCTTATGCTGGTACACAATTAATTTTAAATCTGCCAGGCAATACCTGTTCCTGCTTGATCTGATTAGTAATTCACCATCTGTATATTGCTTTCATTAAATACAACTTTTCTATAAAAAAAACACAACGCCCCTAAAAACTCACGTATGTATAGTGGTTTTGAAATTTCATTATCGTGCTGAGGTTTTAATTGTGCAATGCAAATTAAAAAAAAAAAATCTTGCAATGCAGCCGTATCAATAACAGATTTAGCAAAAAACAAACTCCCTCATCTAAGAAGTTTTAATTTAGAATTATATTAAAATGATAACACTACCAAGGAGGTTAAATAATTAATTTCTTCTCATTTTAATTGTAGACTATTATTTAATAAACAAAGTAATTTACCAGGTAATTTATTCTACTCCTTCATAGGCAGCTCATTTAAAGTCTAAAAATAAATTGCTAATTAAAACAGGATTCACTGTTTTAGAAAGCAACTCATTTTCCTGTAAAATCTAACAAGGACTATGCTAAAGCATCCACTGAGAATCTTTGAAGGGCAAGGAAACTACCAACAATAATGGAATATTTTGATAACTGAGCAGACTTTCATCTGAACAAATAATGAAACACACAAATTTGTCAGAAAACCCAACACTAGATGATTATAAAGAAACTGTCTCATACACTCGTTGTACCTCAAAGTTAACCAACAAGATCAAAGAGATGTTTGGCCCTTGAAAAACCACAAAGCACAGGAGGCACTTGCACAACCCTGTACATACACCCAGCTGGGTCAAGAGAATGATATTTCATTTGGGAGCAATTCCATGTGCAGCCATACAGCACAGGGGCCTCGGAGTTCTGACTGTGAAGGCAGAAACCCAGCAGGAATTTCTTCTGGGCAGAGCAAATTCACATCTCCCAAGCTGCTCACAAGGATCCCACCTGCCCAAGAACACCAACCCAAAAGTCAAGGTCCAAAGTCCTCAGGTCCAAAACTCACACAGATGAATGCCCTAAAAATGATTAGACTGGTGGGAACTTCATCTGCCACACGTTTCTAGGCCAACTCCCTGATTTCTCCCCCAAATGTTGACTTCTTAAAGGCTTACCAGGCTGACAGGCAGTGGGACAGGGCGTCCACTCACTGAACAGGGTAACAACACAGTCCTTCCTGCAGGGCAGGAGACACGGCCGCACCGCCTCCGGCCGCAGCGACTCCGGACACCTATGGATCCAAACGCGGATAAAACAAAACAAAATATAAAAACATGGAGGAAGATTTTATTCCTAAGACTTTCACAGGGCTGTGAGCATACTGCCATAACAAAGACACAACTCCTGGCCAGAGCAAGCCTTATTTTTCTTCTCCTTCGCATTCATGCAACCCAGCTGAATTTAGTACAGTTCAAAGATTAAAAAAAATATTTTTTTTTAAATAGGGAGCTCGGCTTGATGACTACAGGCTAAATGTAGCTCTGTCTGTGACATCAAAACCACAAAGCTCATGGGAGTAAAACAGATATATTTAATACCAAAGAAAGTGAGTAGTTATGTTTATAAAGTAGTCCTGTTTTAGCACAACATGCAACAGCCTTCAAACCACCTGTCTGTAAGGGCTGATGACATATTCCTCAACTTTCAACCCCCAAGGAACACAAAAATAGTTTCAAGTGTAATTCAGTACAAAGAGCTCTGTGATTTTCTTCATTCATTTTTAACTCCTACATGGAAAACATGTCACAGATACTCTAATAAAAGTTTCAGACACAGTTAATAAATGAGGACTCAAAGTGCAGAAAAGGGACAATTTTATGGGACCAGGCAGATCTTGTATATCAAGTGGGTGAACAGGAAAGGAATTACTCTTACTCCTTATTAATTTCTATTAAAAAGATCACTCGACAAGACTTAGTAATGCATGCAACCCAAAATGACCCCATTTAAATGAGGAATGTGCCAGTAATCTGCACAAGAAAAAAAAAGTTAAAACCATGATTCAGCTACTTAAGTGTTTACTTACCCCCTTCAGTTCCATTTCCTCTTACACCACCTCCAAAGTGGAGGGAGGGGGCAAACAACTACTCTAGGCATTATATAGCTCTATAAACAATATGTTTAATTAGGTAAAGTTCAAGCGTATCAATGCATTTGAGACATACATGAATCCTAGATTTCTTTCCTTTTATTTAATTAACCCCATTAACCCCAAGAATTTTAATTAACTTTACTGAAATCAGCACAGCCTGCTTATACAAACAGCATTGTTTTGAGAGCTACAATAAGAAAGGAAACTCAGTTCTAAGTCTCTAGACTCATTAATGGTGCGAAAATAATTAGCAACATCTTGATTTTTCGATATTAAGGAAAACATCTGTGCTACTTATTTTCCTCATTTAGTGAAGCAAAGCAAAATTCGGGATAGTTCTACTGCAGAATGCATAATTTTGTTGTGTTGCTATCATATTATGGAAGTTATATAAACCAACTGAACAATATAGATCACACATATGGTACTGCCTTATTGGAGTGTAAATATAATGCAAAATCTATTCACTTTTTCTATTTTATTAGAGCACTGCTAACAATGTGTTGCTGAACATTATATTCAAATGTATTTTGTTTTCCTCACACCTGTCCTTCAGGGAAAAAATTTGCAGAAAACTGTAAATTAGAGTAGCAGAGGGGCTACAGCAGAAAATCTCCACCACTGAAAGCATGCATTTTGCCTGGATTTACACGGAAAGTGAAAATGGGCTGGATATTTGGCTCCTTTACCTGTTACAACAGTAACCTGGAGAGTTAGTCCTGAAATTAAATTATTTCAACGCTGCAGAGTCCATACACCTGCTGAAAAGGCCTTCATACATCACGTATTTTACACATAAACGCTAACCAGCTTTCTTTAAATACCTTTTGGGAGTGACCTGGCCGGAGCTGCTCCTCCTGCAGAAGACTTTCCGTGTCTGAATGCCCACCCCACAGGTGGCTTCCCCGCCCCAGCTGGCGGTGGCGTTGAGCGCGGCGCCCAGCACGTCCTCGGAGCAGGAGCTCCAGGGAGAGGTTTCCCAGAAGAAATGCACGCACGGGTGCTCGTTGCAGGCACGCTGCTCCTGCAGGGCTCGCTCAGGGGGACAGGCTTTTCCACCTGGAAAGGGTCGAGAGAACACCATATCCTTATCTCATGGCGTGCGGCAAAAGGAAGAGGCGGAAAAATTTAAAAAAAAAAAAGTCGGGTTTGCACAATACCTTGTCTTCTTTCCCCTCTAATAAAAATAAATAAATAAAGCTTAAATAAAGCTGTTGACCTTTATGGCTGCAATAACAACCTGCTAAAATATTGTTTCCTCATTAAACTAGCCTTGCATAAAATTGTATTCCAATGCATAATGGAAACAGAAATAGGCAAAGTATATTTCTGAGTTGCTTTATCAATAACTCCTACACACAGCCAAGTTAATTCCCTTTAAATGCCAGTATCACTCAGCAAACATGCAATCAGGTTTAAAGACGAATTAAGCATTATTTTTATGTTCATTCTCCTTGCTAATCTCCCAAGAAGGAACATCTCTCTCTCATATTTGGACTCTCTTCATGCATTGCTTTAAAGATTTGAGCAGTAGAGGATGCTGAACTGTAATGACAGCAGGATGCATCAAATGACACCCACACCTGCAAATCAAGGAGGGGGGAAACTTGAAAGACACCTTTTGAGTATGAAGCCTTCACTTCTCTGAAGCACCATCCTTCAACCTCATGTCCAAAGATTCTGCTAAACTGCTGCTCTTTATCAGCAACTGGTGACAAAGCCCCAGAGTACAGAAGTTTGAAGAGCCTCCCTAGAAGCTGTAAAGCTCCAGCCAGCAGCCTGAACTTATCCAAAAAGCAGACGATCGTAGCTCAAAAGCTATGGAGTAATGCAGTTACATTTAACAGTAAGCGTTGTCATTTTAGGAAGAAAGAAGCAAAAATTACTAAAATCAAAACCATTCTCCTCCAGGAGGGAGAAGCCGGACAACTTGGGACACAGCCAAAGTGCTGCAGGTTTTGAAAGAGCTGAAGTGTTGGGGCCAGATACCACAAGGTTCAGAGCACCTTTACACCCTACTTAAATCAACAGGAGATGAAGGGATGTCAAAGGGATGCCTATTGCCTTGCAGGACTGACCCTCCTGAAAAAAGGTAAGGCCCCAGATGGCCACAATGAATAGCAGTGAGAAAAGAAAAAGAGACAGACAAATTACCTAACCCACTGGATAATCACGTCACATTACCATTCATCCTTTCATGAAAATGGACTGTTCCACACAGTGTTCAGTCTCAGAAATGTTTAGTATGATGATGGAGTAGAAAATACCCCAGGTAACTTATTTCCTGAAGAATTTGACTTGGCAGGAAAAATGCAAACCAGTTATTTTTCTTGCGTGTTTGAGCGCATCTTAAAAATAAGAAATTGTAACAAGCAAATGGCAAAATGCCTGAGCATTTTGTAAGAAAAAAAAAATCTAAAGAAAATATCCAACTCAAATTTTGAACTTCCCAGGGAAAAATTAGGGTGGCTTTTTTTCAATATTATTTTAGTTACAATATGTTAAGGAAGCTCTCCTAAACAAGGCAGAGTAGTAACAAGGCAGTTCTAACAACACAGTAAGAAATGGCTCATCCAAACTTGCCTGCAACACTGCAAGCAGGAGATGCTGTTTATAAAGAGCAAAAGGGCCTGGCCACTTTCTGCAGTTCATTGACAACTTTTGTACAAAAAAGCAGGACAACATGCCTCTGCCTGGCCATTCCAGTAGCCGTTTACAGATTATTTTTTTTATGATGTTCAGCAGTGCCTACAATTCATTTTACAGCTGCTGGGAATGCCTGCTCCACGATCTCCTCTTGCACCAAGTTTCAGAAATTTGCTGCGTAAAGAATTATCTTTGAAAACCTGATGTAAATCATGTCCCCCAGGTTTCATCAACAGCTTCCTGGTTCTCATATTCTGGGAGCAAGTGAAGAACCTGGAGAAAATGACCCAAAATTCCCCTAAGTCCTCCAACAGCAGAGCCACAGCTGACACTTCCTCCATTGACAGAGACCAAAAGAAATGGCCCTTGCAAAGGTACCAGAGCTCTGTAGAAATCAGGTGCTCAGCTGTGAGCTGGGTATGAAAAAGGTAGAGAAAGCAGGTAATTTAAAATTGCCTTAGTATTGCAGTGATAATGGTATTAACTCCACTTCCACTCTCCCATATTTAAATCACTATCTGCACACAGATGTGCGACTCTGCACAGCAAACTGTTACACGATTGCTAAAGATACACAGAAAAAGTCAGGGTGCTTGATTTTAATAGTTAATTATTCCTTCCTGAGAAACTTCAAGAATTCAGTTCAGAGTACACCATTTTTAGGTTAGTGCCTTTCAGGCTGAGATGACTGTGCTTCTGTACTTTCAGAATTCACTCCTTCACAATTTCCCTCTCGTAATTCCATGTTTTATCTCTTATTTGGATTCATTACTTCCATGGAAAATATGAACTCAGCTGTATATTCATTTTAATTATTCTCTAGCTCATAGACTTTTTTAGTAGTCATTATTATCACTCAATCAACAATTATTTTCAATCTGAAGGGTCCCAATTTTCTTCACAAGTGCTTATGAGGATGTTTATGTGAATACAGACCTTCCACATGAGTAAGGGTTTGCAAGATCAAGTCCTTACATTAGCCCAGAAACAGTGGGTGGCTTTAATGATAATTTACAAAATAGCACTTAACAGAGCTTGTCCTGGACTAGATTTGCATCTAAAAGTGTTTTGCTGCTGCATTAACTGCACCTAGTTTTGGCACTAGCAGGTATTTTGTGTCAACAAGGCTTTAGTCTGTTGGACCTCTTCATGTTTTATGAATTTTTATGCACTTGATCCAAGACCTTTCAAACCCTGTGTGATAAACCAACAAATTAATTGCCATATGTGTAACTGTATTAGAAGACTACACTTCTAATACAAAATGGTTTGTTTAAATAGCTGTATCACTGATGTGAATATGTAAAAAAACAGATACGTGATGTGTCCACGAAGATCCAGAAGAAATGACATATTCATCAGGAGCTATTTACTTATTACAACAGAAAAACCAACAGGTCAACACATTCCAGGTCTACATTAAAAAAAAAAAAAANNNAGGTCCTTTTCCATTTCCTCATTTTTCACAGCTCACTGGTTTTAAATCATTACTAATATGTTCCTGTATAAAGACACTTGCATGATGAGTCTGTCATGCAGCAATTTTACTGAAAGAGGATGAAGCTCCCCAGAGCCAAACTCACACCCAGCCAGGCCCTCAATAGACAGCAATTCAGAGGCTGAAGCAAATAGTTTTGAACTGTGACAGAATTTCTCCAAGTGACACACGAACTCCAGCCCATCAAGATCCCTTAGTGTCCAGGCAGAGACAGGCATTCAGTATTGTCCCTGACTCCTGAGGAGCTGCGATTGGCTCTGATCTAAACATGCTTTGGCTCAGGAATACAAGCCGATGCATTAAAGGAACAAACAGGGATTATCCAGAAATGTTCAGCACTCACCCTCGGCTGGAAGGGCCAGGATGGCCCTGCTCCTGCTCTGAGTGCCCTCGGCGTTTTTGCTGGCGCAGGAGTGGGAGCAGGGGGACCACGGGGACCACTCGCTGACGACACAGTCCCTCGCACAAGGGACTTCACAGGCCACCACCTCGGGGCGGGGCAGCTCTGAGCAGAGGTGGTGTGGTACTTCTTCACCTGGAGCAAACGAAACAAGACAGACATGGAGGGAGGCACAGCTTGGTTCAACACCCACAGCCTGCACCAAACAGACTGACTTCATGTCCAACGTCCACCTGCCCGTGGAGGAATATGCTACAGAGCAGCATGTGGTGAGGCTTCAGGCTGGAAAGTGTAATACTTGAACAACTAACTTAAAAATTTATTCAGGGAAGCAAAGGAGAAAAAAACATGTTTCAAGCTTGGAGTGTGACATTTTGGCTGCAGTCCACTCTCTGAAGCAGGTAAGCAAAAGAGATTATTTCATCAACAGAAAGCTGTAATAACATATCAACAGAACTAATGATAATTGCCCCATATTTTCTAGCAATCTGTACCTACAGAACCTATTTTCCACAGTACAAATTGTGCAGATCCCCGAAGAAGTCAGATCTCTTTTTGCTGTAGGCAAGAGAAGTATCTGGCAGATGTTTTGGTCCTTCCCCTTCAGCCTCACCAGCATGAGCTACTCTTATTTCTGACTCTTGCTTTTCATGCAAAAGCTAGGAGATCCAAAATTATGAATCTGTTGGGCCACCACCATCCAAGAGAGAAATCATTTCTGCTACAGATGGACCGAGGGACCTGGACCTAAGCATATCTCCTGACGAGACGAGAAGCATCTTTCCAAAAGCCTTTTCAACAAGAAGGTAGGACAGTGGGGAAAAACCCACCAACCAAAAGAACCACTGCCAGACTGAGCAGCAAAAGAAGGCACATGAGGGATGTCATGTGGAATACAACACAGGGAACTATTGTTTTTAGAAAGGAAAATAAAATAAACTATTTTTTTAAAATATTTTAGTAATTACATAGAATTTACAAGGACATTATAATTAATAAAAATTCATAAAATGTAATTCTTTTAGTACTGAATTATACCTAATGTCTTACAATTGTATTTTAAGCGATGAACACTCATGACTGACTTTGTTTCACTGTTCTATTACTCATATTTCTGGATCCTCAGTGAAACTTCAAAGTTTCTGGAAGCTCAATTCTTTATAAACAAAAGGGTCACACCAATTGCTACCTGCACTTTTGCCCTTATAACAGTTACAAACCTGTCCTTCAAGGTTTCTTTAATTATGAACCTAGGAAAAAAACATAATGATTATCCAGGCTTAATTACACGTAAGAAAAAAAAATTAAAATTTGAACAGCAGAGAGTGCCTCTTTCACCTCACACTCCAGGAACCGGCTCCGTACGAAGGCAGCCCAGGAAGCAATTATAACTGGGAGGGTAGAAAACTGTGCTGCTTTTACAAGAGCCCACATCTACAAGTGAGTAAATAAGAGAGGCAGGCTGTGAGCACATAAAGCTGTCAACAGCACGGCGCTATTATCTGCAGTTGCATCCCTAAATGAAGACAGGCTCATCGCCCTCGAGGCACAGATAAAACTCTTCAAGCGTATTATGAGAAGGAACAGCAGATCCAGCAGGCAATCGCACTGCAAGATACGGTTAAAAATACTTTGGTTTTATACTCCCTGTCCTTTGTGCTCACCTGGAAAGGCTTGACGTGCCCAGTCTTTGCACCACCCCCTACACAGAGCCCCCATCCATCAGTGCTGCAACTGGCATCCCAGGAAAACCAAGCTGATTCCTCTTTGACCAGCCCCTGTACCACCACTGCTGCTTTGGATGCTCACCTAATGCTGAGAACTACCTTCAGAAAAAAACCAACGTGAAAACAGCAAATAAACCTGTAAGCTTTATTCCAGCTGTCTTCCCGAGCCACTTAAGCGTCAAAATCCCCGCCAACGTTTTGACAGCTTGTCTGTGCGGCAGCAGGTAACGGCAGGGCGGCCTGGGCAGGCTCATTTCAGGAGCCTGTGGTACAGCAGCATCAAGAGATTACACGCTTTGGTGAAGCAGGGTGCAACACCTGTCCTCCTCTCCCATCACTGACAGGGAAGCACGTGGACAGCCAGGGACAGGCTTTAGAACCAGACGGGACGAGATGGGACACTGGCCCCGAAAGCCCGACCCCCACACCTCCATCCACAGCAGTATCTCTGTCACATCAGGACTTTATGGCCAGAAAGTGTCATGATGTTCACCAAATTCTGAATTTAGCCCAACATTTTCCACCAATCAGACTGTGCTACAGATCTAAGCATCAGAGAAGAGCTACTTGTTGAAAGCCAAGAGAGCCTTTCCACCGATCTAATCCGACTTTAAAAAACCCAAGCCACTCCTCTCAGAAGATGATTTAAAACACTTGGGGCCCCTTTGGGGTGGCTTTCTCCACCCATAAGCTCACACGCCACATATTGTGGGGTGATCACCTGTGGGGAACGGAGGCAAACACACTTCCAACTTCTTCCTTGCACTACTTCTTTTCACACTGGATTTACAGCAGGTGACAGCAACAGCAACACTGCAAACAGAGGCTGCAATTCACAGCTCCTGGGCAAAAAAAGGAAGCTTTGTGCTTTGTTAGAAAGAGTTTACCACGGGGTGCATGAAGGTACAATTCAACACTCACTTTGATTTACTTTATAGCTCCATTCGCTGTGTTCAGGTTTAATTACTGCCTTCCATTACTGCAGAAGGGGAATTTCTTCTGTACCAGCTGCCTGGCAGAGAATTCTCAGAAAACTACTGTATACTACAAAGGGAGGTAATAATCTTTCATTTTCCATGAAAAATACTAGTACAGGATATAGCTGAAGTGTGCTTTATGCATTGTCACAGATTTAAAGGGAATATTAAATTCTCAAGAGCTTCCAAATTGTCCACTCAGTACCTGGAAGGTGTAATTCTTATCTCATATATGGCTGAATAATCTTTCTAGATCTTTCCATAATCTTTACATGCCAAGCATGTTCTATAGGGCCAGATGGGATCCACCCAAATGTACTGAGGCAGCTGGCAGAAGGGCTCACCAAGCCATTCTCCATCTCTTACCAGCAGTCCTGGCTATCCAGGAAGGTCCCAGAGGTGATTGGTGACTGGAGGTTGACAAATGTGACACCCAGCTACAAGAAGGGCTGGAAGGAGGATCCAGGGAACTTCAGGCCTGCAGCTTGACCTCAGTACCAGGGAAGGACATGGAGCAGATCATCCTGAATGCCATCACACGGCACGTACAGGACAACCAGGGGATCATTGCCAGCCACCATGCATTCAGGAAAAGCAGGTCCTGCTTAACCAACCTGATCTTCTATGCCGAGGTGACCCACTGAGTGGATGAGGGCAGGGCTGCGGATGTGCCTTCCTGGACTTTATCAAAGCCTTTAACACCACTTCCCACAGCATTCTCCTGGAGAAACTGGCTGCTGGTGGCTTGGATGGGTGCACTGCTCACTGGGTAAAAACCTGGCTGGACGTGCAGGCCCAGAGAGTGGTGGGGAATGAGTTACATCCAGCTGGGACCATCACCAGTGCTGCTTCCCAGGGCCCAGCACTGGGGCCAGCCCTGTTTAACATCTTTAGTGATGGTCTGGACACGGGGATCAGGGCACCCTCAGCAAGTTCACAGACAGCATCAAGCTGGGCGGGAGTGTGGATCTGCTGGAGGGCANCACAGACAGCATCAAGCTGGGCAGGAGTGTGGATCTGCTGGAGGGCAGGAGGGATCTGCAGGGGGATCTGGACAGGCTGGGTCGAAGGGCTGAGGGCAGCTTTATGAGGTTCAACAAGACCAAGAGCCGGGTCCTGCATTTGGATCACAAAACCCCCAGGCACCTCTCCAGGCTGGAGGGTGCCCAGTGGAAAAGGACCTGGGGGTGCTGGAGAGCATCAGCTGAGAGCAAGGGCACAACCCACACGATCCAGCCTCTGATCTGCCTGAGGTGCAGGAATTGAAACAGCACCCTCAGCATCCCCGGAGCCCAGCTGATCCCCCTCACACATTCTTTATTTCATGCCTTAAGCACTGATTGTTCTCAGCCTCGCTGAATGCTTGCTTTCCTAAAAGAAGCTGTAGTTAAGAAAAATGTTACAGTTTTCTATTCAAAATGCTTTATTGCAAGCATCCTGACCAACGCTAATGGCATTTTTTAAACTGATCGCCTTGTACTTGAATAGTTTAGTGATTATAAAGCTAAATACTCAAGATATACCCACCAGATAGCATTCTATAGGAGAGATTTAATCCATTTTCTTTCATGTCGGGGTGTAATAATTACAAAAGAGAAGACAAGCATGGCATTTTTGTAAATATATTTGCTAACAAAGTCGCTCATTACCTAATGTGCTGGTCCCTCTCTTGAGTTCTTTAACAAGGTAACACCTTCTTTAACAAGAGAAACACCATTCTGAGAGGAATTTTTCACTCACCTAAAAGCAAACTAAAGTCTTCCCAACAAGGGAAATAAAATAAGGAATGACCTGAAACCCTCCTTGAACTAAAGAGCTTGGGTTTTTTCCAGAAACTTAATTTTTTTTCATTGTCTTTTGTATCCCAGAAGGAGAAGCCACTCCCACAGTCCTGAGTAATGCACTCCACAGTGAGGCAGTGAACCAACAGCAATGTTTTGTTTGGAATCAGTCCAATAATAAACTGCACCTGTCTATTTTTCACCCTGCCTTGCAGCTCTGGTGCATTGTCTCCCTCGTCCCAGTGACCTGTTGTGCCCATCTCCCGTGACACAGTTTTTAATTACTGCTGCCAAAGACATCCCTCCTGGCTCAGGAAAAAGGGAATGTCCACTGGACAGGAGACAACTAAGGCAGCAAAAATAAAAATCCCATCAGGCAGCAGGAATCGAAAGATCAGCTCAACAACAAACCAAGTGTTCTCCTTTTGACATTCAATAATACAACACCACGCTCATTTTTTAGAAAGAAAAATTGCAAAGTCACTTTGAAGTTTTCAGGTTTGCACACGTGTGGAGCCTCAAGTGACCTCCATGATGGGAAAAGGCCCAAGATGAAGGAATTGCATTTCAGACTGTTCTGCACTGCTACCTAGAAGTTCAGAAAATTTATTTTTTGCACAAATGACTGCTGCAAAAATGCTGCATATTTAATGACAATTACCAGTTTGCCATCAATATTTCTCCTTGTAGCATTTCAAATTATTCAGTGGAAATAATGAAGCTGTCATCTAAAATACTATACGTATCGTAAAATTTTACGTCCCACTTAAATCTCAGAAAAGAATGACAATAAACTTTGATTAAATACTTGCCTGTAACAGAGTAAGATGTCAACAGGCAGCAGTAAATTCGGAGGGATTCCTGTTGACTGCATGCCAGTTTGCTGAGAGCAACTGCATGCAGAGAAACTGTGTGCTGGCAGGATCCTGGCCTGGGCATCTCATCAACTAAGGAAAACGTTACATTTAAACGCAATAACAATCAAATTACAATAGGAGAAATTTCTTATAACCCTCCCGAACGTCTTCATCTCATCACAACATCACAGATTTATTTTTTTTCCCCATGATGCAGAACCAGCTGTAGAGAAGAAAGCATGCAGGGCTTGCCGTGCTCAGTCATCTCCGGCAGATGAATGTCACACTCCACTGAAATCCTGGCTCCTGCCTGACTTTGCTTAATGCCAGCCAACAGGTAAGAACATCAGAGAAGAGAGGTGTCAGTTTGTCAGGGAAAGCAGTGGTGTATGGAATAAATTTAATTGCACTGGTCCATCACTATTATCAGAGCCCCATGGAGGGGAAGGGGATGCAAAAGAGATGAAGGGGAAGGGAGGTCAAGAGTGTGAAAGAAGGTGAAGCTGTGAAACAGAACAAGCCACTCGTGACAGACAAGAGGAAACAAACACAAATAAACTAGGTCATTCTTTGGGGGGGAAAAAAACAAAAGAGATGAGACCATCCTTAAGGTTTTGAGTCAAAATGCAACTATTAACCACATAATGCACAAGGAAGAAAAAGGGAATAACAGAGAAGGAGTATAAGGAAAAAATAAACACAAAAAGGACAAAAAATGAACAGAGGCAACGATATTGAATACGGAAAAGAAATGTATGGCTGGAAATACGTTATGAAATCCCTGTAAAATCAAAACTCTCATCCAAATCCCTGCATCACTGGCCACAATCCTGTCCCTTACCTATGTACAAGTGATCACTACAGAGGTTATGAGAAAAAGATGATGACAAGTATAGAAAAAAAGCAGTATCTGTTTGTCCTCCCAATACATCCTCTACTGCAATTTGGACTGTTTGCCCACAATTCTTTTCTCTCTTTATGTAAATGCACTTAAGAAACCTGATTTGTGGCTCCAAGGATGCTCCACAGAAGCTCAGCTCAGGAGAGGCACGTCAGGGAGCAGCTGCCAGGCCTGCAGAGAAGGTCCCAGAACACCTCAGTGCAGCATCTCCACGCTGAAGGTTAAAACAACCAACACACCTGCAGGAGGTTACCCACGGAGAGATCAGCTCTGGAGTGTCTCCCACCCCACACAAGAAAGACAAGTTGTCGCTTGAAGGAATTTGCTGCACCTTCACCTGCTGAGCTTGGGCACGGAAGCAGAACTAGTTCTACCTCGTGGCTGTTTGCATAATTCCTCCTGAATGAAAGAGAAATTGCTCAAGTGGCAGCTGAAAGTAAACATGGGTTCACTGTATCCCCAGAGAGAAGCACGGAAATTCAGGCTGCTGTTCCTAATAATTAACATAGTGTAGCAATCTGAAAACTAAAAGTATAAGACTATAACATAATCCATATTAGTGTTCTGCAGGGCTTTTTTTCCTCTATTTCTTTCCAATTTTTTCCTTTTTTCTCCTCCATTATCCCTCCTCCTTGCAAATGAGGGAATCTACACAGGTGGGTTGATCAAGACTGATTGCAATTAAGATTTATTGTTGAAATTGCTGCTATGGTATAATTGAAACAGGTGTCCCTCTATTTCCATCTCTGTACTGCTTTGTTCCAAATGCTAAACAACACAAAATATTGTAGAAACCAATTACACAAAAAAGTCCAATGTATTAAAATATTATAAAATATACATGTATTTTCAAACCTTTGATGAAAAAGGTATTAGTGGACTTGTTCATTCCAATAGCGTACAGAATCCACTTTATCTTACATCTTTGCACAGGGGTAGAATAACTTTACTGGAAGAATTCAGGCATTTTAGTTCAGAAAAAAGAAGGTGGCATTTTATACCCAACGTATCACACCCATGAATTTCCAAACATCTTAATTTTGAAAACTTCAGGTGCCATCTTCAATTTCACAACTTGAAAAAAAATTGTAAGGGGCTTATTACAAAGGGCTCTCACACAGCCACTGACCCCCAAAAGAAAACTTTTGTGTTCACACATGGAAAAGTGCAAAGCTTTTGTACCTTCCAGCTTGATTATGATGATTTTATTATGATTATTTAGGTTATGCTACTCTTAATAATGACATGCCTTGCTTGTTTGCTCATAAGCATGAGAAACCTATGACTGACTGTTATCCAAGTGATACTCCCAAAGTAAATTTGCAATGTATTGGGAATAGCAGGCTCCTTTTCTCTTGCAGCCCCAGAAATCACCCCAAAAGTGAGTTGGCATTAACATAGGACACTGAAAATTCATAAACAATAGTGCAGCAGATGAGGTTGATCTAAGTTGGCAAAAGTCTTGTTTTCAGATACAGTGAATGCTAATGATAATAAATAATTGGAAATACCATCTGGACTCTTTAAAAAACATCTTTCTCCAAGCCTGCAATTGAATCTCTACAAAAAGAGGATCAATGCAAAAGAAAATGAAAACAGTAAATTAAAATTAGATTTATGCCAACTACTTAAAACTAAGAGCTCATTTAGAAGCAGTTAACACAAAAATGTGTTCTAGTTCAGCTGCAGAGTCTGGCCTAAGCCTATAAAGCAACTCTGAGAGCTCCCACTATCCATCAGGAAATGTTCAGAATCTGCAGGACCAAATACTAGGCTATTTTTTATTTTTATTATTACTACTATCTTTTTCAATTTTGTCTCTAATTGATCCACAAATCTCAGAACTGAGCTTTTAAAAACTGCAATAAAGAAGAAAATACACCCAGCACCGCAGATGATCATCAGTCAAGACTCTAGATGAATGTCTGAGATCTGTTCTTGACCAAAACAATACCAACAGCAAGCCATGACCTTTGGTTCTTGAGGAGAACTTCCCACTGCACACACAGGTTTAGCCAAGTACCAACTGTGCTTGTAAAGTGAATTAGACATTTTTCAGCTGGGATAAGTTACTTCTGGCTAATGTACCCTGACCTCCGCTTGAACCATTTTTACATAATAAAGCTGTGAATTTTAGACAGAGTGTTTAATTCCGACTGTATTTTGCATAGATCATTTAGTACTTAAAATGAGGATAAATCAAATGTAGGAAACACAATATTAACAATATTTTCTGTGTGCTTCCACTTCGCCTATGAGGTGGAACTTTAATTACATCATTAATAACAATGCCTGCATTTTCAGTCAGTAGTGCATCATTCCTCTAGTGCCATTTAAACTGCATTTGGTCTCTAAACTGCTCCACCCTCTGGAACTGGTTCACTGATTATACTGGAACAGCAGCCTCATCCTGCTTACATCTCAGCTACCACGGCATCAACAGAAGAATGTAAAGGCAGGAACCACTTATCGTGACCTAAAATGGCTTATTTAGAAAAGTTTCCTGATATTTTCTGTCTCCAGAAAGTTTCTATAGATTTAAAGGTGACAGTTGGTTTTGGGAAGAAAAAAAAACAAGAAAAAAAAAATCCATCAGTGTTTTCCCCAATTATTCAGAGTCCAAACTGTCTAAAAGGCATTAAAAAAAATAGGGTGTATGCGCACCAAGAGCTGCTGGGTTTTCCCAAATTGAGCGATAAAGCTAAAACCTGAAGACTGTATGAAAAAATGTCCAAAAAAAAAGTCATTGCCAATGCTCATGGAGTGCCCTGGGCTCACAGAAAGAGAAGAGAGGGAGGTGACAGAGGACAATGAAAAGGAAGGGAAGGGAAGAAAACTCAGGAGAAGGAACTGCCTTTGTTGTCAAAGTTTCACTGAGCTGGGGCTGTCTCAGAGAGGCTGAAGGACCACGTGCTGAGCTGGGAGCTCAGACAAACGATGTTTGCTGGGTTCAGAGCCAGCAGCTGCCCTCTCACACTGACCTGGTCCTTATTTGCTCCAAAACAGAAAAGACCAGAAAAAAAAAAAAAAAAAAACAACCCAAAAGGACG